>JAJKFI010000125.1:2194996-2240117 GCA_029204185.1 Lerista edwardsae | reverse complement strand
ACACACACACACACACACACACACACACACACACACACACACACACAGAGTATATTTTAAAATATTATTTTTATGTTGTCCAGCCTACCAAAAGATATGGCATCCTTTCCTTGGTGAATGCCATTGGTTAGGACACACTGTCTAGAGTTTTGAAAGCATTGCACACTGTTCTGCCTAGGAAAGTCAGTTGTCGTGGTCAGTGTAAAGGTGCAAATTGTTTCATTTTCCTTTGATTGCTTTGATTTAATTTGATTGCTAATTTAAGACCTATGGAGTCATGATACTGAACTGCTGCATTTACTCTGAGGCTGTAGGTAAAGGTTTCAAATTAATACTACAGTACTTGTTCTAGGCTTAGATAGAACTGTGGATGGTTTTGCCTTTGGGGAAAGGCTGACATTTGGATTCCCACCATCTCTGTTGGTTTTTCTGTTCCTCAAATTATTACTATTTCCCCCTACTATTGCTACAACTTGGTATTCTCTCACAACTGTGCCTCTTAACATTTCCTGTGGGAGGATGAAGGCACAGAGGGAGGTTGTCTTGATTCTGCTATCTTCTGTGCAGAACCAATGCTCTGTTCTGAATGCAAGCCTAGTAATTTGAGCTTTGTCTGAACTTCAAGGGCATTGTATAGGCTGTAATACCAGCCTCCCTGAATATATAGTCAGCTGGTCCCAGTGTACCAGATCCTGTAGAGTAGTGGAAGCCAATTTCAGGTGGGTTGCAAGGCACCTAGAGCAGCCATATTGAAAATATGGGAAGATGGGATGCTGGAAAAGGGGAGGTTGTGGTTGTTTTGCTTGTGTCAAGGTTGTAAATAGGCTTTTTCCTTTCTGTTTCATTTCACTATTGGAAAATGGCTGCGAAATGACCCAACTTACTGCTGCATTCTCAGAAAAGCAGCAGGCTCTGGCATCACAATGACAGCACTCAGCCATGACATCACGTCTGGTGGGTCCTGGACAGATTGTCATTCTAAAAAGTGGGTCCCAGTGCTAAACGTTTGATAACCACTGCTATAGAGTCTGGGCCTCACAGCTGGCTTTTCAGCATGAATACTTTGTTTATACTCCGACTCTCTTGTCATAAGTGTGGCTTTGGGTCATGACCCCTGTGAGTTTAACCTCAACTCCAGCCCCCTCACTCATTCTGTGTTGTTCTGTCTATGCCCCTGCTTCTGGCCCTCTTATCCTGGCCCCCATTCTCTAGAATTTGATCTTGACTATTCCAGATTACATCACTGGGTTCTGGACCTGGAGCTGAGGCCTATATGGAGTCTCCCCACCCTAAGGAAAAATTAAGCTTTTTTTTTTAAAATGGATTGTGTGTTTGTCATGGAAGTTATTTCAAATAACACCCTTCCTATGAAATCTGAGGTATGGTAATACAATCATGAGAGGAGTGCACCACGTCAGGGACCAAACAAAATAATTTATATTGAGCTTCACGGACACACCTTTCTCCCTCCTTTTTCAGATGATATCTAATAAGGCTTTTATTGTGATGGACATGACATGATCATTACATAACTGTTTTTTTTATTTGAAGGATGAAAATATAATTGAGTAACAAACTGCATGGATTTACATGCCCTATAAATGTTAAACTGTGCTCTCATACTGCCGATACATGCTTATACACCATGCTTATACACTTTCCTTATTACATAACTGTGGCTAATGTCTCCGCTGTTGCCAAAACTTTTCAGGCTCATAAGAAGCATTCCTTGAAAAAAAAAATCCACTTGGTATTTAAATTTAATGTTATGACCAGTGTTTTATGAATCATGTGAAACCCTGAAGTCACAAATACTATTTAATGGAATATGAAAAGCGTTCCCAGAATTTGCCGTAATCTGGATTTTGACTTTGGTTTTTCTGTTTCAAGGGTTACTGCAATGAACAAGATGCAGTATGTTCTGTTTTAATCATAAGATACCCAAGCTTTGAATATTTCCTAGTTTTGAAAATGACTTTCTTCATTACCTCATTGTTCCTACCTGGTGTAAAGGTAAAAGGGAGTGCTTGGATCTGATACACAGGGTAGTTGGGCCTCCCCAGTGGTGCTTTGGGGCACTCCTTACGTAGATGTTATCCACAAGTTTTTTTCTTTTTTTGGGTGGTGGTATAAATATGTTCTCTGGCTGCTTTTTATTGTTTTACTATTGCTGTGTTTGCAGTTGCTGTGAATTGATTTCAGAGTTTAGAACCTGGGTTGTCCATTATTTTCATGTTATTTGTTAGAGGATCAAGACTACAATTGTATGCACACTTACCTGGGAGTTGGCCCCATTGAATGTAATGGGAATTCACAGTACACATGCACAGGATTGGACTGTAGACAGTCAATTTTTAAGGTTCATGCAGGATGAAATGTGAAAATCAGGAATAAATAACATTGCAATCTGTGTTATCTTTCTAATTGAGCCTAACAATCTGCCTTAAGAGGCAGGGGGTGGGGGGGGAGAGAGACCTACTGAATTATCTTTAGGGGTGTGTGTGTGTTGAAGAAAAAAGAATGGTTCAAGCTGGCTGTTATTCATTTAAAGTTCGGGAGCACTTTTTGTTTTTACCTCTAAAAGAGGTTGTTGTTCTTGAGCAGTCTTATTTTAGACACACCCTTCATGTTCTTTCCACTGTACAGAGAGGCCCAATGACATGTTGTTCACAATATTCTGATGTCTATTTTTATACTTTTACGCTCTTCACAAACAAAGGCACCATGTGTAATCCCCACCTATTCAGCAGAATTATTTCCATTTTGCCTGGTTTAATTTGGACAAAGTTGGCATGTAACAGTATTTCCATAAAATCATTTGCAACAGGATGCCTGCTATGTTGACATGCAGGTCGAAAGTGAGTTTTAACATTTGCCAGGAAATTATATTGTGAAGGAAAACCTAGACATACATTCAACAGTCAACGCTGAAATGTCTGCCAGTAAGCTGCTACATGCCACATGGGTTTTTACTATATTGTTGCAAACAGTACTTTACAAAAAAAGTTCATATGACAAAAGCACAATACTTTGGTCTAGTTAAAAGCATAGGGTTCAAGGTTGTAGCAAGTGAAGGTGCACAGCTTCTTTGAACCTTCATTGTGGCATGTTGAGCTTATTGTTGAGCTTAACATTAGAATAGTGAGGATGCCTAGTTCATACTGTGATAAACTTGTTAAAATGTTAACCTTTTGTAGTGAGGTGCTTATTTAGATTTACTAATGCAATGGTTCCCAATCTTTTTAGCACCGGGACCACTTTTTAGGTTCAACAACCTGTTGGGACCCACCTAAGACTGGAAATTATGTCATTAAGCAGGAAGTGACATCATTGTGCCTTCCAAAAATGTATGTAGACTATAATAAGTTACCAAATGCAGCAGTTGTTTTCAGATATGTGGAAACACCTTGACATTTTTTCAGAAATATACTTCTCTGTTTGGAGGTTCCCTGAAAATGTTGCAAAAATGCTAATTCCTTAATGTTGCGCAAATGCATCTATGGGAGTAAACCCCCTGAATATCAGTTTGTGACCCACCAAGTTGAGAACTACCGCACTAATAGAAAGCAGAGCAAAAAAACTTAGGATCAGTTTAGACATTAAGGGCATAATCCTAACCTGGAATTAGGCCAGCAAAGTTTGGCCGGCACTAAAGCCACCGTAAAGCGCATTTGGACCACTCTTGGAGTTAGGGAAGATGGTGCATGTCTGTGTGCTGGCCTCTCTGACTCTCAGAGTAGTCCAAACTTACAGGGACCCTTGTGCCGGCCAAACGTTGCTGGCCTAACTGTGCTGGCCGAACTTCAAGTTAGGATTGCTCTCTAAATTAGCTGGGAAGGATTTGCAAATGCAAAAATCACTTGTTGCATTTTAGGGGCAGGGATTCAGAAACACATCTAAAAGCACTGGCACCAAAGGCGTGTGTCTACATTAGGAGTTGTAGTTTGATAGGGGTGCTAGGAATTCTCTGTCCTTGCCTCTCCCAGGACTACAGTTGCCAGTATTTATTGGAGAGAGACAGTGATTGTCAAACAAATTCAACAATCAGTAAGTAAATGGTGTTATGTGTTAAGTAAATTTGTTGTTCCCAGTAATCTCAACTGTTGTCATATTCATGTTCTAAAATGAATCTCAGAGCACAAGAATTCAATCATAACCAAAGCCCAATTGTTAGCAATTTCAACATTAAATTTTGAGTGCTGATTCAGAAATGCAAGTAATTTTGACAACTGCAATTCCTACTGCTACTGAAATCTGAAATAACATCTGAAATTTCCCTTATTTTGTATTTGTGTCTTTAGAAGCTTTGTGTTTCACTGTTGGCTTCAGAGAATGCGACACAACTTAGATGATACAGGAATAGCTTCTGTTGGTATTGGGAACATGCAAGCCTTCACGTTAACATAAATCGCTTCATCGGTTGGGATGTAAAATAAAATTTCTAGGCAGCAAATAAACAATTTTAAAAAAATGAAAACTAGTATTTCCTATTTATAATTTCTTAGTAGCTATTTCGGCTTTACCAGTTATTGTGCAGTTTGATTGTATTATATTGGATTGAATACAAAGTAAGTTGGTCATAACTTTCATTGAAATTAAAGATTCTCAAGTCGGTCATAGTTAACTTCTCTTATTGATTTCAGTGTTGCTTAGTTATTATGAATTTTTGTAAGACCTATTGTCCTGTATGTTATGCAGTGTGGTTCTATGTTTGTAAGCTTCTATGACTATTTCTTTTATGTCTCATAATGCAAGTTTGAATAGTAAAGAATATACGTTTTTTTAAAAATTATTACTGCTGTTTTATAGTTGTGGGCCTCCTTTATGTTGGTGGTTTCTTGGATCATTTTCTAAAAGTCATGCAAAATGCTGTCTCATCCAGAACTGGAAAGTGCATGTGGTCTTGAAATACTTTTTGAAAATTTAACCTTAAATATATTCAAGAAGGAATCTTCATATATTGCCACTTTCCCATATTCAGATGTGAAATGGCATCCTTGAACCAAGTTTATGGTAATTTTTGGTTCCCCATATACGATTATGGCATGTGAATGCTGCTTTAAATGTATTAAAGTCCAGGACCCTGTGCCAGCACATTCCAAATTGTTATGCCAACTTCTAGAATACAGCCTGACAGCTGCCACTAAGTTTGGGGGTTGAAGTTGGATTCACTACTTTGAAAGCAGCCAAAGTCTTTGCCACTGCTAAGATTTGGTCCAGAGAACATCTCTGAAATTGTTGGATCATCAGGGCCTTATCTGAAAGACAATCAGCCTTAAAATGGTTAAATGCTCTCATTCTTACCAAGGGCAGTGGATTACACAGTGAGCCTGGGGTTTTAGAAACTAACATGAGTTTAGAAAAGCTCCTTCAGAGGACTCAAACCAAATAGAAGAAACTTTCAGGAAGAAGGCACACCAAAAACCATGGCCAGCAAAACGCGTACTGCTCCAATAAATTGCTAAATTTAACTCATGGGTGTATGGATATAGGCACTAACATCTGAGTAAGTGTTCTATGTGTTTCTGTGTTGAAATTTCTAAGAAGGAATGCTACTATACAATCTTGTGAGCTACTCATTCATCAAGAATGTTAACGTTGCTACAATACAATGTTGGATCACAACGGGCAGGGAGGAAGACGGATCAGGCCTTGGAGGGGGCAGGTTTGGTGGCTGTAGCACATGTTTCCCAGAGTGCAATCCTAACCTTGAGTTAGGCCAGCACAGTTAGGCCAGCAATGTTTGGCCAGCACAAGGGCCACTGTAAAGTGTATTTGGATTACTCTCTGAGTCATGGAGGATGGAGCACATCTGTACGTTGGCCTCTCTGACTTCAAGAGTGGTCCAAACATACTTTACATTGTCCCTTGTGCTGGCCAAACATTGCTGGCCTAACTCCAGGTTAGGATTGTACTCCCAATCTGATCGGCCTTCACAAATGAACATAGATCAACACCAGCTGTTGAGCTGTTGCAGGGGGCATGTTCACCCATAGTAGCTGCTGGGGCTTACTCTGGAGCAAAGGGCCCTTCAGCAGCCAAAACTCCCCTGCAGGATCAAGTGGAAGCTGTGCCGAAGAGTTAGGTAGAATGGGGCTGGAAAAGTATTTCAGATCTCCAAGAATACATCAAGTTGTGTTTTATTGTTGCATTTTGGCTTGTACCTGTATCAGAAAGCCTCATTTATTTGTGTGCAGGTAACTTTCCGAAACTAGTCCCTAAAATGACCTACTTTTTCCTGCCTTAGATTGTCACAACAATAGGGGAAGAAATATCCCAGAGGTATTTTATATAGGCTGGCTCAAGAGATGAGCATCTATTCAGTAAAGCTTTAGGACGAAGAATTAAAAAGACCAAGTCTCTGATCCTACACAAGCTGGAAAGGGAGAAGAATGTGCTCAGGCAAATATGTTTTGAAACTTTATTGAAGTTGATGACCTCACAAAATGGGCAGGCAGTCTTTCCATTTCAAACCGGCTTGAACACGTGTGAAAAGCAGGCAACTTGAAGTGCTGGTTTGTAGAAATCATGGAAGGTTATAAACTGTGTCTTTTGGTTTCCCTGGAAATAATTTGTTCTTGGTAGCTTAGTTCATAGTCCATTAAATCAACATGAGCCTTTCCTGATCTCTAGAGGATTCTGGATTAGGCCAGGAATGACTTTCAAACAAGAAATTAATTTGATCTTAATGAAAAGTCCAGTGAGTTATCCTCTTCCATCCCTTTCAACAGGATTTTAAAAACAAACAAATAGCATAGTTTATTGTTCTTTTTTTTTTGTAATCTGCTGGGTTAAAGTTCAGGTTACGTTCAGTTCAGAAAGCCTGAACTAAAGTGTTAACTGAAGTTGTCCTTCCCAATCATAGATATGTATATAATGCTGAGTTACATTGGGGGCCAGCTAAGAATGAAATCCTCCAAGAGTATATTATGTCATTTGCACCTATGGATCCTACTGCAAACTGGGCTGTATTGGACTTTAAGTGAAATGACAATTAACATCAATTTCCTAATCCTGCCACACATATGTAGGTGATGCCAAATGGAATCACATCCATTATAATGTATAGAGCAGTGATTTGCAACCCTTTTTTGGCCATGCCCCACCTAAGCATCTCTAAAATCCTGATGCCCCCATAACATATAATTCTTATTATTCAAAAAGTGAATTCCTATTCATGTGGAGGAAGCCTAAAAAGCCATTAACTTGGTTTAAACAAGGTTCCAAAGAACATCAATGAAAGAGAAAAATAAAAGATGGTGCAGAAAGAGGGAAATTTAAAAAAACATTGTTAGCTTAATTTATGAATAATAAGATATAAGAACAATTAGCAGGCTTTCAAATTCACTGTTAATAACGCAAAAAAATTCAAAAAATTCACTGTTAATAGCTCATTCTTGAATTGCCCCCCTTAAAAATAAAATTGCCCCCCTGTGGGGCGTGTGCCCCACATTGGGAACCACTGGGGTAGAGTAAGCTGTATATGGCAACAATAAGGCCTGAGGGAGGAACAGGTAGCAGGGGTCAACCTTACAATAAAGGGCTGTTAGTTAATGGTGTTGACAGGCTGGGAGGTTTTAGGGATTGTGGATTTGGGAAAGATGGAAGCTATAGAACCAAAGAGCAGGGACAATGAAACCTGCTAACTAGCCAAAGGGTCCCATCCAACGTTCCTGTGCTGATGCATTTTTTTAAGATTGTGATCCCTTTTGAGACAGGGAGCCATTTAACTTTATTACTTTTTTTTTTTTTTTGCCCCTGTAAACCGCTTTGTGAACTGTTGTTGAAAAGCAGTATATAAATACTGTTGTCTGGTTGTTTGATAGATGCAGCTGCGCCAAGGGGGAGGGGTTTGTGCTGCATCCTGGGGGGGGGGGAGTGAGCAGTCATGAAAGCCTCCTGAAGGGAAGAGAATGTTTGTTCCCTTATCTTAAGACTGCATTGTGGCTGCATTGGCACCAGAAAGTTGGATGCAAATTCCGTACTGAAGGTATCTAAAGATGTCTTAAATTGGAGAGTATTTTAGCTTGGCAGAACTCTGTTATACAAAGACCAGATCTCAGCATAAGCATAAGGCACCTTTTTTCTAGACTGAAGAGCCCCAAATGCTGCAGTCTTTCTTCATAAGTAAGAAAAAGGGAGGTGCCCCAGCCCCATAATCATTTTCGTTGCTCTCTTCTGCACTTTTCCAGGTCCACTATGTCCTTTTTGAGACGTGGTGACCAGAACTGTAGTCTCTTTGCTGTTGCCAGTATTGAACTAGAAACAGGCAGGGGTATCAAAACTATATACATGGCATAATTTTTGAATTATGATGTTGGAGAAGACTCTTGAGAGTCCCCTGGACTGCAAGAATATCCAGTCGGTCAATCCTCCAGGAAGTCAAGCCAGATTGCTCCCTGGAAGGACAAATCCTGAAGCTGAAGTTCAAATACTTTGGTCACCTCATGAGAAGAGAGGACTCTTTAGAAAAAGACCCTCATGCTGGGAAAGATTGAAGGCAAAAGGAGAAGTGGGCAGCAGAGGATGAGATGGTTAGATAGTGTCACCGAAGCAATGAACATGAAATTGGGCGAACTCCAGAAGCTAGTGGAGGATAGGGAGGCCTGGCGTGCTATGGTCCATGGGGTCGCGAAGAGTTGGACATGACTTAGCAACTGAACAATAACAAGAGACTACTATGTGAGATAGCCTAAAGATAGTCTGAGACCATCAGAAAACCTAGATATCTCCAAGGATTCATTTTCATAGTGCAAAATTACAGAATTGTAGTAGCATGTCATGTTTATTCTCTTTCTTCTTGGTAGCAGCCTCAGAATGTAGCGTGTGAATCTATATCTCAAGGCTCTAGAACAATATTGCTGAAATGTATTTTTAAAAGGGCACAGAGGCCTCATTTTCAAACTGTATAGGAATGACTTCTACTAAAGAAGCTTTTAATCCAGACCCCAAAGTTCCTATTTGTGCCAATGAAGACTACTATTTTCCAGCCTGGGATGTTGACTAAAAGCCATGACTCCCCCACTCCCCACTTTTAGTTTCCTCCTGAGCTTTAGTGTTAGTGGCTGAATTAAGAAAAATATTAACTAGCTAAACAGGAGGCATGACTTTTCTCTTAGCTTTGCATGTTTTAGGTCCCAAAAGAGGAATACAGGAGGGGAAAATCCTCATGTCTCCGGAATGTCTCACTCCAAAGAGGATATTTGACACAGCACGTTCTAGCCAATGTTTACAGGAAACCCCCTTTTTCCACGCCATGGTTCAGTCAGTGCCCATGGCAGCCTTTCTGAGAGGCCTTCCTTGGATTGGAGGCTGAGCTGTAATATGTGTGACTGAAAGAGACAACACTTGTAAAAGAGCATGTTTGCTTTATGTCCAGAGATGTAGTTTTCATTTGGATAAAAATGAAAAGGTGTTGATCGATCCTTTAGTGTGACATTTTGGTAATGAAAAAAGGAATGCTGTTAGTTTATTCTGAGCAAATAAAGTTGCAACTTCAGAAAGGCAGTATCTCCATGGATGTGCCATAGCGTGCAATATTTTGTATCTGGCAAACTATGCAGAATGGCATTTTCTTTCTTTCTTTGGTAGAGCTACTGAATGTGGAATCTGGGTATGGTTGATTATTGCACAGTATCTGATAGCAGACCAATTTTTTGGGGGGGGGATGTTGGTATATAATACCAATTGTTAGTCCAAAATGCTGAGCTTGTTTAAGAATTTAGTGAAAGCTTAATCTGAGAAGCAAGAATTTTTTCATCCATTATATAGGATTGTAGCCCTAATGGGGAGCCATGGCCAATGGTCTAGTAGGTCAAGGGAGCCGCCAGTTGAAAAAGTTTGGGAACCACTCCTGCAGACTGACCTGCCTGGCAATTCGGCAAGGAAGATAAAATGGAAGTAATGTGTGCTGGTCAATGCTTTTTGGAAGAAGATTGGTAATCAGTGATGCAGTGATGTATCTAGTGGGGAATTGCAGCACTAAGTTTTGTAAGCAGCTGCTCCCCTCCTCTTTGGAGCCATTCAGAGCCAATGTAGCCCTAGCTGCTGGGAATGGCTCTGAAGAGGAGTAGAGGAAGAATGGCTGCTTGCAAAACTTAGTGCTGTGATCCCTCTCTAGCTACATTTCTGCAGTGATGCATCTAGTTTTGAATAACACTTGAAAAGGTCTTAATCTGGGCTTCTCTTCAGATCTAGGAGGTTATGGCACTAGGGTTTAGAAGTGGGGAAGTGCCGCAATGTAGATGCTTATATAGAGGATGTCATTACAGTTGTATTGCATTTGAATTACGATCTTGGTGAAAATGAATTTCCCCTGTTAGGATTTCTTTCAATGGATGAATGTCATTCAGTAGTGGTCATTGACAGCCGGAGGAAGGAGGGAGCCAGAAACGAGTATAACTGAAGCCTGGAACAATTTTGAGAAATAAAGCTTTGTTTTCTGAGCATGTGCCATTAACCCATCAGACCTGAACGGAATTGTCTCTTTATCTAATACTGTATGCTTTTCAAGTGAATTTGTGGTTTTGTTAAGGCAGAACACATAATGCACCAGACATTAAGTACATCTAAGACCCACTAATTTCAAGGGAAGGGTTTAACATGCATTTAACTTCCTGTCCCCTCCTCACCCAGGACACATCTCTGCTGCCAATTAACTGGTGCCAATGGAGGCCCTTGCAGCTGTTGCTCTGCGCACTCGCCACTGCCCATTTGTGGCAAATGCCAGACCCAAGTAGACCCATTGTGGGGGTCAGGGCTTTACTTGGGGTAAGGGGATGAGGAGAACCTGGTTGTAGCACCCATAGAATGCAGCGGTAGCTATTTTGGTACTGCTCTTCCTCTGGGCACCGGGCAGCTTAGGATTGGGCTGTCCATATTTTGAAAAGTATGATATATTAGAAATGTGGAAGTTCTTAATGGCAGTCTCTACTGGTCCCTGGTAGATAATGCCATAGTCCAAATGCCTGGCCAATAGACAGAAAAAGTTGCAGATCAGATCAGAGACCGGCCAGTGACAAAAACACCAACCAGCAAAAGCAGCCCTTCTGCCGACTTCCTTTAAATTAATGTACAAATGTACATTTGTACCTGGAGTTAGGCCAGCACAATTAGGCCAGTAAAGTTTGGACAGCGCAAGGAATACTGTAAAGTATGTTTGGACCACTCTTGGAGTCAGAGAGGCCAGCACACAGACGTGCGCTATCCTCCTTGACTCCGAGAGTAGTCCAAACGCACTTTATAGTGGCCCTGGTGCCGGCCAAACTTCACTGGCCTAACTCCAGGTTAGGATTGCGCTCTGAATTATATACAGGAGTGTTATGTATATAATTTCAGAGCTTTCAGAACTGATTCTATAATTTGGAATCATTGCCTCTGTAAGTTGAATGAATGAGCCACACTTTGAACTGTAATCACTTTATAGATGGCTCTACTCCATTTTCCATATCACATTGACAATACTCAGATGTGATTGGTTCTCTACTGAAAGGGAAAACATCAGTGCCATTTTTTGCTCTAGTCTCCTTAGTTCTAAATGGCTTCCTTTGCATCAGTTCTAAATGGTTTCAGTCTCGGCTGAGCAGCTAACAGACTCTAGTGTTAGAGTCTGCTTGATGACAGAGTTCAAGAACTGCAATTTAAATGACCACTGAGTCCAATGAAAAGTTCTGTATAGCTTCAGTGTGTCCCAACGTTTGTGTGTGTTTGTGTTGCCCTCTGGTGGATAGAGGCAATAGCCCTGTTTCAGAAAGAGGGCATAACTTCCTCTTATGGAAGAAAATGCAAAAGGCTGGTAAAACGTGGTTTGCAGATGTGCCATGTTCCAAGTGATTTTTAAGCAAATAGTGTTTTTCAAATTAAAATAAAAGATCTTGCTGCCTTGAGACTGGGAAGAAAGGCTGCAATCCTGTAGAAGCTTTCCTGGCTTAAACCACATTGAACACCATGGGATTTACTTCTGAGTGCTTTTATAAGGTTGCACTCTGAGTGTCTTAATAAGAATTGAAATGGTGTCGACTCTTTTTGAAGTTAAAAATTTGGCATTTACTGATTTGCATTTTACATTTACATTTTATTGATTTGCAGACATTCTGGGTATCCATCAGGAAATCTTTCAAGAAATTGCAAAGTGGGGCATTGCCACTCCTTGCTGTTTTTCCTACTTCTCTCTGCTACTTTCTACCTTCCCCAGCCCGTGAAAACAAAACCCAGTGCTATGGCGGCTGCCAAAATGGGAGTGAATCAAGCAGACAGGGGGCATTAAGAACAGTAGGCAAGAGTGGGCCAACTGCTAGTCATTCAAGTAATTTTCACAGTTACCATGAAAGTGCCTGTGGTCTTGAGTCCATGTGTGTCCAAATCTAATGCATTTTATGTGTGTTGGTCTAGGGTAGGCTGTATGTTCTAATAGCCCTGTTGTAAAATCTTTCAAAGTGATGTTAAAGTATTTCCATCAGATGAAGGGAGGCATGTACACATGTAGAAAGCAAGGGAAATTGAAACCATTTCTTAAAAAAAAAATCAATTAGCAAAATAGCTTTAGTAGTGACAAACGCAATGTGTGGGTGACAGTTGCATCTGGAGTATGTGTCAGATCCATTTGCTGCAGGGAAAGATGGCCTATCTTCAAAGAAGCAATTAACTAAATTGTTTTCTTCCTATTGCTGAATGGAAAGTAGCTTTGGGTTGTAGAAGCAGAATTGTCAAGTCTTATTCCATGTTAACACAGGAAGATGTGGCCACAATTATGAATATAGTTTGACTGCATGGAAGATTGCTCTGCATTTGTTGCCTTCTGTTTGCTCTTTCATTCCCTCTGACCAAGGCCACAAAAGCAAGGATGTATGCAAACTTAAACATTTTGCATTTTTCCTGGATGCAGAACTGACAGAAGTTATTTTGCTTTGAGATCTTTCCCTTAATTGCTTAAAGAAAACCATGTCCAGCTGTATCCTAACTAACCTCTTTCAGTTTTGTTGTTTTATGGAATGCCAATAGAGGTTTTGATTGATCACCTAACCTAATAATCCTGTTCTGGAGGGTTCCCTTATCCTCAGGAGCAGATTTTTAGGAGGCACAACAGAGCTGCTAAAAAGGATGAAGCAGGAAAGTTCTTTGTGCAAGTTTCCTTCCACTCATACTTCTGAGAATAAACTTGGTTTTATCTTTTAAAAAATTATTTATAGATTATTAAACTGATAATGATAAACTTGGTTTTACCATGAGGATAAAGCATGTGTTCCATTCTTAAGAACTCATGGCAGATTGTTGCCCCATTGAAGGACATTGGAAATGGGATCCTTTTTACTTAAATGCAAGTGTAAGCTAATTATCCCTTGTTTAGTCTTTAATAAAAGTAAACCCGATGAGCTGTGAGAAGGTGAATTTAGTTCTTTTGAACAGCTTTCAAATAAAGGGAAAGAAATATGGGAGGTGTCTTGATTGGATTTGGAAGAGAAGAAAACATACCTTGCAGGCAGAATCATTGGGGTCTGTAGCATTAAGTTCAGCATTAGGGCTCACTTAATTAATCCAGTCACGTTTGCCAATTTTATTGTGTAGGTTGAAGGCATCTAACTGAGAATTATGTTTAATACTGTATTTAGTAATGGTTTAATATGCTGAAATGTGACATTGCACGTGTAATAGTTTGCACAGATGCTGTCATAGTGTAAAAAGATTTTTATAATTAAGTAACATTGCCTGCGAACCTTTGAAGTTTCTCTCTGCAGCTGACGCAGAGAGTCGGCAAACAATGGGTGCCAAGGTGGGGGGTGGGCCGGGGAAGATGAGGCCCAGTTAATTCTTCTCTGGCCCTTCTTAGTAGCTGCTATGAAATTGCAACCTGACAGTCAAGATGTGCCACCCCTACATGGTCACGCACTTCTCTTTGGACACAGACCCTTAAAGGATCCTTTCTGTAATTTTTCCTTTCTGTAATAATCTGGAATCATAAATGTTGTCTTTTGTATATTGTATGTTTAATATTTTTTTTAAAGATGTGCTGCCCTTTTCCTTGGGACAACCAAGAGCCCAGTTTCACAAAAATTATTCTTCTCTCTCAACGTCCTTGGTTCTTTTCCTGAAGAACCATCACGCATCTTCCACACTTCAGTTCCTATGCCCTTTTCCCTGTCCTGTCTCTTAGGTTAGCCAATGACAACCTGAAATCCTTTTTACTTACCTCAGGACTCTGGACATCAGAACACCAGAGTGACTTGAGGTAAATTTATAGGAAGTCTGAAGAGATTGTCCTGCTGTGTAATACAGGGTGTTAAAAATAGCTTGATAGCGTTCAATAAGTTGACGTACTGCTTACTTGGACACCTGGCATTCCCCCCCCCCCCGATGTAATGTTGCTGCATACTTTGTGGTGCAACATTGGGATCTGTTCAGTGGGAAACTGCCTGAGTTAATATTAAGAAGCTTTTGTTGTTGTTGCTGCAGTTCTCATAATGTAAGCAGGATATGGGAATTAAACTACAAAATATGAAAAGTGCTTTTCATCATATCAAAGCTGCAATGTGTACATAACGGTCTTAATTACAGCTCTTATTGTAGTGATATGACTTATCAGATGACTTGCAGGGATGTTTGCTAGACTATAATTAAGGATCCGGGATAAAGATCTCACCCAGCCATTGTGCTTAAAATGAGATTTGTACTTAAATGGGTTTGGTGATGTGTCCAAAAGGTAACCATAGCAGAGCTGCTAACTAGATCACACTTATGAGGACGGATGGAACAAGTGGTTCATGCCGTCATAAATTATGTTCTAGCTTTCCTCTCCTTCTTGGCTAAACAGAGTACCTGCTAATTTACAAGAATTTGTCATTAAAATTATTAAAGTGATTCACAAACATATCTGAATCAAGAATTAAGCAGAAATAAAATAGTTTCCTTTGTGCTAGGTACTTCAAAGATCCTTGTACAAAAATGTCTACTTCTCAGATATGTATTGTAAAAATGCAGGCATACTACTTCAAGATATGTAGGGGGGGCCCTTGGTATCCACAGGGGGTTCTAGGCCCCCCATGGGTACCAAAATCAGCAGATGTTGGACTCTCGGATAAACGTCAAGTGGAGGCTGACTTGCGGCATACCAACGCCTTACTTTGAAGTTTTTCTGGGCCCTCTGGAGGTCAAGCTGGGCCTGCAGTCCATTTATTGGCCTCCCAGGGCCTTAGGATGTCTCCAGAAAGCACCCAGAAACTACTCCTGGTTCATGTCTGCAACTTCTAGTTTGCTTCCAAAGGCTTTCTGAAGAGCAGAGAGGCCAACAGATTGGGCCGCAGGCCTGCCCATGCCCCAGATCACCTACAAGACATGACCAGAAATATGGACGCGGACCAGAAGTAGATTCCGGTCACTTCCTGGAGGCATTCTGAGGCATGGGGAGGCATTGGTGATGGTCCAAATTTGCAGATGCTGAGCCCACTGATAAGAAGGCCTACTGTACTTATTTAGGTTATTTTTATTTCAGTGTACTTAAATCCCACTTATATATAGAAGTACCCGACAAACTAGTTCAAAGCAGCTGATTATAAACAGTAAAATAAACAAAAATGGTATTAAAATATAGTTAGAACACAGATGGCAGCACCATTATAGCACACTATAATTAACATAACCCAGAGGATTTGTACATACTGTACTTCCAGCATGTACAACAAAACTTAATAGTTTTATTTTACAGCCTTTTTTGTTATCTGCTTGAAATTTTGGAAACCCATTTGCAGAAAGGAAATACTTGTGGCGTTATCAAGCACCTGGATGGAAGAAGACCATGTGAATCAAATTTCTGCTTTAGATAAGAAGTTCTGTGGGTGGCCTTGGCCAAGTCACTGTCTCTCAACCTTATCTCCCTCATAGAATTATTGTGCAAATGAAATGAGATAACCCTATGTTCCTTGAACTCCTTGGAGGCTGGGTGGAATACAAATGTGATAAATACAACAAAGTGGAATTTAGCCAATTTCTCAAGTAGATGGTGGGTTGTGCTCGGAGGGATACAGTAATTTTAATAGATCTGGATCACACCCATTGTTTCTGTGATATGTACTAAATCTAATTTCATAAATGTACTTGGACAGAGTCTTATATACATCGGACAAAATCATAGCTCCAAAGCAAAGTGCCTGATGATATCTATGAGGTCCAAGTATTAAAAAAAAACCCTTAAAACATTTGTGTTGGAAAATAGGATCAAAATTACTACATGGTTACATCAGTATGTCTCCCGGGCAACTTCCTAACATTGCATCTGTCCTGCTTGTTACATTTCCCTTTTTTTTGTTACTATTATTATTTCTCATGAGTGGCATCAGATGGTCAAAACTGGCTCTCCTGTTGAATGATGAAGGGTTGTGTTGGAGCCTTATTAAGATGTGCGAGGGATTGGTTATATCATCTTATCATCTCAAATGTTTGCAATAACCTAGTTTGAAACGGGGCAAGGGGAAAGAGTAAGTGCAAGTGATTTTTTTTTTTTTTTACTGTTCGTTGAAGCGACTTCTCATGTTCCTGGATGTTAGGAGGGGTTGAGGAGGTGCAAGTGAGTTGCACTTCCTATATTCAGGCAGTCTGCATAATATGTGAAAAGAAACTTCCATCATATAGATTGTACATTTCCTCCAGACAAGTTCTTTATAAAATTTGAATCGGCCCAGGAAAAAGAGGGATTTTAGTTCATGTATGGATGGATACGCGCTTTGTATCCAAATAACATGCCAAGCAATAGTAGGGGGCGGTGCAGTAAGTATTTCAGGGGCCATGTAACTGGCCCGTCCCCCTTGCCATTGGAGCCGTTCTGGGCAGTGAGGAGGGGCTGCTTACATGGTGCATTGTGGCACCTGCAGTACTTGCTGCGCCACCCCCTGTAGCTACGCTCCTGTAGCCAAACCCCTAAGGCACCCCCAGTTGTCTCAAGAGTCAGAGGGTGGCTCAGAGATGAAGCTACAAATCAGGACTTTGCTGGTTTGAATCTCGCTGCCGCCCCAACTCACCCGTTGGCCTTATATTAGGCAAGCCTCTGTTTCAGCCTCATTCCCCCATCTGCAATATGGGGATAATAACACTCGCTTGCCATGCAGGATTGGTTTAAGAATTCCAACAAGATGATACATGTGTTGCACTTTGAACATTTGAAAGTGCGACATAAATGCTTGTTATTGTTTTCGTAACATAATGCCTTGGAGAAATGGGGTGTTAGCCATTCTTGGAGATGGCTCCTTCTGAAATACGAGCCAACAAAACTATGTGATAAGTGCTGTTGTGTAATTGAGTCCCTAGCTGCTTGCTGGCTTGATGAAGCTGTATTTTTTTTTCTGATATAATAATAAGGTTATTTTGTCAGCAGAGTTTACTTTCCAAGTATTTCCCCCCTTCTAGCACCCCAAGGCACAGTCCTACTGAATCAGTTACCATCTGCTTCAGTGTTTGCATTTAGCCTGGAGTGTTTGTGATCTCAGAAATATTTCCTGTAAATGGAATCCCTCATGCCAGGCCTGTCACACAATAGATACATAATTGGATAAATTCTAAGCTGGGAACTACAAAACAATAAGGAGAACTGCATGTTGTTCTGTGTGTAGTGCATGAATCCTTCCAAGTGCATTGCATGTTGTGGTTTACATATGAAACTACTTAAATAGGTTTTTTCTGTCATTTTTTGTCGTCGTATGTAATGTCGTTGCACTAAAAGGTCACGAGCATCCAGATTTTCCCTGTACTGGTAACAGGCACTGCCGTTTACGCTGTTCCCCAGCTTATGTGCCTGTACCCCAATTGTATACAACATCATCCACTCTGCAGACTGCTGAGCCTGTTGCCTACATCCTCCTTCCTGCTCGTGCCTCTCCATTTCCAAGTATGCAGACAGCGGGATCACCGGGTCTTCAAGTATTGTCTCCAAACCTTTCAATGGCTCTTTGGGGTAGCCCGATTCCCTTTGGTCAACTAATAAGCACATACTCCAACAATTTACTTCAAAAGCGTATTAAAGCTTTTTCCATGTTAGTAAGAGGAAATCTCTCCACCCCGTATTCTGGGGGCTCTAAAGGGAGAATTCCTAACAAGTGAGGGACAGCTCAATCCAAACTTGCGCTGGAGCAGGCAGGCCGGCTGGCCTGTGCTACATCCAAACCCAAGTGGGAGGCGGCGGCAGCAGCGTAGCACAGGGCAAGGGGACGCTCCCTCTAGAGCATTAAGGGAAGCTGGAAAAGACTAGGCGGGCCCTTGGGGAAGATGCCAGTGACGTCTTCCCTGAGGATGGGACTTCATGCACCTTGTTCCAACTGTGGGGGAGGCAGTCACTGTGATGTTTTCCCCAAGGGCCAGTTTCGCACACCTCCTTTTAATTCTGGGGAAAGCAGCTTAACTTCTCCAGAGCTGGAACAAGGCGTGCGGAGCCTCATTCTCGGGGAAGATGCCAAGGGCGGGTTTTTGTGTGCCTCCTTCAAACTCTGGGAAAGGCAGCTTGCTTTTCCCTGCTTTTCAGGGAAGACACCAGTGACATCTTCCCCAAGGGCAGGGTGCCTGCAGTTTCACCCCAGCCCAGCTCCTGGGAAGGCTCACTGTGAAGCCCCAGCTCTGCCTGAGCTTTGTTCTTAATGGAAAGTGATAAGGAACTGACTATACTTCTAATATTTTTTTTTTAAAGTTGGGGTGAAGACAGATAGCATTTCTAGAACACAGGGTCCCATCTGTAAATGTCCTTGTTGTAATTAGTACTAATGCACCTTCTTCCTAGGCATATTGAAAAACCCATTCTGCAAGTTTGCAGCATGGTTTGGGGAGAGGGGAGCCAGCTATGGAAAGTGTCATTTGGCTAGATTCTATCATGCTAGGTGACTAGAACAATTTCCTCACTCTGTTCCGATCTTGGAAATGTTTCACATGCTTTAAAAATAAGGTGATTTTTGAACATAGAAATGAATATAGGTGTGTTGCTTGGAAAGCAAAAATGGGCAACTGACCTCAAACCTAAAAGGAAGAACAAGATCCAGATGGCTAAATTGGCACTTACCCAAGTGTATATCCATATTTGCCATGCAAGTTCTGAAGTCAGCCTTGCACCACAGGTGAAGATTTTGTTCTTTATCTTCTTCACGTGTCTTCACTCCGGGTAAGACATGACCTTTTTGGTAAGACATGATAGCAAAATAAGCATCATCCATTTGCATGGGAGGAGTGAAAATCAGAATTCTCCATCCAAGTCTAGTCTGCTGGAGTTCCATCCCTACTGAACAACAGCACCATTACTTGTGCAACATGGTTGGAATAGTCTGTTCCACCCAAACTATGTAGTATCACAATGGTGTGAATCCATCTCAGCCACCATAACGCCACCATGTTCTCAGCATTTGGCACTCGAAATGTGTGATCGGCTTTTTGTTAAGTTACACCATACCATTCTTCGGAATTGCAGATTGAAATGCTCCCATATATTAAGATAACTCCCACACATCTTTTGTGTGCATTTAAAAGTGGTATGCCAAGAAAAACTTCCAACTTAGCACCTTCCCTGACATGCTAGGTTTATATGAACAAAATGTCTTTTATATGAGAACATTTGAGTGTGCAGTCCCCTACCGACAGTCAAGAATGGAGCAGCTCAGCAGTGATTGCACCATAGATTGCTTGGATAGTTTCAGCTCTCATTTGCAAGGTGCCTATGATGAACATTCATTCTCAGAGGTTGCAAGGTTTCCTTCCACTGTGTTCATTAGAAATCAGTAGTGCATATAACCTTGCTCTTTACAGAGCTAACCTCCATGCCATTTGGACTGTAAGGTACCTGAAAAAGTTGATATGTTTTAACCAGCCATCTTAAGAATTGCCCTGCCTGATCAGACCAATAGCAGCCAGCCAGATCCTTCTGGAAAGAAAGTTTCATCCAATATGATTTATCGGCTTAGTTTCCTCACAGGTTTCCCTGTAATTCCTCTCTTTCTCCCTCTACACAATTTCCTACTGATGCTGTATTCTATTACTGGAAGTAAACATGCCAGGCTATTCACTAAATTCACTGACGGGGCTATTCCAGTAAAGAGGAGAAAGAGCAAAAGAAAGGAAATTTAATTTACCTTCAGTAACAAAGAATAATTGGTTTTTCTATGCTTTCAGAAATATTTCCAGCCAGAAATCTCATCTTTCTCTGAAAAAGATAAATGAATTTGTGTTTGGGTCTGAATGCCCTATATTGAAGAAACAATAGCACTAATAAAAGGACTGGATTGCATATTGTTCCTAATCAAATTAATCACTGTCGTCTGATGTACTATTCTAGATTTATTTGTGGAAAATTTAGACAGTGTACCAGACAGTCTAAACTATTTAATCCCTTTTAAATTCCAAAATAAAAGGATTAAATAATTTATCGATGCTGTTCATCTGTCCATCCTTCCAGCAGCTTTTGTCGTCTTATTTTTCTGGAACTATTAAAACCTCTTAGATTATATTTCACGCATTGCATATAACTTTGGCTGCCATTTCGAATTTAGGTTTCCAAATCCCCTTACCTTTTTTTTTTTTGTCTCCCAGAAAACATTTCCTGTCCCCATCCAAGCCCATAAAAAGTAATGAGGACGGTAATCCCTAATCCACACAGACCCCAGAAACAGAGGAACAGTTTTGATGAGCCGGGATCAGTGGAATGCAACATTCATATTGTTTATGTTTCACAGGTGTGTATAGAAATATTGTACATACTCATGCAATGTCAAAAGCTGTCAGTCATCATGGATTGGTAACCAATAATATACAAATTGAACAATAATAGGAAAAACCTTTTCGGCTGAATGCAAAGCAACAGTTTACTGAAATAGAGCAGTTAAGAAATAGTTACTGAACTAGAGCTTTCAATAGAGCAGTTAAGGTTTGTTAGTTCAGGCTCAAGTCCTGCAGCTGCTGAGAAAGCCCCAGTTATTCAACAGTTCCAAATGCTCAGAAGGAAGCTGGTCCAGTAGCCCATTTCAAAAGATGTCTTAATTATAGTTGTGGCTTCACATTCACTGTGCATAATGCACTAGCTCCCACAATTCTGGAAAAGGGCAAGACAAAACTCTCAAAGACCAGTGTGTGTATATGTTATAACCAAAAATTGCTTGAGGCTCCAAGCTGGATCTGGTGCTGCTTAGCAGTGTGCTAGCAAAAAGGATTTGTCGGGTTCATTCCTTGTCTGCTCCTTTAGCCCACACAGGCAGGTGGGTAGCTGCTGATTGGGCCGCAGTTGTCCAATTTACATTTTGTGTGTGTGTGGGGGGGGGTTCTTTCACACATCTACTTTTTGAAGACTGCAAGAGCAAATCACATAAGAAAATAAAGAGCAAAATAGAAATTTGTGCCACTGCAGTCCTATTACTATGGAGCAAGCAAGTAGTGCTGCAGATAATATCTGGCTTGACCCTTGGAGGTGAGGCTAGGAGGTTAGGACCAGGCAGCTTGCAAGGAAGAAGAATCAATAAGAAGGAGAATCTTCCTGGAAACAGATTCTGAAATCAGATAGAAAAATGACCACAGAATTAAAAAATGTAGTTAAAGAAGACTGGGAGCGCAATTCTAACCTGGAGTTAGACTGTCATAGTTAGGCCAGCAAAGTTTGGCCAGCACAAGAGACACCATAGAGTATGCTTGGACCACTCTCGGAGTCAGAGAGACCGACACACAGATGTGTTCCATCTTCCCTGACTCCAAGAGTGGTCCAAAAGTGCTTTACAGCGGCCCTTGTGCCGGCCAAACTTTGCTGGCTTAACAGTGCCGGCCTAACTCCAGGTTAAGATTGCACTCTGGGACTGAGAAAGCTGATTGGACTTCACATCACCCACAATGTGGTTTTTTTTGGTTGGGGGGGGGGAAGCAAAGAAAGCAATTGATGGAATATCTGGAATACAAATTCATGTCTGTATCTCTGAGAGGATATAAGCAGGAGGATCTGGACCAGTCAGATGCCTGTAAAAGCTCTCAAAAACGATGGTGTCCTCTCCCTAATATCTGGTATATTGAGGTAAACATGCTGGGGATAGAGTCTCCTATGTCTGTTTTGACTTGGGTGCTATGTTGACATTCTGTACAGGGTATTGGACTTCCCTGGCTCAAGGCAGGCACCCTGTTGCATGGTTGGATCCTCTGAAAGGTTTGACTGGTGGGATTTACCTTCATGTTGAGGGATTTCGGGTTGTTATAGATTGTGGCAGCCAGAAAGGCAGTTTTTCTAGAGGTCTCAGACATTAGCAAAATGGGCCATGCTGGGGTGTTCAGGCTTCAGCAGCTGCCAAAGAATGTCATATGCTGATGCCAAACCTGTCCCTTTTGGCTTCTGCTTGTCACACTTGCATAGATGAACCATAGTTGATTTAACCTGAGGATGCAGAAATGGCATTTGGAGGCATTTAAACCTTGATCTGACCACTCAGACCTTGTCCCCTTTGGCATGAAACAGGTAGGCAAGAAGGTCTGGCTGCAAAGAAATGCTGAATGCAAGGAGGGTGCAGGAGTGCATCAGCACAAGAGAAGGGCTTACTGGCATCCTCCACCCACCCACCCCACTTGTACTTATGCACATGGATTACATCTCTTTAGGGCTCCTGACTCAGTGGCTTATTTTAAAAAAGCTGTTGGGAGTAAAAATGCACTGATCTGCTTTCACTCTTATTAATATCTTGTATTTTTTTCAGACATTGGGTAAAATGTCAGTGGTTAGCTTGAATAATAATATGCTGTGGCCACAAATTAGCAATCAGACGTTGTAGGCTGATGCTTTTATTGGGGCATACCCAAGTATAACTTTGTAGGTTTTTAAATATGGGACTTTTCCTCTCATTTCCTTATCATTTAGCATATATATATTTTGAATAATGCTGAGCTATTGCGATCATTTATATATGGAATCGGAAAGCACCCAGTTGTACTTCTGTTGTTACTAAACAAGAAAGATTTGGGTTTTTTTTTCCTTTCATGCGGCAGTTCTCAAACTTTCTGGGAGAAGTGCTTCCGGGGGTGGGGGAATTGCAGCTTCGCAATCACTACGATTGTGTTGCTTCAGGGCACTGGTAAGCACCCCAGCCCTAATATCTGCCCTGAAGCCACGCTTCATTCCCCCACCCCTTAAGGAGAAACAGGCAGGGCTTTTCAGGCTTGGGCATCGCCACGCCCCAGTTTGAAAACCACTGCTTTCATATATTTCCTACATAAAGTTTTACTCAAAAAGCTCTATTCTAGGCATTATCTGAGTAGCAATTCACTATGTATTTCTGGCATATCGCCTTTATTTATTCTAATAGGGCTCGTAGAAGACATCCATATAAATCCCACGGGGTGAAAGGGAAGTGTGTTGTAGCACCTCTTAGTAGATAGATCTCCTCAGTAGTCACACTAACTCATCAGTTATTAAGAACATAAGAATAACCTTACTGGCTTAGGCTAAAGAACCATCTTATCCAGCATTGCAATTCCCCCAGTGGCCAACCAGATGACTCCATACTGTCACCCATCATGACTAGAGGGGTGTGTTTGCAGCGAGTAAAATAGGATTACAGCCCAAATCTTACTGAACCCAATGGGCTTACTTCTGAGTAATAAATAACACCGTTCTTAAACACCTGTTTGAACAATAAGTAGTAATAGACATCTCTATGAATGCCTAATTTCCTTTTTAAACCTTAATGGCCAGGGCCCTATCCTGTGGCAATTCCATATTATATGTTAATTATGCATTATGCAAAGAAATACCTTGTGTACTCCGTCCTGAAACTAGGTCAATCTGTTTCACAAGCAGCTTGATCTTACTCTGCCCTGGAATAGGCAAGCTAAGTGGCCTGCACCGTATCCAGTGCAGGTTAGGTAGAGGCTGCCATGCAACTTGGAGTAAGGGGCTATATTTTCCCTTACCCTGTGTCATGCAGCAACCACTCCTATGGAGCTACTTGGATCTGCTCCAGCGAAATCGCTGATGGAGATCCAAGCTGGTGTAGGTTCAAGCAGCCCAGTGTAACACTGAGCTGGCTGGGAGGAACCCAGCCTAAGTTGCCAAGGCCAGTTCCATTATCCTCCCAGGCCTGGTCCACTCACCCTTCCCCCTTCTCTCTGCTGAAAAATGCCCCTCTTCCTCTCTCCTATCAATCTCTCCAATTCCTCACACCAGCCACCCTCAGCCAATGCAAATGTACATTTCCTTGGAGCTGTGGAAGCTGGATTTAGCCTCCGTGAGCCAGTATATCATATAGTGGCTGAGCCAATTCTTTACAGCATGTTCATGTCACTCCTGGGTTGACACAAGAGACTTGTACTGGTCAATCTGTATTTCAGGATTGTGCTCTGAATAATGCTGAATTCTAGAGTGTGAGAGAAAAGCTCTCCATAGCATGCATAATTTTATAAACCTCTTTCCTTTTAAATTAAAAAAAAAAACAAAAGTCTCAGGGTGTAATCCTAACCTGGAGTTAGGCCAGCAAAATTTGGCCAGCACAAGGACACTGTAGAGTATGTTTGGACCACTCTTGAAGTTAGAGATGCCAGCACCCAGACGTGCACCATCCTCCCTGACTCCGAGAGTGGTCCAAACATGCTTTATGGTGGCCCTTGTGCCGGCCAAACTTTGCAGGCCTAACTATGTTGGCCTAACTTCAGGTTAGGATTGTGCTTTCAAACACTTTAGCCTTTTCTCATAGGGAAGGTGTGCCAACCTGCTTATCATTTTGGTTGCCCCTTTCTGCCCCTTTTCAAATACTACAGTAACCTTTTTGAGACTGGACCACCAGAACTGTACGCAGTATTCCAAAAAAATGGCCACACCAGATTTGCTGCAGCTTTTATGTGAAGGAGCCACATAGTTGCCTCCACTCATGGAGGTATCCAAACATTTCTAAAGCAGTGCAGCAAGAAGCCACAGCAGCATCACTTCCATGCTGCTGGGACAACAAGCTATTTAGTCCATATTCTTATGCTTCGTGGAACAGGATAGCATTTGCCATTGTCTTCACTGAGAACATGACTGAGCTTTTAGAGTTACAGAAATGCATTAAAATAACATTTTAATTTTTTTATAATTAGCATCTGCCTTAAGCACAAGTCCTAGCCTAAGTGGTCATAAATAATTCCAGTTCAGAGCAGTATCATCTTCACTAAAGGTTTAAGTGGGGCTTTTTTTATCACTCAGATTAGAATTACCACTTATCTCATCCTTCTGGTTATTTTCACTGCCTTTCTGACTCAGAGATGTAAAATAAATTCCATAATGGTTTTTTAGACATTTTATTTCCTTTTTCCATGATAATCAGATCTTCTGACAGAAGATGAGGCCAATTTTCAAGGACAGTAAATAACGAAAAAGAAACAGGGTACAGAGGAAAAGAGGAGGATGCTGAATTTGCCTGCCAAGTAGGAGTATCAAAGGCCCCATCCTAATTAAAAAGATCTAAACACAAGTGAAAACATCCAGCACTGATGTCATGATTGAACATATTTATAGTTTGCGCTAAAATAATAGCATTGAAAATTGTTTACTGGTCAGGCCAATCCTGCAAATTAAAGGAAAGCAGAGTGGGAGCAAAAAAGAAAAAGGGAAGCTTTCAAGAGCATAGAATTGGGACACATTTGGGAGCATTATACGACTGGTACAACAATCCAAAATGCATTAGAAAAAAATGACTGAGTCGTCTCACCATCAATCAGCACAGTTAAAAGTGACTTTGTTAATATGTCCACCATTTTATTTCTCAAGAGGTCGAGTAGAGGGAGTTTTGCTCTGAATGTTTGACCCAGCCAAAAATGTTACGAGAAGCAATTTCCACAATTACTGATGGCCTTGTGCCATTTGATGTTTACTCGCAAGTTCTTGTGCTATGGAACTCTGGCAACCTTGCCGTAATTCAAAGTTGCGTCCTTCAACAAGCTTCAGTTCTTTTGCACTGGTTGAGGACTGGAAAGTTCTGCAGTTAGGAAGATGAAGCAATTCAGAATGTATTTTCTGGGTTCATACTGAGGTATATCTCTAAAACTCGTGTCTCAACCTCAGTGTTAGGCACAGGAAACCAACCAAGATCCGAATAATTAGAAATTTAATACACTCTGACAGGCATAAGCTCCATCCAAGGGATTCATTATCCTTCTATAAATGATAAAATCCTCCTATACCAAAATACCTGCACTTGAAAGTCTCCTACCAGATTGTAAAGATGCAACACAATGAGGTTGGCTTACAATTAATGGGATTTTTTTCTATTTCCCCTTCTCATTTCTAAACCTTAAAAGCTCATGAATTATTCCATTCTTTTTAAACCCCCCCCCCCCAAAAAAAACTGTTTGGATATCAAATTCGATTGCTATATTCTACCAATTTGGTCTATGAATACCATGGTACCATGGAGGACTGGAATAGAAATCCATCATACTCTGAGAACATTTTGAACAATGCCACTTGCTTTCTGGACATCAGATTTGCATTGGCAATTCATCTCCACACAATTTTTATGGAACAAATTATTTTTGGGATGGAAGTTATTCAATGTTTCCATTCAAGTGGCTTGTCAACTAGAAACAGGGCATGTAACTATTTTTACTAAATACTCATAACAGGTTGTTCATATTTATTAAGCACCATCATGTTCATGTTGAAAGGGAGAAGGAACATTGAGATGGTCAATAATTTAGGAGCCAGTCTAAGGAATGTGCTTTTCTTCCCCTCAACCACTCTGGAGAAAATTCCTCCTTTAACTGTAGTTCAGTAGTTGGTTGGCATCAGTCCTTGCTTTAGCAAAGTTTACCTGGGGTCTCCATTTAACCAGGATCTGAGCCCATTGCTTGACATAAATGTCAAATTCAATGTTAGAGGACAGGTTGGATTATTAACTTTCATTCCTTGCCCGTATGCTTCCCAGAAGCATCTCTCACATCATTGTTGGAAGTAGAGCACTGAATTGGATGAATATTTGGTCCAGTCCAGTAGGGCTCATGGTTCAGAATGTGAACCAGGCCCTTAAATGTAACAACAAAAGATCTACAGTGAACCTCTGCAAAGTTTATTTGCAGATATGTTCTTTTTAATTATAAATCAAACTCACAGTTATTTGCAGATCTATGAAAAACTATGAAATGAGACTAACAACTGCACAATACAAAACACAATAACTCTTCAGAAGGAACTCTTGTGGGTTGCATTTGGCTCATTACTTTCACACATTACCACTTCATGTCATTGCCAGCCAAATATGGACTAGCTGGAAGAATATCAGAGTGGGAAAATATGTAAAAATCAGTTGCAGAGCTGAAGGGTTTGATGTATGAATATAAATGTGTGAGTCATTTCACTCTTTGTCTAAGTAGTATCATTCATACGACTGACATGGTATGAAAAATTATACTGTACAGAATAACAACAAAGAGAATTTTTTATTGGTCATGAGGAACTTGGCCATGAAAAGGATGAAAATGGGGCTACAAGTGCTGAAATGCCTTACACTGTTACCCTTGTATCCGGAACACATTTGCTAGGAACTGGGTCCCATCAATTCAAGTAGAACAATTTTCAGGCAAGTGTGTTTCAGGCAACGTTCTGCAGTGGAATGACAGAGGGGAATAGTTGGTTTAAACTTCAACATATTTAATCTAATGGTTTAAATGAAATAATTTGGTTTAAACTTCAGACCACTGTCTCTTCATTAACACTGAAAGCAATGATGAATAAACACCAAGCAAGTCAACATTTAAAAGTTAAACCGGTTTCAAACTGTGGCAGGTTTTTTTTCTACCCCAAGGAGTTATGGTTCTTGGATGGAATAATAGTCATGCTGACCCGGCTACAACTGAGGCGAGGGAAGTTGTACCAGTGAAATCAGTAAAAGAAAGCATAAACTATTATTATCGTGCTTGTGGTGAGAAAGATATAGTAATCTTTGGATCCAGTTGGATGCTTGACTTGTTTGATTCTGGAATTTGATTCCTGAATTCCTCATGAGGGTGTGAATAGTATCTCTCTCCTCTGGACATGTGTTCATATCGACAATAATCTATTTTTTTTCTTTCTGTTTCTTTTTTCCTTTTGCATGTAGTTTGTTTTTCCCTATGAAATTTCTAGGGATGTAAAAATTGCCTTGCCAAGTCAGATTAAGAGCCACCTATCCCAGCACTGTTTCCAAGCCAGATGCTTCACTTTAGCAAAGCACAAAGTCCATAGCTATTCCCTATTGTTTCTACACAGTATCTAGCATTTCGAGGTTCCACTTAGATAGCGTCACATCTTGCAGCAGTGATTCCATAAGTTACAGCCCAATCCTATCAAGGATATTGTAATCTGCTTCCTTAGGGCCTGTTGCAGCAGCATGAAAGCTATGCTGCCAACATTTGGAGAAATAGTCAACGGGCCTGCATGCACACCGAGCTCAGCTGGATGCTCCACCAGTCCAGATAAAGTGGTGGAGGAAACAGTTAATAGGTGGTTCAGGATGGGGAGGGCAGAGGGGGGATCTCAGCAGCAAAGATGCACGACAGATCATATACCCAGTTTTTGACCTGCCCTGTCCCCTTCCTTTCCTTGGACTTACGCCAGCAAAATAGTTGGTGTGGATTCAAGGATACCCCTAAACGATCAGGTAACCTACATGCCATGTGATCACTTATTTGTGAATTAATCTTTTTCATAATCAAAAGCTTGCCATTTGACAATGGGTCACGTACTTGCTAATAGAGCTATTTGTGGGTGGACCAACAAATCTACCTATTCAAGCAACAGGAGCAAGTACCTACCTGTGAGAAGCCCTAGTCATGGGTAAGCAGTCCTATTTGTATTTTAAGCAACAAATTCACAGGGAACAATGTCACTCATAAAGTTAATCCAAACGTTGCTGGACTTCTAGAATTTTTATATAGCAAGACCAGAAGTGAAACCCTACTCTGTATATGCCTCTGAATACTAGTTGCTGTGGGAAAAACAACAAGGGAGAGCTGTTGGCTTTTTTACCTGCTTATGGAATTCTTGGATGCATCGGGTGACTACTATTGGAATTAAGATGCCAGACTAGAGGTAGATCTTGGTTTGATCCCATAGGGCAATTTGGATGTATGTTGGTACTTCCCAGGATGAAGCCAGACTGTGACAATAGCCTCTAATATGTTGTGGCACATATCCTGGAAAGCAGTAATAATTGTAGATATCCTTTAATCTAAGAGTAATTCAACTGTTTTCATTTTAATTCATTTGGAAGGGGTCAGCCCAAGGCCTCCTGGTGCCTGAGGCAGCATCCCAAATGCTGCCCCCCTTACCTAATGATGTGCCAGTTTCTGCTCCTCCCACTTTCTAACGTTCTAGCTCAGAACAATCCTTCCCTCTACATTTCTTCTTTCTCTCTGTCCAGCTCTTTTCCAATCCAGGGAGTAGAGGGATAAAGAAGCCAGTCAATGCAAATAGATAGGCACCCCTACCAATCAGCTGCCTGAGGCAAATATTTCAGCTGGCCTCATGGATGGGCCAGCCCTGGGAGGGACCAAATTATCTGATTCAGGATTGCAACATATTTTGGGTTAGCTACATTTCAAACTATTATATGTGTTATATCCCTGTGTAGATTTTTCCACACTCGTAAGGAATGCAGTTTAAACCAGCCATATAGAGAGCGGTGGCCTCTTATCATTCATGGCCTGCAACACTTGAGATATCTTTTTGATAGGCCTATAAGATGGGACGGATGCTGGCTTTCTCCAATATCCGTGAAGGATAAGAGACTGCCATTCTCTATGGCTGGTGTATACCGTATTTCTTGCAAGTATGGAAAAGTCTACATACGGACTACAAAAAGGAGCATAGTTACCAGGGCGAACGAACCCGAACGCCACTGCCATCTACAACAATATGAAAAATCAGCAGTGGCAGAACATGCTGTGAGAACTGGTCACCAAATAAATTTTAATCAAACTCAAGTTCTTTCCACAGTGCCACAATACTATACTAGAATCTCTAGGGAGTTTTTAAAATTAAAAAACATAAAAACAATATGAACAAAAAAAGAAGAGACCCTCAGTATAAGTAATGCCTGGTTTCCAGTACTTAAACATACTAGAATAAAAAACGTTTGAGTAGAAACCCACATAGGAAACTGTGGTAATAATGAAAGCCAAAAAGGTGGGTATACCTTTAAAATTCAAGCAGAAGCTGGGCAGGTAACTCTGTGGCCAGCTATCAGGTGAGACCAATTAGACATCTACTTGAGCCACCTTAAAGAAGGGAGGCTATTCAGAACAGTGAGCAGAGGATATAGAATTCTTTATAACCCCCTGAAGAGGCGTTCCACAGGAACTAAATCCCAAACTGTGGGTCAGGACTCACCAGTGGGTTGCGAGCCAATTTCAGCTGGGTTGTGAAGCACCTAGGGTAGCCGTATTGAAAATATGGGAAGATGGGATGCTGGAAAGGGGGAGGGCTGTGTATTTATTTTGATAGTGGCAAGGATGTAAATAAGTTTTTTTCCCTTTCTGATTCACTTTGCTATTGAAAAATGACTAATCTTGCTGCATTCTCAAGAAAGTAGTAGACTCTGGGGTCACAATGATGGCACTTCCAGCCATGAAATCATTTCCAGTAGGTACTAGACAGATTCTATAAAGTGGGTCCCAGTGCTAAAAGGTTTGAGAATCACTGCCGTAGTGTGTGTTAACCCTTGGCTTGAAGACTTGAGCAACACTTTTAACTATGTTTTAGACTTACCCAGCCATGAAAGCCCCAGTATGTTTGTATACTTCTGGTCTTTCATATCTTTATCTGGACAAAAGTGGCCCCATGTCAATATAGAAGTTGTCATATCTTCCAAGAGAATGTCAATACTTCTTGGTGAGATATTGACAGAATTGCAGCTAGTTATTCAACCATTACTCACAATCTGCCTTTGTTGCTAGATCTTCTCCCCATTTGACCTACAAAACTCATCTTGCTTCTGCTACTAGTCTTTAGTTATTGTCAATAATCATAACTTATTGTGAATATTGGGCTAATAGGAAACATAGCAGTAACTCAGTCCATGCCCAAAGTACTTAACATATATGTTATAAACACAATTTGGCCATGGGAGAGGATAGGTTGTTGGGCAATGGCAGCAGGATCAGGAATCCTGAAGGTTGTTGGGCGGTGGTAAGAAAGAGTGAAGGGAGAGTAACTGACAGGATGCAAATTCGTGTTCCAGGCATAGGGAACAACACAGTAAAAGGCACAAAGAGGCAGGAGGTCACGGAGGCCAAAACCAAGAGCTGAAGGAAATCATATGGAAGAATCAATTTACAGTGGTGTACTGTTTGTTCCCTGTCTTGCTACTGCTGGCTAAAGGAAGGAAGTGTGGGAGGAATTCCACAACATTGGATCATAGCATCTTTCCATGGAAATATGATGTGATTTAAAACAAAGAGAGAGCAAATAAAATCCAAGCAATATAGTAACAGATAAAAAGGAACTCTTTTTATTAAGGAAGCTCTACAGCTGGTACAGAGTTGGTTACATTTCTTATTAGTGAAGGATAAATGCTAAATGCAACTCACCAATTATTTGCAGTCAATTTGCAAATATGCCATAAGTCAGAGATGTAGCAGTTACAAAAAAGCTTTGTAGGGTTTTAGCAAGGCACAGCATGATTCCCTGGTTTTCCTTTGGGCATAGTCCAGCCAAAATTAACAGTGTTATTCTTAAATTGAATTCAATGGGAGACATTTGAGCACATAACTCTTCCATGGCTCTTAAACATGCTTATTTGTGAGGCTGAAAGTAGGAGATACAGCTTACTGGGACTTTTTTGCCTGCTGTAGAGATCATACAGGTTCACAAAATTATCATACTCAGAAAGTGAGTAGAGATAAATTTTATTCCCTTTTTCCTAACACTAGAACTCAGGGTCACTCAATTAAATTGTCAGGGGATTAAGTCAGACAGAAGAAAATACCTCTTCATACAATATGTATGCATTAATTAGCTTATGGAATTATGTAAGTTACACACAGTAATTATGTAATTCATTGTGACAAGATATGGTGATGCCCATTGACTTAGATGGCTTTTACAATGGAATTAGAATTCTCATCCATGGATTTTTCTATCAGACATGACATTTATAGGGACCTTTGGTGTTAGCATGGAATACCAGGTGTTGGGGAGCAACAATAGGGAGACCTATTGCATTCATGTCTCACATGTGGACTTCCCAATGGTATCCGATTAGCTACTCTGGGGAGCAGAATGCTGATCCCACAGTTCTGCTCTTAGTGGTAAAGAACATGTCCTCAATGCAGAATGGCTCAAGTCCAATTATTGCCGAGTCCAATCCTTTTCAACTTTCCACCACCGATATAGCTGTGCCAGTGGGGTGTGCACTGTATCCTGTGGTGGTGGGGACAGTCACGGAGGCCTCCTTAAGGTAAGGAACATTTGTTCCCTTACCTTGGGGCTGCATTGTGGCTGCATGGGCACTAGAAAGTTGGATAGGGCCCTTATCAAGTTTCGTTGCTTGCAAAAGGTCTGCACTGGAGACCCTGGAGAGTTACTGCAAATTAAACAACATTGACCAAGTGTATCTCCTTCGGTGAGACAGTATGGGAACAAGCGAGGGGTCCATTCCCACTCCTGCTATTGTCTTTGTTCCCCACTATAGCCTGGTAAGCTGGGTCCTAAGGGGATGCTTCCCAGGTGGAAGTGGGGAAGCAGCAGTAGATTGTTGCCCTCTACCGCCCAATGCCATGTTGCAGTTCCAAGATGATACTGCTTTCAGGGGCTGGGGCATCCAGGAATTGTCAAGCAGTACCAGAGAAAGAAAGAAGTCAGTCCATTGCCTCTACCTGCTCCCCACTGTTTCCCAGTAAGCTTCTGTTTTAGGCTCTGGACCGGCTTACTGGAAGACAATGGTAGCAGAAGACAGTCCTCTTCTTCCCCAGCACCATTAAGTGCTAATGTGCTAAACTCAATGGGACTTAAGAATACTTCACTTTAATTAGATGCTGTTGTATGGCTGGAATTTAACGTTTGCATGTTAATTACCTTTGTAACTGCTTTTCTTCATTTGTAGAAAGTACAGAGAGGTGACAAAATTCCCTGCTCTTGGTGTTGGTGATCTCTCTTGTTTCTCTGCAAAAGACACGGCTCCAGAAGTGCTTATGCACAATTCTTACAAATGCTCAAGCCCCTGCTCAGTGATTCAGACTCAACCCAGGAAAGGTTCAGGACTGTCCCATGCCAATGCACTCCAGAACTATGCCTTGTACTCTTCCCCATGTGCACTGCTTGTCTGCAGAGGCAAGTGTTGAACTTGGAAAGGTTCTCCCTGCATTCTAGAACCCACTCAGCGAGGATTCTAGAACACAGGGAGAAACTAACCTCTGCACCATTGCTTTCCTTTGTAGACAGGTGCTGAACAGGAGAGCAGGGATGCAGCCATGGAGTGCAGTAGCATATGGGTGTGGCTAGCTGCACAGCTTCATCCCATCTCTACTCAGGTTCAGGCTGAATGCCAGAACAGGGCTTAATGTGAACATTTGGGGCATAAGAGTGAATTGTGCTTCTGATTTTAACTAAGAATCACTGCCTTGGAAACTTTTTGTTTGCCCTGTCGTTAAATTCAAATACTGTACACTGCTACTTTTATCCACTGTTTCACACCACATTGATTTGCATGCAGTCAGCTTTAGAGAGATGCTGTTATACAGCTGGAATTTAATGTTTGCATATTAGTGTGAAGCTTCACTTGCACACTCTTTCACTATAAGCAATTCAGAGCTTTTCAGGTTCAGATATCTGCAGCTTTCCATTGTGCAGCCTGTAAAACAGCTTAGGCAGTAAATTTCAACCTTAAAAAATCAAGGTTTATTTTAATGTTTGTAAAAATGTTGCTAGGGAACTATACTATACCTCTCTGTGGCTAAGCAGAAAATGACTTACAGGCATATAGCCATATTTGTGTGTATTCATATGCTCTTCCAAGCACATTGTAATTGGAATGTAATTTCTGCAGTACATGATGTATCAAATATTGTCCTGTCTATATTCCTGCCATGATGTTGCAAGGGAGGAGTTTTTAAAAAGAATTGGAGCTTCTGCATATAGCCATATATGGCAGTTACAAGGAAACAAAAGGAATTACATGGTATTGTTAGTTTTCAAACAAAATCAGATGAGAAGAATTGAAACAACTTCAAAGCATAATTCATGCATATCGTCATGTATCTGTGCTGGAACATCTGAAGTCCAAGTGTTTGATCTTCAGCATCATCTATCTGAAGGTAATCTTTCAGGTTGTGTTTTTTTTTTTAAGGTATCTCGTAAGGGAAAGGTAAGTCTAACAATAAGAAAGCAGATGTTTGGGGGTCAGCATAGCTGTAACTGAATCCAGACTCTCTTCTGGATGTAGGGACAAGAAGGGAATGTTCCAATAAAGTTCACATCATAAAAATCTGAGCTCTTTTTTCCCTCTTGGTTAAACTTGGATTCACATATGTAGGATTTCTTGGGGCTTTCATGTGGCTTGACTTTAGCACCATACGAAATCTTTGTATGGGAGCAAGATTATTTTTTATGCAATAATGTATTTGGGATACTAAAAGGCAGAAAAGATTTTTGAAGGCCCACAGTGTGAAAGAGGAGAGTACTTGTCCAATCTAGACTTCAGCTCTTTTTAGTGGTGACGGTACCCTAGTCATTTTGGTATATTGTTTTTGGGGGGGGGGGGAGAGAAGAAAAATCGGGTGAAATTTTAAACGCTGGGGTACAATCCAACCAAAATGGGATTCAATGGGACAAAAAAGCAACTTGAATATTTGTTATTGCCAAATAAGAAATAACAAAGATATACATTTGTTCTGGTTTTCATATTTTCGTCTGCTCCCCAATAATTGTGCGCAATGGCTTTTACCTTGTATTTTTTATGTGGTTCAAGCTTTACATACTAATTTCTTGCCTCAAGTCACATTCTCTCTGACACTATCATTTTGTTTCAGCCATACAATCCACAGTGTCATTAGAGTGGCTTAAGTCCTCCTTGTGTACCTATACAGTAGTAACATACAAAACTGTGCTTTCTGTCCATTTTTTTCTTTTCTAGACCATGCTGAAAACACTGTGGCATTGGCTGTGCAAGACTTCTGTAGAGTTTGCTTGTTTCTTCACTTTGTATTTTCCCTGATTTATCCATAACACACAGACGCATGCACGCAGACATAGGCACACACTATGTAAAACAACAACATTTACTAAAGAACATTTGTGGGCTGCTTGTAATTAATATGGTAGTTAATCCTAAAGTGCTCTGTGGTGCTGTGCTTGTAACGAAACTTTGCAATACTCACATTGTGTGCAAGTTGATGTAATATCAGTCCACATCAGAAAATAAAGTATACATTTTCAGATGCAGGAGATTCTATGTCCCCCTTAAAACCCTGGCTTAAGAGCCATCTTCTGACACACAACTGTTTCATAACATCCATGAATGTCATTTGTCAAAACAACCCATAGTGAAAGTGTGAAGGAAATTCTGCAATTACCGCAGCATTTTAGGTTTTCTGACAGTTGCAGGGAATGTGTATCCTATGGGATTTGTGGATGACGCAGGGATTGATGTTAGTTTTGTGGACTTTAGGTTTCATTTGAAAAAAAACAACATTGCTGTCTCTGAAAAGAAAATCCCTTCTGCCCAACATGAGGCCCTATTCAGTTGAAACCATTCTCTTGGATCTCCGTCCTTTGAATGTCATTCACTAGTGAATGACTTTGCCAGTATGTTAAACTGCACATTTTAACAGAATCAGCAGGGTTGCTTGGTAGCTGACTCTTGCTCCTACTGTGCTAGAATCTCAAGTTCCCAGTGCCTATAAACATTTTGTAACAGCAGACCTTTAATGCTACTTCTTGAAGGACACACTGTTGAAATGAAATATGCACATGCATCCAAAGTAGGTTTTTGTGATCTGGACCAAGCCATGGGATTGCATGCAGCTTTCTTTACCCCTAACTGTACATGTGCAAATTCCCCTATACTTGCTTTTGATGTTACATGGAACCATTAGTCATGTGTATGCGCATCTATCATTCACACTTTAACATTTATAATTCCAGTGTATCTAGCACCAGTCACAGAAAACACAGTCACCATGTAAACTGTGAAGCTGTTCTCACTTTGAGACTCAATCAATCAATCAACAGGTACTTACATACCGCTTTTCAACACGAAGTTCACAAAGCGAAGTTCACAAAGCGGCAAATAGTAATAATAATAAAAATTAAATGGCTCCCTGTCCCAAAGGGCTCACAATCTAAAAAAAAAAATGCAGACCACCACCAGCAACAGCCACTAGAAAAGACACAGCACAGGGATGAAGAGGGACAGTTACTCTCCCCCTGCTAAATTTAAGAGGAACACCACTTGAAAAAGTGCCTCTTGCCCAGTTAGCAGGGGTTAAGACTCCTGATTAAACTTCATTTCTCAAAGAAAGCTTAGGAGCACACCACGTTTCATTTGTCCAGGGTTATTGACCATTACACAAAATGTCCAAACCAGGTAGAAGGGATGGGTATAGATTTTCTGAAAATGGGAGGCTTATGCTTACAAACTCATGACCTGATCCCTTGAAGCACTAGTTCTAATGTACATCTCACTGATTCCATGCTGTGTTCTCCACAGATATGGGATATGAAAATGAATTGGATTAATTCAAAAGGACAGACTGTAAGCTGACCGTGGCGGATCTTATCCATGTACCGTCATCTTATGTGGGACACACTTCTGGGAATTCAAGTATATGTGTTCACCACCACCATCCCAACAGAAAAAAACCCACTTTAAATAGTGTAGGAGATTCCGCCCACCATTTGACTTACTCTGTTTATGCCCCACAAAGAGCCTGAAGTGAGAGAATGAAGCTGCTGTTCCCTCAGTTCCCATGTGCCTCTCACAATGTGCTTTTACTTCTTAAATAGACCTATGTATTTGTTGGATTTAAGGGAGTTTTTGAGTATGCACAATTTTGGATTTATGTTGGAATATAACCGTCAAATAGGATGTGAGCCAACTATATATTGACTGTATATCTATATTAGGGGACTCCAAACTTTTTGGCATGAGGGCCAATTTCGGATGGGTCACAAAGCACCTAGGGCAGCCATATTATTTTCAATAATATGAAATTTCCCATGGGAAGATGAGATGCTGGAAAGGGGGAGGGCTGTGTGGCTGTTTTGCTTATGTCAAGGTTGTAAATAGGTGTTTTTCTTTCTGATTCACTTTGCTGTTGGAAAATGGCTGAGAAATGCCTTATTGCTGCTTTATCTGAAAAGCTACAGACTCTGGCGTCTCAGTGATGGCACGTCTGGTGGGTTCTGGATAGATTGTCATTCTAAAAAGTGGGTCCCGGGGCTAAAAGGTTTGAGAACTACTGATATAAGGGCATTTAAATAGTGACTCCAGTATCCGCAGGGGCCCCCGGAACAGAACCCCAGTGGATACTTAGGTTGCACCATATTTATCCCCCCTCAGCAGGTTGCTGTGGGCCAGCCCCATCACCTGCCAACGGCTAAATAAAAATCTTTTGGAGCGCTGGATTTGGCCCTTAGGCCGGGGTTTGGAGACCTCTGATCTACATGATTGGATAGATACATCTAGCCTACATGGATGTATGAGGAGGTTATGATTAAAAGTAATCCAAGGATATCGTAGATCAGGGTGTCAAACATAGAACCAGCATGCCGAATGCGGTCCCTAGAAGCGATTTCTCTGGCCCTCATTATAATTGGATTCTCCAAGCATGATAATTGGGCTCTGTCATATATTTAAAATATGGACAAGATTTGCACATGTTTCTATGTGAGAACAAAGTGCTTATTTCTGCCATCATCTGCTTGATGATGTCACTTTCTGCTTAATGATGTCACTTCCGGCCTTCAGCAGGCACCATGAATTCTAACTTGGGCCCTCTGTATGAAACAAGTTTGACATCCCTGTTGCAGATAGTTCCAAAAAATCTGCTGGAGTTTCAAGCACCATCTAACAATTAACCCCCAAAATTTTGTTACACCATGTCAGTTTGTTTCAACACCAAAGTTTCTATTTTGTTCGTTTGTTTGGAATGCTTTCCACATTTAAGTTAAATCTCACACACACAAAAGTTCAGTAGGGCTAACAAAAATGAAGCCTTGCTCAATTATTTTGTTAATGTACTCTCAATCTTCTTGAATGTGATGCATCAGTAGTGGTGTCTCTCAAATGCAAACTGCATGTCCACTTCAATCTCTTCTATAAGAAATATAGCAGGTTTGAATAAGTGAAATGTCTCCATGTGCTCTTCATTAACACAGACACTTAGCTGTACAGAATCTGAAGAAATTCTACACTACAATCTTAAACCACTTTAAAACAGGCTTGATTCCCCCCTACCCTGCCTCAGGAACCTGGGAATTATAATTCTATGATGGTGTTGAGAATTCTCAGCAGCTACACAAAATTGTAATTCTCAGAGTTCCTTAAGGGAAATTAAAACTGTTAAACAAGTTTAAAAGTGGTTTAGGTCTGTAGTACAGATGTGCACTGAGGAATGTACAGAAGGGGAGAGAGAGATGGAGTGGAACAGAGAGAAAGGGAATAGCACTTGAAAAGAGAGGTTGTATAACAGGGAAGGAGAAACATGTAGGCAAAACTGGGGATTTCTGTATTATTCCAGTTTACTTAATTGAAAATTGACATAACACTCCAATTATTTATTTGTTATGAGTGATCTTGCCATCACTCAGTCTCTCATTCATTTGGATTGCCTGCAATTCACTTACCTTGGAGTTGGTCTCTGAACACAGTGATACTTACTTCTGAGTGGTCATACTGTACCTAGAACTGGGCAATTATTCAAAGTTGATTTCAAGATCTCTCATCTTATTAGTTGCATCTAGTTGCTGGACATCTTCGGCTCCAGGTCAGGGCTTACCTAGTGCATCATGGGCACACAGACCAGCTAGGACAAGACAGCTATCTCCATTGAGGTTATCTCTTCCTCCCTCCCTCCCTCCCTCCCTTCCTTCCAACCTACCAGTATCAATATTAGCAGCTCATTCTGTAACATCAAGTATGTTTTCTCATCTGACTCAGCAACTGTGAAGGATCTTTTCTGCCTTCTGATCAATACTTCATTAGACTTATCTGATTGGGCTACTGATACAGAGATAGCCAAAAAAATGCTAGTGCTTATTAGAGTCCACTGCTTACTCGGTTATGAAGTTGGGCCCAATCCTACCGAATTTTCCTGCTCCGATGCAGCCAGGTAAGGGAACAAACATTCCCTTACCTTGATGACTGCTGCCCCACCATAGGATGCAGAGGATGCCCCACTGGCACAGCTGGATTAGTGCTGGAAAGTTAGATAGTATTGAGCCCTAAATGGTCTTGGACAAGCACTGTCTAACCTCCTACACAAGGTAATTTGAATTCTGAGCTTCATGGAAGAAAGGTGGGATACAAATGCATAAATTGTATATTATTGTAGTTAACATTTGAACCCATCTTTTGGTCACAACCCAGCCTCACCCCCTGTATTATTAACTAAGAAATTTACAGACATTCTTTTAAAAATATATAAATAATTTTTTTTAGGTTACAATCCTGCTTTTAGCATGTTTTCTGAAATTTCTGCAGAAAAAAAAATACTTGCACCTTCAAACTGTAATCATAAACATATGTACAAGGGAGTGAGCCCCACTGAACATGGTGGCACTTGTTTTCCAATAATCTGCATTGGATTGCACTATTAAAATACCACTTGTGTAGTAAAACCATGGAGGTGCAAATATATACAACCTTGGTTAGGGTGTAAATATAACTGCCTATTTTTCACACTCTCAAGCCAAAAAGAATTCTTTCTGACTTTCTATATATATATATATCAAATGGAAAATGTTCTTTAAGCATTTTACTTAGCAAAACTCATCTGTAGAAAAGCTGAAATGATCCAAGCAGAAGTTAGACCTTCTTGTTCTATATATGGTACAGAGGAAGGAAAGGAATATTTTTATGAGACAGAAAAGGAAGACAGGACTGTTGAAATCTAAACTGTAAAACTCATGTTGCAACTTAAATGAATTTTACTAGGCCCTGTGGCTTAACTGAATAGCTAGTAATCAACTAAAGTTTTACACAAATGTCCAATATTTTTATAAACCAAGAGAAAAGGAAGGTGAGAAGATCTTGTCCCAAAGCTTATTGCAAAGAATAAAAACAATGTTTCAATGGCTACCCCTTTTTGAGCCCAGGCAATATTATATGCATCCAGACAATTTTGGGGGGTTAACCACAAAAATGTGTGCTATTTGCTTTGTACCTACTAGTGAGAATATCTTTTCCCATGCATGAGTCAATTCAATATATTTCATAATCCACAACAATGAACTTCCACTATGTTATTAAGGATTTTTTATATATAGTTTGGAGTCACTTGAATACATGGGAATGAACACTAAAGGGCCTCTCTCTTTGCCTAGCTAGGGATTGATTTAAAATCAAGTTTTCTATTTTGAGCTTCATATTATTTCCTTAACAAGCTTATGTACTGCGTAATTCAAAGCTTTGGCTCTACAGTTCATGTGCCTTTCACATTGCAGTGCTATATTTGTTTAGAGACAAGAAACAGATTTCTGTTTGGCTCATTCTGTAAAGGGTACGAAGCAAAACCCTGTACCCTCCAAGTAAAGTGGGATTTGCTTCCAATCAACATGCATTAGCTCAGACTGGAAATGTCCAGAATACTCCAGAAGCAAGAAATGACTACTGTACTGTGCAAAATGGTATTTCTCTTTGAGATGGAAACTAGGGGTGCAATCTGTACACACTTACCTGGGATCAAGTTTCATTGAACTCAATAGGGCTTATGTCCTGAGTAGATGTATATAGGATGCAGTTTGGTTAATAACGTCATAAACATTCATAATTTGAAAACCAAACACGCTGCAGGCAGTTGTAGGGTTCAAAACAGAACTGCAATATTATTTGTATGGGCTTTGTGGATGCTTCTGTTGAGATACAAAAGGGCATTTCCTGGGTTTTAGCACCTGTGAAGGCTTTCTCGTTCCTGCTCCAGTAGGAAGCAACAGCCATAAACATAGCACATGACTTGTTTCATGGAGAATGCTTAACCTCAGAAATCAGAAATTTTCCTCCATGGCTGTCTCTTTTGCATAGAAAAGCAGTCTTCAACTTTGTGTGTTTGACAAAACAGAAATCATTATTAATTTTACTAGTTTGTAAATTTAGGCTTTAATGTTTTCATTTGTATTTGTATTTATTTTCAATCAACAGATTTTGTGTTTATGCTTACCAATATGGAAATGGTAAAAACAATTTAAATTCCAATTAATATTTTTAAATCCTATCTTTTTTGTTTAGTTAAAAAGAAGCATTCTTTATTATAAAAACAAATACCTGTAAATAGTATAAACATTACAGCAAGTAAGATTGCATGGCACATAGCCTGACAAGCTTCTTTCATTAATTGTGATGTATGATGACATTCGTGCAAAAAATTGTCCCTAAGAGGCTACTTCAAAGTACTTCTTCTGATCTACTATTCAAAGCAGGAAAGCCTGGTTCTCAGGAAAATTTGCTCATTTTTTTTTCTGATTCTCAAGTTCTGCTGCTTTGGAAAAGAAGACTACAACATAGAGCTGTAGTAACTCCCTAGAAGATTGCAGCTTTTTTTCACTGGCAGAAATTCCTTTAGAGGGAAGGAATTTAAGCTCAAGCTTCCTGCTACTGGAAGATCTTCATAGGAGGGAAATCTTCAGCGGCAGAATGGGTGAGAGATCTGTATTACTCTGCTTCTATAATGAAACCATTGATTTACTAGGCCATAATGTTGTCAAACAATGTGTGGTCCAAGGTTTGTGTTTCCCCAAGGTTTGTGCTTTTTGTGTTTATACATGAAATCTTGTTTTACCACATGTTATTTGTAATTGTAAGTTCTTTTTAAGAAAACCCACAGTGGCAAGGATCTAAAGAACCATGCAATGAGTTGTGTTTATCTAAGAGGGTTTGGGGCTCCTGAATCCCAAACAATAGCTCCTTGGATAGCTTACTCTGAGGAAACCTCAGTCCTGCTCCTAACCTGCGCTGGTACCACTGGGCTGAGTGATCCTATGTAGTATCCAGCACAGGTTAGGAGCAGGACTGTAAATTTTGAAAGGAAGCAAATAGAAACCTTTAGGTCTAACGTAAAAAGGACTGTAAATGAGGCATCCTGTGCTTTTCAGTTTATTCATAAATGACCTAGAGACAGGGATAAGCAGCGAGGTGGCCAAGTTTGCAGATGACACAAAACTTTTCCGGGTGGTGAAAACCAGAAAGGATTGTGAAGAGCTCCAGAAGGATCTCTCCAAGTTGGGGGAATGGGCAGCCAAATGGCAGGTGCGTTTCAACATAGACAAATGTAAAGTGATGCACATTGGGGCAAAAAACCAAAACTTCACCTATAGGCTAATGGGTTCTGAGCTGTCTGTGACAGCTCAAGAGAGAGATCTTGGGGTGCTGGTGGACAATTCAATGAAGGTGTCGACCCAGTGTGCGGCAGCAATTAAGAAGGCCAATTCCATGCTTGGGGTAATTAAAAAAGGGGTTGAGAATAAAACAGCCAATATTATCATGCCATTGTACAAATCGATGGTAAGGCCGCACCTGGAATATTGTGTCCAGTTCTGGTTGCCGCATCTCAAAAAGTGGAGCTGGAAAAGGTGCAGAAGAGAGCGACGAAAATGATTACGGGGCTGGGGCACCTTCCTTATGAAGAAAGACTGCAGCGTTTGGGGCTCTTCAGTCTAGAAAAAAGGCGCTTGAGGGGGGACATGATTGAGACATACAAAATTATGCATGGAAGGGATAGAGTCGATAAAGGGATGTTCTTTTCCCTCTCTCAAAACACCAGAACCAGGGGCCATCTGCTAAAACTGAGGGTTGGGAGAGTTAAAACAGATAAAAGGAAGTACTTTTTTACCCAGCGGGTAGTTAATCTGTGGAACTCTTTGCCACAGGAGGTGGTGATGGCATCTGGTCTTGATGCCTTTAAGAGGGGATTGGACAGATTTCTGGAAGAAAAGTCCATTGTGGGCTATAGGCAATGATGGGTTGTAACCTCCTTACATTAGTAGTAGGCTACTTCAGAGTACTGGGTGCAAGAGAGTGGCAACAGGATCCAAGATCTTGTTGTCTCATGCCTCCCTGGGGCACCTGGTGGGCCACTGTGAGATACAGGAAGCTGGACTAGATGGGCCTTTGGCCTGATCCAGCAGGGCTCTTCTTATGTTCTTATGTGCAATAGCAAGTCTTTTTATTCGTATTAGATAGAAAGTAACAAGTGTAACTTTTTTTTCTGATTGTTCAGTTTCTTGGGGAAGGAAAAACCCAGTAAGATTTTCCAGTCAAGCCTAGGCCTCCCTTATCACCCTTTCCACTGCAACAGTTAAGAAAGATTAAAACACATTTAATCTTGGTACAAATATACAGAGGAAGGCTTTCGGTTTAATCATTCCTTCTGGTTGTCCTGCTAGCTCAATTAACCTTTACTCTCATTCTGATGAAAATACTAATTGTGTCTCTTTTCTTTCAGAAGTTCTAATTTTTTTTAAATGCAAAAGTACAGAACAGTGTGTTGCGTTGCGTTGCGTTGCATTGCGTGTGTGTGTGTGTGTGTGTGTGTGTGTGAAGATTCATTGCTTTATAATGGAAATAAATATTTAAAGTTTCAGTACCATGCAGATTTCATCACAATTTATAGCCTTGTTAGTGAATCAAACAGATTCCTCCCGAGAAAGCTGCTTGAACTATTCACTAACAAGGCTATGCCGTATTTCCAAAATGAGACCTGCTAGGGCAAAACTGATGCCGGGTTTTTTTGTAATCATCACCCCAGATCCATAAATTGTGGGGAAATAATGCTTTTCTGATCCTCAGTTTCATAGGCCAGTGTTATGGGCTAGGGCTGCTGATAGTAAGAGACTTTGTATGAAAATGGCCACACAACTTCAGATTGTATTCTCTGAGTATCTGCATTCATATTGTATTGTGTTTCCACAATATCCCCAGTGTTTTCTCTTCAAATGCTTGATTTGCTTCTTCATTCAGAATAGGTAGGAAGTGAATATTTTAAAGAATCCCGGAAACCTAAAATATGTTCCTGTCAGGTTGGCTGCCAGAAAAGTTTTACACAGCTAAAGATATCACAACAGTTTTTAAGGTGCCCTGTATCAAACAGTTAGGAGTGGTAGCAAATGTGTTCAGCTATTTAGGTGGTATTGGTCTTGGCCACTGTTACGAGATTCAAGCATTTGTTCTTAGCTGTTTTATGCTATATGCTCTCATTCCCAACGTGCACAGTTTTAAACTTTCAGTTTTTCCAGAGACATTCCCAATTTTCCTGTAATGTTGTGGGAAGTCCTAATATTGCAATTGTCAGGCCTGGCATCCTGAGGCAGCTGGTTAGAATCCAGCCAGCCCCTCTGCTGATGTCAGCCTCCCCTGGCCCCCAAGGAAGTCTACAGTCGTGAGCAGCTGTGCTGGAGGCTGCCATTTTAATTTAATTCTTCAAATAATAGCTCCCAATGCTGAGTGATGCTAGGTACTGCATGGGCTAGGGGCTGTGTGAGTAAACAACAACAACAAAAGATGGTTGCTGCCAATGCAGCTATAAAAAAAAACACTACTCACACAGGGCCACATCCTATCCTATTTTCCAGCCCTGATTAAGCCATCCCAGTGTGTTGCATTCTGTGGTGGAGGGGGAGTCAGGGAGGCCTCCTCAAGGTAAGGGAATATTTGTTTGTGTACCTTGGAGCTGCATTGCAGCTGCATTGGCACCAGAAACGAGGATAGGATTGGGCCCTAACAAGGTAAATCTTTTCTAAGATTTGGAGTGTTACCTTAGCAGCAGCAGCAGCAGTGGTGCTGTTATTGGTGGCTGCCATCTTTTCTACCCACAATACTATGTGTGCGCACTCAACAATAATTTCCATTAAGTTCAATAAGACTTACAGCCAGGTAAGTGCATATAGTCCTGCAGCCCCAATCATATAGCATTGAAGTGGAATATTATTATTATTATTATTATTATTATTATTATTATTATTATTATTATTATTATTATTATTATT
>JAJKFI010000125.1:2147819-2194986 GCA_029204185.1 Lerista edwardsae | reverse complement strand
TTATTATTATTATTATTATTATTATTATTATTATTATTATTATTATTTATTTGATTTCTACCCCGCCTTTCTGCCCGAAGGCACACAAGGCAGTTTACAAACAAATTAAAAGGCAATACAAGCCTAGGATACTAGGGCAGCCAGTGAGAAGATCTCTGCTACCATCCGTCTGCCAATGTTAGATCCCTTGAACTTTGGGGGACCCAGTGGTAGTCGTTTTGCCAAGAGCTCACTTAAACAGCCACCTAGAATGATGCTTTTCTTTTGCAAATCCACTATTCATTAACTCAGAAATCCAGTACTTGCATATTTTAGAAGTCATACATGTAAATATATGTATGTAAATATATGTAAATATCACACCTATAAATAAATTCAATATATTTTTTGCGGGGGGGGGGGGGGGGGCCCAAAAACAAATAAAAAAAAGAATCTTCTGCCTAATCTCAAAAACTGTTCCTTGAAAATAAAGCTGTATTCAAATTCTTTCCTTACCAATTACCTGCAATTTCATTACGTTGTGAAAGCTGACCTCAGCACCTGCCAAAAGAAAACACACAATACACTTATATAGGATTTGTCAACCACACAGTATCCCACAAACCACACTGTTCATCAGTTTCACAGCTCTCGAAGTTTGTATTTAGGACTCAGAGGAAATCCTATTCTCATGCCACACCATCTACGAAGTGTCAGAAAATCGTTTGAGGTATAGTCAGGACCTAATGGCTGCAAAGAGTCTGGAAAGACACTTGTAGCTTTGATTCAGACACAGATGAACACATCTTCTGATCTAGGATAATTGATTAGAACCACATTGTTATAGCTGCTATTGCCGAAGGGCTGATTACAAGTACAGTGAACTCCCAGCCAACTGCCCTCCTTGGGCTTCCTCCTACCTTGGTGGCCTGTCAAGCTCATAGTGGGAGCTTAATGAGTTTATGGCTAAAGGTGTTTCCCTGTAAAATAGGATTGCAGATTAAGAGCCCAATCCTATGCATGTCTACTCAGAATCCCATTATAAGGCCTACTCCCAAGTAAGTGTGAATAGGATAGCAGCCTAAATCCACCTATGGCAGATGGGATCAAAGAAAGCCAGAGCTAGAGTTTCTCTCTCAGCCAAGAGAGTCACTCCGCCACCAGTTATGGACACAATTCTGCACTTAGATTATGGACACAGAGTGGTCTCGGAGATCAGCAGTGAATCCTAGTGAGGACTGGGCCCTTAGCAGCTGCCCAGCAGTGCTGACTGTTGACATCAGAACTGTGTTTAGATGCAATAGCATAGCCAGAGGGGGCATCGTCATTGTGATAAGTATTTCAGGTGTCACAACGTGCCATGGAAATGGCCCCTCCCAAGCAGCTCCACTGGATGGTAAGCACCTGTGTGTTGCTGTTGTGGCCCCCATGGCTCTGACAGCAAGTGGGAGGGACTGCTTACATAGCATGTTGTGGCACCTGAAATACTAATCATGACAATAATGCTCCCTCTGGACACTACAATGTAGACAAGTACTTGCATGAGGAACTGAGGGTACAATCCTAACCAACTTTCCAGCACCGATATAGCTGTGCCAATCGGACATACGATGCATCCTACTTGAGTAGTCACAAAGGCCTCCTCAAGGTACTAGAATGTTTATTTCCTTACCTCGGAACTGAGTTGTCCTTACCCTGGTGCTGGAAAGTTGGTTAGGATTGTACCCTGAGTTAGGTTTCAGAGCTGGTATAAAATAGCTGGTGGAGAGTGAAGTAGGCCCATTGCGGGTACCAGGCCTTTACTTGGGGGAAAGGGAAGAATGTTCCCTACCCTGAGGAGACCCTGGTGACTGCCACAGCTTCAGAGCGTCCCCATTTGAATTGGGCAGCTCAGGATTGGGTTGATAATCTAATTACCAAAAATTGGTGCATGAAGATTGACTGCACAATCCTATGCATGTTTCCTCAGAAGCATGTCCCATTGTATTCAATTGGCCTTACTCCCAGGAAAATGTGTATAGGTTTGCAGCCTTATAGTATATTTACAAAGTGTCACCTTTAACTAAGAAAACATTATCAATACAATCCTGTGCATATTTACTCAGAGGTCCATTGTGTTCACTTCAGGCAAATGTGCATATAATAGGATTGCACTGTCATTCTCCAAGTATTTTTTCTGGAAATAAAGCAAAAATTGCACACCAAACTTGCAGGAGTTCAGTTATGTCAAGCTCCACATCTGATTGTGGAGTAAGCTTTTGTAGACAACAGTTTTCTTCATCAGATGCATGTGGAAAAAGTGTTTCACTGACATGAGAGGTCCTTATTTCCATGTAATTGTATTTCCATGTAATTGGTACACTGGTAACGTATTTCTGTGTGTAGGATTGAGGTTTATGTTGCATCAGTATTTCCATTTTTTAATGTTGTGTATCAAAATGTAAACTGGAAATAAATTCTCTATCATGGGCTTTTATGAAGATACCATCTATTCTATTGGTTTTGCAAACCTTTCCAGCTTTTGCAACATTTAGGCAGCTCAAGCTGTATTTTAGTTCTGGCTGCATTGCTTTCCAGCATGAGTCCATCTGTGGAAAGCTCTTGGAACGGATTGATTTTTTCAGCCTGCTGAAGTGTGTGTGCGTGCATGCGCAAACAGGGTGCGGGAGGAAAGTAACTTAGTTCACAGACTTCATCTTGCAGCCTTTTGGTTCCAAAATGTATGGACAACATATAATAATATGGCAACAATAATTCAACAAAAGGATTAAGGCCATGATTGTACGTAGTCTGCCTTAACTGGATCATATTAAAAAATAAATAAAAGAAACTAGAGTGCATCTTTTTCCAATACATTTTAATACAGCTCTTCTTAACTGGATAGTTATTTGAGGCAAGGCTTTATAATTTAATACTAAGATATACATAATTTAGAATTCTATATAGTGATGATCTGGTTTTATCTGTCTCCGAAGAAGATTACATTCCAGATGGTTGAAGTTATAATCCAAGCATACTGTGGTCACCAAAATGTGCCATATAAATGAGCAGCAAAGGGAGTAACCTGAAGCTTCATCCAGATGATTACTCAGATTGTGTTTTAGTCTTTGTAGGACAGTCCTGAATGCCAGACTGAAAGGCAATCACATGGTTAGCAGGACTGCATATAAGGGATGAGGGAGTCACTTTGTTGGAGGGTGGGAAAATAGCTATGCTGCTGTTTTACCCCTTTTTAAAAGTCAGGAGAGATGCGTACTCCAGTGTGGGAGAGAATGGTGCTGCATTACTTATTTGCCACTTTGTTTTTAAAGTGTTAGACAAGTACTCCTCCAGTAGAATGGTACAGCTATAGTAAAGTTACCAAGGAAAGATTTAACAACTTGATCACAATGCAATATGGGCATGGAGCATTCACAATAGTAATAAATACATGAGGTGGGGCAAACTACAGCAAAATGTAGTGTACAAAATGTATACGCTACAAAAAATGTAGTTTTGGACAAATGCTCTATTGCAGGGGTTTGAAGTATCCCTGCAACAGAAGTGGGAAAGCATCTGAACCCCACAGCATATCTATTTAATGGGAATGAGGGGGGGTCACAATTATAGTATTCAAGAACGAAATCTGATGCAGAATTTCAAAACGTAGTATAATAATAAAATGGGGCTTCTTTTATTTCTGAACAGCTGCCATGGGGGAACAATTTAGATAGCACTATATCAGTTGGAGCAAGCTGTGTGTTTGTTTGTGCCATCGTTTCAGGTAAGTTAATGCCTGACCTTTATCTTGTGAACAAGCCATATGGCCTTCCCCTGCTAAAGGGGGTAAACAACTGCCAACAAGCCACACTTTTCATCAAACCAAAGCATGCCAAGTTGCAGTGCATAATGTTTTGTGATCAACGTAGCTAGACACACACACCCCACTCACTGAGGCAGGCCTGCATAACACTGTGCCAGCATGCCAGACAAAGATCAGAGGCTGTTTTCAGGCCAGGCAATTCTGTAACAACTGATAGGCTAGCAGAGATTCAGAAGACATTGTTGTATAACATCCCCATATTAGAGCTGGAGCAAAGAGGTTTTGAGAAGGTGACTTGCCTGAGGCCATCCAAATGGGCTCATAGCTGAACCAAGATTTGTACCAGAGATTTCCCAGCTCCTAATAAACCGGCGAGCTTTAAAACATATCCCATGTCGGTCTCCCTTTTTTAATTGCAATAAATAGAACTAGTCTGTATGATCACAGGCTGGTTTCCCATAAAAGCTCATCTGTAAAAAAAGAATTTGATTGAGCATAATGACATCTGGAGTATTTAGGCGAGGTTAAACCAGCGATTATTCCACAGTCCTGTCTGTGGCCTGAGCCCTCCTCGGGGTGGCTTGCTGATTTTGGTTGCATTTAAAGTGTTCTGTGGCATGAACTCACTTCGTTTCTGCCCACATCACTGCATTCCTGAGATGTTTTTCACAGGCTTTAGCAAGATCATCTGACAGCAACCAGCAACTCAATGAACTTTATACACAATTAAACACCAGAAGCTGGAGGAATGAGTTACTAAATATTTCTTTTCCCCCAGAGATTCTGGAAAGAATACCCAGCATGTTGGCCCCTTCATTGATGGAGAGAATGTCGCATGTAGCAATTGAGCTGGTCTCACATGATTTAATACTGAACAGACTAAGTAAGAAGAATGATTGCATCCTTTACATGGGCCTCACAGAACAGTCACCTCCCACACTGTTTATTCAGACTCGGAGCTCAGCCATTCACTGTTTAAGCCAGAGGCAGGGTGGGTGGGGGGAAAATCCACCGTGAGCAGGCTTGAAGCATGTATTCTTTCAGTGTAAAGTGGAGTCATTTAAAAAAAAAATCCAAATGAGGGATTCTGAATTACAACTATTGCAAGAAGCTGGAATTTTTCTTTCAGCATTCAGCAATACTGATCCAAGCCACATCTCAATGTTATTTTATTTTTTATAACCATCTGAGTGTTCATATAGAGTAAAATTACTGGGGTTGAGATGGAATTACTCCAACTTCCTCCCTTTGGTACTTGAAAAATTCTGTCTCAAAGAGATGGTTCAGATCAATGGAAAGTTTCAGATCTGGAGCAACGCAGACCTCTAGACATATGTTCTGACTGGAGCCCTTTTGAAATCTAATGAGCTCTTTATAAGAGTCCCTCTGAGTTCTGCTTGGTTCTCAAAATCCACCATCAACTTTTGCAGAATGCTATGCAAAAACTGAAGAAAGCTGAATTAAACTTATTAGAGTAATAGCTGAGGACAGGCCTGCACAAATTTGTGACCCTTCAGGCTGAGTGCAGCCTAGCAGCTACATATTGTGAAACACCTGGCAAGTCACAACACCACCATTGAAGTCTCAAGTTCACAGCAAAGCTAGTAGGTTTGCTACTAACCCCACAAGACTGGTGAACTGTGTTCAGCTTGGTAAATTGAGCAGGCCTGCCTTAGACTTTCAGGGCCTAATTCTGCAACTGATGGATGCCTTCCACTTTTTTCCAATGGAATATTTTGAAGCTAAAATGTATTATGTGAAAAAGCAAGGCAGGATGATAGAGTGATTGAAGGATAGGATAGGCTAAGAAAATTAGGGCCCACTCCCCTCCAACTTTCCAGCGCTAATGCAGCTGTGCCAATGGGCCTTATGCTGCATCCTGCACTGGGAGGGGCAGTCACAGAGGCCTCCTCAAGGTAAGGGAACATTTGTTCTCTTCAGGGCTGCATTGCTGCTGGAAAGTTGGATAGGATTGAGCCCTGGGTCATTCACAATGCTCTCACGTAGTTTGGTCCCCAGTATACTTTCTCTGAATATTGTGTGATTTCACTAGAAATTACTAGTAGCTGTTGATCAATGAATTAGCACCAGTCTCAACACTTGTAGACACCACCACTTGTTTCAAAGCTGCCTATTTAGTCCTACCCTACTTTTCTTGTTCTTTAAAATGTTGTCAATTATTAGGAGTCGTAAGACACTTTCCTCTATGTTTTTACAAGTACAGTATAGTACCCAAGATCCTGCCTACCTACATTTCTGTTGGGTCTCTCAGGTTATTGAGACGGGACTTGCTTTGGCAAACACCATGATGTTCTTTCCTCACCACGTTGTGCTCTTCTGTATAATAATTCTGTCTTTAATAATGCTAATCACCAATTTATTCAGTAAAGATATTAAGCAATTGGGCCAATAATTTTCTAGTTGTTGCCCCCTCTTTTTTAAAGAAACCAAACAGAAGGTCATTCCAATTTACCATGTAGAGATTTTGGGCCCAATCCTGTCCAACTTTATAGTGCTGATGGAGTCACAATGGAGCCCCAAGGCAAGGGAATGAACCTTGCCTTGAGGAGGACTCCATGACTGCTTCCTCACGACAGGATACAGAGCATGCTCTGTTGATATGGTTGCATGCCCTGGAAAGTTGGATAGTATTGGGCTGTTTATCTCTAGTCTAGAATTACATACCTGCATTAACAATATCTTGGTTTCACATCTTCAAACAGGTTTTATTGAATAGCAAATCTGCAATAGCATGGAAGTTAGACTGTGTTATGCTGTATAATTATGCCACTTACAAAAATTATGGAACATCTTGTCAATAACACTGCCTACAGCTTTAGTTGTGTTGTTCTTTCCATTAACTTTTCAATCAGAAGCATTATGCCAAAGAGTAACGTGTCATTCAGAATGCCTGTGGTAACATTTTCCATTTATCTTGCTTGTACAGAACTGTGCGTTTTTATAAATAGCTTTTGTTATAACCTTAAAAAGTGGACTTTTGCAAGTTAAAATGTGTATTATATTTAAAAATGTGTATTAAAGAATCTTTAATCTTTCTCAAATACGCTCAAAGCAGCATATGGTTCCCAGTCGGTCTCCCATCTATTCACTGCTCGGACCAGATTTAACTTAGCCGCAACTACTGAAATTTGTGCCTTTTGACTATTCCGTGGACCATATGAAATTAGGAATAGCAGTTGAATAGCACATTGAAATTAGGAATAGCACATAGTTGTCTCCTAGGTTACAGTGGATTTGTTAGAAGGAGCTGACTCAACTTCTCTTATTCATAAGGTTGCCACGGTTTTTGCATGGTACCTTTGATTTGTAAACCTGCTATAGCCCATGATCATGGGCTTTGAGGCCTAGGTTGGGCCTGCATATTTGTATCACTACAGAGAAGCTTTGTCTTGCCACAAGCTTCCCCTGCTGAAGCAAATGTGTTCCTGAGCACAGTACCAGCTGTGTCCAGACATTCCTATTGATCACACAAAAGTGCCTCAAAATGTAGGTAGCCGTTAGTAAGTGGCAAGGCCCATATTCACATTAACTTCCATGTGCTCACTGAAACACAAGTGGATCAAATTGTGAACCCTTTTGCTCAGCCAGTATCTGCCTTCATCTCTACTATGAGGTTTCTCATCAAGAAAGTTAAGAAAACAATAATTATGATGATAAATGGAGTAATTAAGGAGAATAAGAACTTAAGTCTCACATTATTGGCATAATTAATGCTGAAGTCATCTGGGAAAAGGAGGACAGGGTAAAAGTTTAATTCTGGAGTTAAGTCTGAACTTCTTTACAGGGGCTGGGACAGAATCCGGGGAATGTGATTTCAGACCCTCAACAATGTAACAACCCTGTTCTTGTGGTTTAATGCATGTGGTAATCTTAACACAGTTGCTGTTGTTGGTTTATCAGTTACTGAGAAGGATGTTTTTTCTAAGAACATGGTCTCTTCCTGCTGCATATCTCAGGCAAGGGCCTTTTTCTGTCAGTTTGTCAGCTGTGAGGATTGCTGTTTAAAATAACTGTTTGGGGGTAATAAAGCCAAACAGTCCTTCAATTCACACTGCAGGTGACCTGGACAGAAATTATATTGACTGAGGCAGCATTTAAGCACATGACACCAACATTACATTTGAGCCCATGCCAAGAAAAACGCAAGCGTGGCTAAAACTGGCAGCAAGGATAAGGGATTAACTTGTCCTTCTAGGTCCGTAAATGAGGCCCTCAGACAAGCTTTCCGCTTGGGAGCATGAACGCCATGTGTTTATGGTGCAAATAAAATATAATAAATCTGCTTCACGTATTAAGTCAGCAAAAATCTGTATATACCTGCTATTCACTTGTTCTATTTCCCGTAAGTGGGTCAGTCAGTCTTCTGTTCTTATCAGAAATGTGTTGTGCAGCTTCCCTCCCTTAGCATAATTTTGCTATGCGCATAAGACTGCGCATGATTTTTATTCACACACACACACACACACACACACACACACACACACACAAATTTACATGCAAAAGTAAACTGGCTGATTTGAAACCACAGACCAAACGAAACAGTTAAAAAAAATCCCTTACTCATCTTCAAAAATACGCACCATTTCCCTGTGAGGCAAACTGATGCAGTTTTCTTTTTAGACAGCAAAACCAATTGCTGATGAAACGGAACAGCATTTTTGTAGAGGTCAAGTTTGGACACAAAATAGGGAAATAAAAGGGCAGCTTTGCTGTTATGTCATATTATTTAAGGAAACAAAATTTGCATTGCCAGATTATTTTTGTTTGTTTCCATTGAGGGAAATTTAGTTTCCAAAGGGTATGTAGTTGAATGGCCTGTAGCGCCGACTATTAGTCCCACGATAGCAATACAGAATTATAAAGAGAGGAGTCAAATCTGATGTGTTTATATAGTGCAGAAAGCTTTGGATTTAGGAGTGCTAGCCTTTTTATGTAAAAATGTTTACAAAGTAAACTGTTCATAACACTTGCATGTAGGTGAGCCTCTTCCTCACCTGTATTCGTCATGCCTTTGTTCTAATTCAACTAATAGCACAATTCTATCCTGCGCCGGTATAGCCAAGTTAGTAGCAGTCTGGAGGTCACCTCAAAGTAAGGGGACATTTTTCCTATTACCCTGAGTGATGACCCCAACCTGACTTGCTACTCAGATTCTGCACCAGCTGCTTAGCAGGCACAAGTCTGAGAAGCCTGGTGTAACACCCGGCCAGCTGGGAGGGGGGTTAGAATACACTGTACGCTGCTCACCTCCCGGACTTGATCCTCCTATTCCTTCCTCACCCACCCAAAAATGCCCCCTTTCCACCTCTAGAATGTTCTCTCATCACCTTCTCCCACTCACCCATCTCCCGCGACATCTAGCCTGTGTTGGTGCACATCTTTATTTGTGACACTTGGAGCCTGCGCAGGGAGGCCTGAACTGGCACAATGGGCAGTTAGAAAATGGGGGGGGGATAGAAAGATCAGAAAACTAATCTAATTGCTTTAATCCCTGAGGCTATTCAAAAACAGAAGTTAGCTTCTAGCTGCCCTGCAAAGAGTAGAGCTCTTGCAGTTTGCAATGTCGTTGCAAATTGCCATGCAAACAGCTGACCTCCTGCAATTTTTAAGGAGCTGAACACCTGCAGTTTGCAAGCATTTGTCTATAGGGAGATAAATGTTTGAGCGTCTGTCTTTTTTCCCCCCCCAAGTCCATCAATGACAGGTAGTGGGGGCAGGTGAAGGCTGGGTCACATAACTAAGCCTCTCAAGCCTTGAGGCTATTCATTATAAGTGCTGCCTTGTTATAAGAAATGGATCAAGGTTTGTTTGTTTGCAAAAAAACACACACTAACACACACACATTATTTTTTTTCTAGATCACCTTTTTTTCAAAGTCTTGTAAAGTTTGATGCGTCTTGATAGAGCAGAAACATTCAACCTTTTTCATCTCATGGCACACTGGGAAGACACTCAAATAGTCAAGGCACACCATCAATTTTTTGACAACTTATAAGGCACACTGTGCTGCCAGTGGGGGGCTCACATACCCCAGTGGCCCTACTAATAAATGACTTGCTCCCAAATTCCCCTGGCACATCTGAGGATCATTTGCAATACGCCAATGTGACACGGCACAGTAGTTGAAAATGGCTGTGATAGAGCTTCATTTTAAAAGTGGGTCCTGGTCCTAAAAGGTTTGAGAACCATTGAATTAAACTATAACACCCTTAACGTTAGTCAGTGGTCAGCAGTCACAACTACAGATCAATTTTTCTGCTGATTGCACCTATTTACTTTATCAACCCAAGCTCTATATTCTTATTTCTGTCTCAAAACTCAAAGTGATGCCCACATTACCATGTGTACTATAACATTCCACTCCAATATTTTTGTTCCTCTCAAGTCTTTGTTCACCGCTCAACCAGTTCCTTTCTGTTTTCTGTTTAGTTTTCTTTGAGGGCTGAATAACCTTCTTATATTAGCTACTTTCTTGATGCTGAAAAACAGTAGTAGTGTTTTCAAGCAAGCTGCAGTTTCTGGGTTGGCAGGCTAACATTTGATTTGGTGGGTCACACATTTTGCAGGCCTGGTATGAGGTAATAATGGTAATTTTCCCACAGAATTCTCAGTGGGTCCCTCATCCTAGTGGCATCTTTCTCATCCATTGCAGTCCCTCGGTGCCAAGCAACACCTCCATAGTGCTGATCCAGCTGCCTCTGGCTTCCATAGCTATCATGGGCTGAAAGGGCTGACTCAGTCTTCTCTTAGGGACAGCAGCATTAGAGGAAAAACTGAACGTGTAAAAGTTAATCCCTCCACCGAAAGTCCATTTCTCCATTCTTGTAATAGCATCAATTTTGAGGGAATGGTTTTCCTAGAATACCCTTTGGCAAGCATTTTGTGCAGACCTCTCATCTGCTACATTTTTTCTGTGTTCAGTATATCCTTTATTCACTATTTTTTTAACAGATAAACAGAAAAGCTTAAACTTGTTTTAAGTTAAAAACATGAGATGTGAGACCAAATAACTATCTATGTGGGCCCCTGTTTTAATGGCATAGGGGCAGCAAGGACCCTGAAACTATTTTTATGAGGCCTTTAGACTTGTTTGTCATTGAATGGCGTCCCTTCCCCCAAACTCGTACTGCTTGTGGGACCAAAGAAAAGTTCAAATGTGGTTTACGTTACAGCACAGGAGAACTTAAAATAATTGAAATTTAAAAATTATTATTCCTTCTCAATTCCTATCCCTTAACCATTTGTTGGATTGCAAGTGGTTAGCAGGGATGTTTTTTAAAAAGCATGTAAAGCACCTGTTACAATACTCGGCATTTTAACATATATTTTCCTTTTTTATATAGTTGTTATAAAATTTTACCGGGTTACTCAAAAGTAGGTCCCAATGGGGCTTACTCACAGGGAAATGTTATAGGCAGTTGTAGCCTAAGTCTTTGAAACTAAACTAGAGCACATGACCAGTTTAAATTACCCTCCCCCCCAACAATAGGATTTTTTTTAATGCTCTCCCCCTTTCCTTTTTAACATTTTTGGACACCTGGATTTCTCCTCTTCCTCCCTCTTTTGTTCTTCTGACAAACAAGAAGATGCAGAGTTATTTCTTAACACAAACACACACCCTACCAGGTCTTTCCTGAACTTTCAGAGCCCAAAATTTATATAAACCTCTCTTTAGCTACCACCTTGCTGGGTATTTCCAAAAACACAAATGTCAACCTCTCTGATAAAAATAACTTCAACATTATCTATGGGGAGGGCATGCAGACTTTTGTAACTATAAAAAGTAATAGGAAATTTTTTAAAAAAGAAGAAAATGGCTAAAAACATAAAAAGTCACCAAAACTATACAGATGTGCTGTCCCTATACTGTCTCACCCAGTGGCCAGCAGAATCTCCCACTTACTTGATTTAATTGTAGAAAAAAGGTCCTTTGTGTACCCCATTCTCAAAAACTGAGCCAAGCATACAGTATATCCTCTTTAAATCAAGAGGTAAGAAGAAGCAGGATTAGATGGTCACTCCAGGATTACGAAACGTCAGCTAAAAAAAAACACACAGAAAGCCTCTTTAAAATTCCCGGGTCTGCCTTTTAATGGCTAGAAGCAGTCTCATAGGGAGAGGGGAGGGACAGCCGAGCCCACATTTGGTTTGAGCCAATCCAGAGCAGCCACAGTGAGGCAGGCCTGGCTTATGTAAACCAATCAGAGAGAATAACTTCATTCCGGAGCTTTCACTTTGCCTGCTAGACCAGCAGGAAGTCGAATTTAGCACACTGAAGTGCTGGGCCATTAATCTGTCTAATACAAGGCCATTCACAGTTTATGCCGTCCATAGAGGGTTTTGCCAGGCAGAAGGAAGTTTCTCTTGAAGCACTGATATGACAGGACTTTTAAAACTGAGCATTATTGTGCTTTAGTAACAGAAAAGAAAGGGAAACGAGGCTTCTGCTGCTGGGTGACAGACTGATTCACAAAGGTAATAACACACGTGGGCAAGGGACCCTGTCTAGTCTAACACCTACCCAGATAGCAAAGGAAAAGGCCTAATAAATCTTGTGCTTTCTGTTTTATGGCTCGTTTTTAGCATTTTTTTCTTCCTTTTTTATTTGAATGCTGTGTGAACTCTGACTTCCTGAAATGCATTCACTGGCTGATGTCTGATGCATTCACTGTAACTTTTTGATGGCTGGTGCCTGGGGCCCTTTCGCATGTGGTCCGCCCAGCGCTTGCTTTGACCATCTGCTCCCTACTTGGACTCCCTATAAATATCAGGGTAGAGAGTTTTGTTTTGTTTTGTTTGCAGGAAGGTTTGAACTAGGTGTTTCTTGAGCCTGGAATAGTATGTCTAGAGTCTTGGCGGTTCTAAAGGGGTTTTAATGTTTGGGGACTTTCTGAAAGTCCAGGAAATGGCTGGGGGGGAGGACGTTATGACATAACACCTGGTCCTTTGCAGTTTACTTGTAATCCACAGTTTAGTTAATTCAGGGTAACCCTATTTAAAAAATGGAGCGCTCTAGTGTAAGTGGCTTGAGTTGTATAAGCCAGTTAAATCCTGATACGACTGAGGTTCTGCTGGTCCGGAAGCCCACAATTCAGATATTGGACTGTCGTTCTGCTCTGAATGGGATTGTACTCCCTCCTAATGAGCAGGTCCGCAGCTTGGGGGTTCTCCTGGAGTCCCAGGTGGCGGTGGTGGCTAGGGAAGCATATGCTCAGCATCAGCTGATTTGCCAGCTGCAACCATACCTAGGTCACTCAGCCCCGACCACAGTGACCCATGCCCTAGAGACATCTGGATTGGATTACTGTAACACACTCTGCCTCTGAAGACGGTCTGGAAACTACAATTAGTGCAGAATGCAGCTGTCCGTGTGGTTGTGGGAGTTTGTCGGTTTGACTCAGTCAGGCCATTGCTTCGGCAACTAAACTGGGTGCTGATTCATTTGCAGACTGAATTCAAAGTGCTAGTCTTGACGTTTAAAGCCCTTTACAGCTTGGGTCCAGGGTATTTGAGGCACCACCTTCCTCCTTACAAGCCTACCCCCCCTCCGCTCAGGTCATCAGAGGGGGCCCTTTATGCCGCCACCAATAGAGGCGAGGGGTGGTGGTAGCTAGGAATAGGGCCTTCTTGATGGTGGCTCCTTGTGTATGGAATTCCCTCCCCTTGGAACTTAAGAACTGCTCCCTCTCTTGAGAACTTTTGGTGGCTTTTCAGAAGGCTTTTGAGTGACAGGGGGCTGGTTTTGTTGGGTGATATTTGTGGTTCTTTTTTTTAATGTTTTAATGTCTTAATCTTTTAATTGGTTTTATATTTAATTTTTTTAGTATCTGTTTGATTTTAATATTCTTTTATTGAAATGTAAGCCGCCTTGAATCCCTTTCAGTGGGGGAAAAAGGCGGGATATAAATTTTCTAAATAAACATACAAGCATGCAAGTATTTCTGTCTGATGCATTTCATTCCTTTCCCTTAGGAAAATGCATAAATGACTATAAACAACAGGTCCCAGGGAAAATGTGTCTTGTATTATACTATATTTGTTCAGAGAAATACTCTGAACTCCAAAAACACCGGTAGTGGTACATATCTACATTCTAAGAATTAAATCCAGTGGTGTATAGTTACGTTCTAAGAATTAAATCTTCCTGTCGCATCTATTGAGGCTTCCTGCTCTTAAAGAAAAAAATGAAATAGAAAGGAAAATGTCTCAGACAGAAACTGATAAACACATCTCAACAGTAACATTATTTCTGTACTCCTAGCACACCAGTGCAGCTACAGAAAGACTTTGGGACTTCCTTACAGCTCTACTTTTGGCAGGAATTTTTTTTTTAGTACATTTATACCTAGCCTTTCCTTCACATTGTGGACATCCTAGCACATATATGCTAAATGCTTTGTAGACCCAAGTAACGTATATGCTAAATATAAATACTATATATGTGTGCCCCAGTATCCATGGTTTTATCCATGATTCCAGTTATCCATGGATACCGTAGATACCGGGGGCGCAATCCTAAACTGGAGTTAGGCCAGCATAAACTAAGCCAGCAAAGTTTGGTCAGCACAAGGGATGCCATAAAGTATGTTTGGACCACTCTCAGACTAGAGAGTCCAGCACACTGATGTGAGCCATCCTCCCTGACTCTGAGAGTGGTCCAAATGCCACTCTTTACAGTGGCCCTTGTGCTGACTGAACTTTGCTGGCTTGGTTTATGCCAGCCTAACTCCAGTTTAGGATTGCACTCTGGGACACTGGGACTTAAAACGATAGGGGAACATGAAACAAATCCCTTTTTTTTATCTTGTTGCAGCAAAACCACTATATTTAAAAAGGCATTCCCAGTGTCCATGGTTTCAGGTATCCATGGTGGGGTCTGGAACTGAACCCCAGCGGATACTGGGGCATACCTGTATCTTTTGGCTTGTGCTTTGGCCTGTATGGTTGGCATATGCTTTGGCATAATATATCCTACATACCTTGGCATATGTCTTGACATATGCTTTGGCACAATATATTCTATATGCCTTGGTATATGCTTTGGCATATCTGCTTGGCATATGCTTTGGTGAAATATATCCTATATGCCTTGGTATATGCTTTTGCTTATGATTTGACATAATATATGCTATATGCCTTGGCATATGCTTTGGCATACTGTACACTATATGCGTTGGCGTATCTGCTTGGCATATGTTTTGGCATAATATATGCTTGTCATATATTTAGGCATAATATATTCTCTGTGTCTTATCATATGCTTTGGTGTATATGTTTAGCTGTGCAAGATTATATCAAGAACTCAGTACCATTATGGGATTGGATCCAAGCCCTCTCTTGCACGGGCTTTGAAAGGTTCCCACAACCCCACAAATTTGACTTTGTGATACCATTGGGACTATGACTCTCAAGTTGACTTGCATAGGCTATAGGACAAATTGAAGTCTATTCCCAATCAGGGGGATTTACTGCGCAAACCTGTTCATGTTCACTCAAAGGTATAGCCCACTTATACCCTGGTGCCCTGAGGAACAGTGGTGCCGAAATGGCCACCGCTGTATCCTGTGGACCTGGGACAGGTGCCAGAGCCTCCTTGGGGTAAATAGCAGGCATAGATCTAAGGAGGCCTGTGCAGGGCTCTGTGGCCTAGGAAGTAGGTTAGGATTCTGTGGCAGACAGCCAATGTCCCTGCCCCTCTGCCGGGCCCAATTTTCCCTTCAGGCTGTCCCTCCATCCCCAGTTCTGCCTTTATGTTTGGACCACTCCAGAGTCAGAGAGGCCAGCACACAGATGTGGGCCATCCTCCCTGACTCCAAGAGTAGTATAGTCCAAACATACTTTATGGTGGCCCTTGTGCTGGCCAAACTTTGCTGGCTTAGTTTATGCCGGCCTAACTCCAGTATAGGATTGTGCTCTCAGTCTCAAGGGGATAAATGTATTCTCACTTCTGTTTGCATCATTCCATAACTATATGCTGCATTTTTGTAACTTGATCTCTAATCTGTGGCTTGACGTGCTCTTTTGTATTGTCCTTTGAGTGTGGCATTCTGAACATGGCGTAATTGTAGTCTGGACTGAATTAAGATAGGTAGAGACCTGGTAGCATGTATGGATGGTATTGATTAGTGGCAGGGACATGTAAGGCTGCAGTAGCTATATATCTTAGATAAGACAGTTTTTATGCTGTGCTTTGCCCTCAGAGAAGCCAAAAATTGAAGAGCTCCATCATCAAACTCTGGCTTCATTCATGTATCAGAATTTTTTCTTCTATTACAAGCATTTGCAACCCTGGTGGGTTTAAAAATACTTTGTAGTAGCCCGTAGGTGGGTTTGTAAATTCTAAATAAGCAATGTGAAGATTTCTTCACTTGGGATCCTGTTTTGAATATTTTGTGTCTTGTGGCCATATCCAGCCCGTTATACATATAAAAACATTATAGAGTTTAGTAGCAGCTTTAATCACAATGAAATTCCTTTGAAATCAATGGAACTGACTCATGAGTTATACACAGAACTCTGCCCTACCATTTAAAGTCAGCGTCTAACACTTTTGAGATATCAGTCTCCTTTTTTTACACCACTGAAGAGTAGAATTATGGGCAGGCAACTGTAAAGATGGTTTGGACTATAGTGACTACAGGTGTGCCCCAATATCCACTGGTTCGGTATCCATGGTTTCAGTTATCCACGGATACTGGAACGCCTATTTTTTTAAAAGGGGAACATTAAACAAATCTCTTTTTTTAACCTTGTTGCAGCAAAACCACTGAGGTTCCCCTAGCTTTAAAAAGGTGTCCCCAATATCCATGGTTTCAGGTATCCACAGTGGATATTGGGGAACAGAACCCCAGCAGATCCTGGGGAATGCCTGTATATGCTTAGGACAGCATATAAGGATCTTGCCGATACACTATTTTATTGTTGGGCACAATAAGGCGGGGTAAAAATCTAATAATAAATAAATAAAAATAAAATATACACATTGTAAGTTGGACCATTTCCTAACTAGGTTAGTAGAATTAATATATTCTTACAGGTTTCAATTCTTCCCACCTAAGCACCTCTTTATAGATGACCCAGAATGGTTTCCTCTGTTTTCCTGTAATTGCCCAGATTCCACCTGCATCTAATTAGGTATTGGAGAACTTTGGTTTCATTATATTAAATCTGTCTAGGGTAATGGTCTAGGGAAACTAATCAAAGTCAAGTTGATGTTTCTCTTGTTTCAAACAAAGAAAAGCCAATAATACCATATGAAGCAAAAAAGTTAACAGATCCTCAACATTTTGGTAAAGAGCAAGGGAAAGAAAATCTGCACAGTGCATACACATTCGCTCAACCAGTGTATTTTATTGTATGGAAAAGAAAAGAATACAATATGTAGTTATCATAAATGTAAAGATTGTTTCCACATCGTGCTTTATATTAGCTATGTTTTCTTTTTAAGTTTTTCACTTCCTGTGTTCTTGTTTGTCATTTGTCACACATGCATAAGGACAACATTTGGCATATGGTTAATTTCGCAAGTGTCGTATTTATATTTGTGAACACAGATTTCAATATCTTTGCAATTCTAAGCCTCCTTTCCACAGAATAACAGTGAGATGGGTGTGGTTTTTCTTAGAGTTTCTTGTAGTCTCGGAATAGGCTTTCTTTACCAAGAAGGCCAGCCCCTGAATCCATGGGATCCAGTATTGTGGTGGAGCACAACTGCAGAACTTTCTATCTCAGAAGCAGAGGCCTGGTTTTTAAAAAAGTAGCTCATATGTAGAGCTGTTCCTGTTTGAATACTCAGGAAGAAAGCCAGGCTATAATCCTTCTCCCTGACTTAGAGTTTTCAGCATGCATGCCATGGAGTCCTTGATTTCAAGATATTCTTGCCCCATTCACCAATTCCGTCCTTCCCCATCAAATATGTCAGTGCTCTCTCATCACACTGCCATTATTACACATTTAAATAAAATTTGGAAATATTCCTTTTCGCTAATACACATACAGAGGCCTCAGGAGCTAGTGAACCAAATTGGGAACCTCCACTATTCTAAATTAGAGTAGCCCAATCTGTTCAATAAAAGATGCCTTCTCCTATGCCTTTGGTTTATTCCTGAATCTAGATAACTGTTCTTTAAAGACTGGAGGGTGGCATTTGACTTATAAGCAGGATGCCCATGTAGTTCATTGCTATAGATAGTAGCCCAAATGCAGAACGTCTTGGAAACCATTGTACAACATGTCAGAATTATAGTGTGTGTGAACCTAAAAGGTGGTTAATGCAGCTGCATACTTTAAAAAATTTGAGGCTGGGGTGAGGGGATTGCACTTGAAATTCAGTGCTGATCCAGATGCTACTAACATAAAATGAGGGTAGGGGAATTAAGTGCCATATATTTTGAGAATCCATGGTTGGGTTTTGATAAATTATTTAACAAAAACAAAACGACTCCCCATAAATTACAAACAGGCTTCACTTCATTGTAATTACAAAAGGAGAGAACTGGCAAGAAATCATGTCTAGGTTGTGCTAAGATGAACATTTTTATAGTATGTTTACATAGGTAGGAGGAGACTACTCCATATTCAGATGTAGACACAGTCTTTTTTAATGATCCCCACAGTATCTTACTCCGCAGTTGATTAGCTGGATTTATCTGGCTTCTTCTTTGCTACTGTGTTTGTGAAAGCCTTCTACCCAAGTGAGCGTTTTTGTACTTGTTTCATACGAATGGATACCTTTTTAGAAAAGAAAATTGGGGTTTGAATTTATGTACCTATCTACATACTCAAGTTAGTGGCCACCACATCTTGTGGTAATAATTATATCAAGTAATTATGTGCTGTGTAAAGAAATCTCCCACAAACAGTTTCACTGGTTGACCCCTAGGGAGGGAGAAAAGGTTCGCTCTATCCTCAACATACCATACATAGTTGTGTAAGTTTCACAGCCCAATCCTAATGTGGTATTATGCCACCAGAACTTGCATTCCACCAATGTAACATGCTTCCCAGTGGTCGCAAATGAAATACACCAGTGCATGTGGCCTGGCTGCACTGCAAGTGGTAAACATATTGGTCCATATGCCAGCTGACCAGGCACACCCACCAGTACCAATAAGCACAGAGTGTTGCAGGAAGGCAGGGATGAGGCAGAACAGGGCGGGGTTGGGTGTACCAGGAAGGAGGGTGAATGTGGTAGCAGCAGTGCCTGGTAAATCCTAGCCTCCTTCCTGGGCCAAATGTGCTTTAATGGGTTCATTTGGACTCAGTAGTGTAGTGAGCTCAGTGCCGGGGGGGGGGGAGGCCACCTTCCATGGCATTTTTCTTTCTTTCTGATTCACTTTGCTATTGGAAAATGACTGAGAAATAATCCAACTTGTTGCTGCATTCTCAGGAAAGCAGCAGGTTCTGACATCATAGTGATGGCACTTCCAGCCATGACATCATTTCTGGTGGGTCCCAGACCTTTTTGTCCTTCTAAAAAGTGGGTCTTGGTACTAAAAAGTTTGAGAACCGCTCCTCTAGAAGATTAGTAAGGCATACTTAGCTTTGCAAAAACTATGCTGATTTTCTTTCAGTTACACTCATTCTTTGATATGCATAATTGTATCTTTAATTATGTTTTCCACCAGTGTATCAGGAATAGACTGTCAGTTGACTGAAATCTGGTTTCCCATCTTGCTCCTTTGAACCCTTTTAAAATATGAGTGTCTCATATTCCAGTGAACCCTTTTAAAATATGAGTGTCACATGAGTGTGTCAAAATCTTCCAGACTCTGGCATAGCATTTGATTAAAAGATAGGTTACATAGTTTTGAAGAGCAGCAATTTCACATTTGAACTCCAAGGATTCACATGCACTTTTAGGTGTATCCATCTACAGTACATGTATTCTACTGAAGAAGAAGCCTGTTTGTTTAAGCCTAACCAAATGTTTATTTAAGCCTAACCAGGCTGGTGAAGATCCAATTTGTTCTGGGTTTGGTTGCAGAAATACACAGGCTTATACCCTGCCTTTAAAGTGCAAGGAGCCTTAGAGTAACAAAGGCCCTGTGGGATTCTCCTTGTTTACAGCTTCATCAATGAGCACATCAAATGGCAATGCATGTGGCAGCTGGGAAGAACCAGGCTAAGCCTCCATGCCTGGCTTCACTCTTACTGAGCAGCTGCATGGATAAAGGGCTTTGACTGTGAGGTAGGGAGGAGTATGCTTCCTCCCACCTCTCTGCCATGCAAGCTTTCCACCAAGCCTCCCACCATCACTATGAATACAGGACTATAGGAATACACCCCTATGTACAGGGGTGTACATAGACTCAGACCATAATCCTAACCTGGAGTTAGGCTGGCACAGTTAGGCCAGCACAAGGTCCACCGTAAAGTGCATTTGGGTCACTCTCGGGGTCAGGGAAGATGGCGCGTGTCTGTGCTGGGCTCTGTGACTCCAAGACTGGTCCAAATATGTTTTAATGCACATTAAAGGTCCTAAATGTTTTTAAGGTCCTCTCAGCCACTCCCCTCATTCCATGGTAGATGTTCAAAAAATGCCCAGAGGATGCCCCAGTGTGTTGCTGTGTGTTCTCACTGTGTTTGCATTGGGTAGCATCAAACCAGAGTGGCCGGCCTGCCTATCCAGAACACTTGCTCTCTCTCAAAAATCAGTGGGACTTTTATTTTGTTTTACAATGCTATAAACTGACTTTCCACATTTACTAAGCAGCCGGGGTGATATACAAAATGCAAACAAACAAACCATCATGAAAGCAACTAATATAATATATTGAGTTTATTGTTGAGACTTTCAACCATACAAATATTCATAGTTAAATACAGTTTTGACATTTATAAAGATAGTATCATCTGTCATGGTCACAACTCAGCTGCATTTTTATCAAAGTACTGTATTTTTGATTTACACATAAAATCAGAACACTTCACATGGACTGGATTATATCCAAAGTTTGCTAGTCAGATTAGTGCTATTCTTTTTCCAGTGTTGCTATTTGAAACAAACGACTGGCATGTTTTAAATCTTCTGTTGTCTTTGCTCTTTCAGCTATAACTTTATATTACTCCCATTGGGAGTGTTGTGATGGCTCCACTTCCACTTTACTCATTGCTTCTATCACTGTTGATTTCCCATCTCCTGTCACAGCCCTGTAAGATGGGGAAAATGTTTCCAAAATCCAGCTCTGACTCTAACAAGGAGGATTACTGCCCCTCCAGAAAATTTGATTCTTAGAATATGCTCTTGTCACATAACACACACACACAACACACACACATACACACACACACACCCCAATCCTAAACTGGAGTTAGGCCGGCATAAACTAAGCCAGCACAGTTTGGCCAGCACAAGGACCACCATAAAGCATGTTTGGACTACTCCTGGAGTCAGGAAGGATGGCGCACATCTGTGTGTTGGTCTCTCTGACTCCGAGAGTAGTCCAAGCTTACTTTACGGTATTCCTTGTGCTGGCCAAACTTTGCTGGCTTAGTTTATGCCGGCCTAACTCAGTTTAGGATTACGCCCACAGAGTGAGCTGAGATTCAGGGCATTGCTATATATTTAATTTTAAAAACGGGTGCAGACCAGCCTAAACTCATGCTAATTCTACCTCTGAGTCCACTCATGCTGAGTAATTATAGAAACACCAACATTTTGGTATTGAAGATATTTTCCAGAAATTAAAATAGATTACTTTTCCAATTAGAAATAATATGGTGGCTTCATCTGCTAACACTATATAAGCTACCTAGTACACTTTTAAAGTATTTAGAATTAATAAAAATGAGAACTTCGAATGGAAACTTAAAATATAGTACCGCTTTCTGCCTTTCAAATCACTAAATCTGCAAAAAAAACTACACCATTTTCAAACATCCCATGTTTGACTATGGGTGCACTTTTAGAAAAAGTTGCCATGGTAGTCAAAGGCACTACGTGTACAATTCCAGCCTGCATTTGGAAGTTGGTAAATGGACCCTGCAGTGGAATAGAACATGGTGAACAGGGGACATCTTTTGTATTGCTGCTGGCTTCTTTGAGTGAGGAGCAGAGCTTCAGAATACAGGTAGCTACTTGGTTCTGCTATCGGCAGTGTAGGAACATTGCCTGGGTGCTGTGACTTCGAGGGAGATTTCCCCACGCAGTCATAATTGAATTGTGTGTGTGTGGGGGGGGGGAGAGAATAAAGGAAGACCACAGGGGAGCAGCTGTTACTACTTGCAAGGGAGGCTCAAGCAAACTAGTTGGAGTATTTTTCACACTCTGGAAGTTAGGCACCAAGGGCAGTCATGAGAAATGCGGCTTTGCACTTGTTTTGTTACTAACAAACAGAGGCATATCTAACAACCCCAGCGCCCAGGGCAAGGCTGTCATGTTGTCACATGATGTCCTGATGTGGTTTGCCCAGAAGTGAAGACACTGGCGGTGGCCATTTTGTTATCTGGCAGCTGCCTCGTTGAAGGGGCATCCTCTTTAAGAGGAAGCCTCCACATGTGAAGGAATGTGGGGGGACAACCAGATTGTGAAGCAGCTGTTGCCAGTACTACCTCCTTCTCTGGAGAACCTGGAGGTCACAGAGGAGGAGACATTGGCATAGGGGGAAAAATTGCAATCCCCCTCCTTGGCGTAGCTCCTGGGACAGATGCCCCCAGGCTCCACCCTTGTTATGTCTCTGCTAACAAAACAATAACCTCTGGAGCATAAGTTATATCACAAGTGTAGAGTAATGATAAGCACCTTAAAGCAAACTCTGCCTGTAGGCTTAGAGACAAAGGGCTTGTTTACATAACCATCAATCCTGAGAGAAACCAGTTGCTTAGATCAGTGGTTCTTAAACGTTTGCACCACAACCCACTTTTTAAAAATGACATTTTATCAAGATCCACCTAGCATTATGAGACTTCAAACAAATGTTCTAGAAATGTATGTATTGTATGTATGTACGTGCAGATAATTTTTTTGCAGGTAATTTATTTATTTGCAAAAAAAAAAAACTTGATTTATTTCTCATAGTAAGGCAGCCTCAAAGCTTGAGGGGCTTAATTATGTGACCCCGCCTTCACTTGCCCTCACTACCTACCATTGATGGAAAAAAAAACTCTGAAAAAAAGATGATCAAACATTTATCTTCCTATATTTACACAAGCTTGCAAACTGTAGGAGCTGAGCTGTTTGCAGGGCAGTTAGCATCTATCTTGCAAACTGCAGGAGCTCAGCTCTTTCTAGGGTAGTTGGCAGCTGTCTAATTTTTGAGTAGCCTCAGGGCTTGAGGCAATTTGATCTTTCGATCACCCTTGTTTTCATTGGAGGCCCTGAAGGACCTATCAGAAATCGGGTCTAAACCCAATAAGAGATTTTAGCCACACAGTTTGAGAAATGTTGTCTTCACGTGTTACTGGTGTTGGTATTACTCAAGCTTTTGCTAGGCATGGCAGGTGTGCTTTACCCAATTCCCAAGTGGATGCTCACTTCAGTGATACACTAACAGAGCAATCCTATGCATGTCTTCTCAGAAGTAAGTCTCATTGTTGTAAATGGGGCTTACTCCCAAGAAAGTGTATATAGGATTGCATCCTAAAAGGCTTACTTTTTAAAATATATAAATTACATGGCCCTGGAAGACAGAAAATGGTAACACATAGTGTTTAGAGGAGGGAGCTCCAGGCAGATGGGACAGCAAGGAATGACAGGAAGAGTGATTACATGTTCGAAATCTGGCTGCCAGGCTGTTTTGCAGGAACTTTCTCAGGCAGTTAAGATCACCTCAAAATGTCAAGATGTCAGCCAGCAGCTCAGGGTATGAAAAAAATTCTTTGGTGATGTACCACTCATTCCACAACATGGCATTGTTCCTTGGGCACGCAGTGATGGGCAGCAATTCCCAGAACATTGGAACAAGCTGACATTCATTGTTCCCTGAATGGGAACGGCACAATTGTCAGAATCTTGGAACTGGTGGTCACTCTGAGGACTGTTACTGCTGCATCAAACAATTATAGCCTTGTTGCCCTGTTGCCAAGGCACCTATTAATTGAAAGTCATCCCTTTGGGATTTCCCACACACAGATCCAAACACAAGCTGACAGCATGTTTTGTACTCCACATAGGGACACTAAGGTTGTAACTTTTTAGTTCCGTCCTGAGTTTCTGTGTAAGTTATGATGATGTGACACTTGGCAAAGCAAATCTCCAAAAGCAGGTTCATTGGTCGCCACAGGTAGATCTGAAACTCTTTGAAGTGACTTGCCAAGAAATACCAGGGCTGCCTGTTCTGCCAAATTCCCTGCCGGGCCTCCCCAAGGGCCCCAATGCCCATACTAGGCTAACCAGTTTCCCTTCCAGAGCGGCCTCAGAAATAGGCATGAGGGAGGGGGTTCAGTCACCCACTGGGCCTCCTCTCTTCCAGCAGCTTTGCTTGGGATCACTGGCTGGTCAGCCTCCTCCAGACTGCCCTCATCACTGGCTTAGCTCCAAACTGCTCTAAGTCTAGCACCAACAAACCCCACCAACAAACAATAGGCAGTCAGCTTGCCCAAGCCACAACTGCCTCCTCCACTTGGTGGCTCTAGGGGCATGGCAGACATACAACAATTCTCAATGGTTATTCCCCACAATAACCTTACCTTCTCCAGTCTTTCAGCCAGTCCTTCAGACATGCAGTCCCAAGCCATCCATCCAGCACCTTCCCAGGTGCCTCTCCTCCAGCACTTTCCCAGGTCCTTCTCCTATAGCTTCTGCCTCCAACTTTATACTGAGGCCAGCCAATCAGTGGGCAGGCTTTAATTCATCAGCCACACCCATCTGCACCTGTGCTGGCCTCCCTTCATAGCCAGGGGCCTCATCAGCCTACAGCTGTGCTCCCTAGGCTTGCCAAGACCTTGGGGGTTAACCCTATAATTCCCAGCTTATCTGGGACAAGGGGCCATTGCTGATGCTATTCCCAATCTCCTCGGGTTTCTCCTGTCTTTTCCAATACACTGCCAAAGTTCATATTTCATCTGGAGTCTCATGGCGTTTAATGCTTTTCTTTTAAGCCTCAATTCCTGGAGTTATGTAATTGGGTGAGACTATCAGATTTCTTCCTTCAAAAAAAAAAAATACTGTACCTTGACCTGATGGTTGCCAAGAAAAGCTGGGAATACATGATCCATGTGTAAGCTAAACCCTTAGAAATCAGAAGGTAAATAAAGTAAATCCTGTGTGCACGATATAATTTTTTATCACCTAATTTGGTATGTGGAAGTTGGTTCATGATTTGTAAAAATGTGGATGCTGATCTTTCTAAATACCAGCCTGTAGTTATGATATCAGCACAGGTTGGGGCAGGCTGGATTGGGGAAGGGAGGCAATGGGGAATTTACTTCAATGGGGATATACAGTGTTTTGTTTAGAAATGCATGGGGTTGTGCGGGGAGGAGTATTCTGCATTCATTTTAAAGAAGATATTTTTTCACACACCTAAAGCTGTTTCATCTATTGTAGCATTTGCTGTGGCTTACCTGCATAAATCATCTGAAATTTTGTCTCTGTAAATGAACATTTGTCACACAGAGCGTAATCCTAACCTAGAGTTAAAAAAGGTAAAGGTTTCCCCACGACTGAATGGTCTAGTCATGACCGACTGTAGGGGGCGGTGCTCATCTCCATTTCAAAGCCTGTAGAGCTGGCGTTTTTGTCCGAGGACAAGCTTCTGTGGTCATGTGGCCGGCATGACTCTACGCCGTAGCGCACGGAACGCCGTTACCTTCCCACCGAAGTGGTCCCTATTTATCTGCTTGCATTTAGGTGCTTTTGAACTGCTAGGTTGGCAGGAGCTGGGACAAGCAACGGGAGCTCACTCGGTTGCGCAGTCTTGAACTCCCAACCTTGCGGTCGGAAAGCCCAGCAACAGCGGTTTAACCTGCTGCGCCACCACATCCCATAACCTAGAGTTAGGCTGGCACAATTAGGCCAGCAAAGTTTAACTGGCACAAGGGCCACCATAAAGCGCAATTGAACCACTCTTGGAGTCAGGGGGGATGGTGCATGTCTGTATGCTGGCCTCTCTGACTATGAGAGTGGTCCAAACATACTTTATAGTGTCTCTTGTGCCAGCCAAACTTCGCTGGCCTAACTGTGCCGGCCTAACTCCAGGTTAGGATGGCACTCACAGGATTGTGCAGCTTGAAGACTTAGCCTCATTCTCTGCGGTACAGTTTAGTCTGGATGTGGGGTACTTACTCTTTCCTTATTAGTTCTTTGATACAGAGGAAGCAACATGGATGCATAGACTATGTACCTCCAGTTGTCTTTCACCTGCACTGTGAGAGGTTGTTCTACAGCCCAATTCTATGTATATCTACTCAGAAATCAATCCTATTGGGTTCAATGGGGCTTACTCTCAGGAAAGTGTGTATAGGGCACAGACGGCTCCGGGTCAGCATCTTTTGCCATTCTGGGCAGTGATGGCAACCATGCAGGTGCTCGCCGATTGGTTTGATGAGCTCTATGTACATTGCCATTGCTCCCAGAATGGCTCTAATGGCCAGTGGGAGGGGGTGCTTACATGGCATGTTGCATTGCTTGAAATACTTACCATGCTGCCCTCCAGTAGCTATGGTACTCCACTGCTTCAGGCCACCCTGTTGTGCCCATTCTCACACCGTTTTCCTTCCTTTCTCTGACTCCCTTTCTAGATTCCTCTGGTACTCTCAGCCTGTTTTCTTAGGCCCACCAAGACCTGCTTCCTTGGGCTTATTTTGCCCACCGTGCCTAGAGATCTGAATACCTCTGCCAGTGCCACCTACCAGAGACACTCTGCCTGTCTCCCCTATCTATGACATCAGGGCAGTTCAGCCAATCACTGCTGGAGACATTACCAGAGACATTACCACAACCACCATAAAAATCCCATACAGTGGCCATAAATTGAATATAGTAGGGTTTATTTTTTTAGGGCGCAATCCTAACCTGGAGTTAGGCCGGCACAGTTAGGCCAGCAAAGTTTGGCTGGTACCAGGGCCCCATAAAGCACATTTGGACCACTCTTGGAGTCAGGGAGGATGGTGCACATCTGTGTGCTGGCCTCTCTGACTCTGAGAGTGGTCCAAACAGGCTTTACAGTGTCTCTTATGCCAGCCAAACTTTGCTGGCCTAACTGTGCCAGTCTAACTCCAGGTTAGGATTGCACCCTTAAGCAGGTACAGATACATTTCTGCTTTGTATTCTTGTATGTTTGTGGGATTAAAAGACTCTTAACTTAGTAGATCTAGAAATTTTCTCCATGACCAAAGTTTTTTTTTAAATGATTTTCTATTTTATATACAAAAACATGAAGAACAGGAAAAGCTTGTTTAGTTTTGCTTAGAAAAACAGAGACATGAAGCCAAGGGAAGGATACAGAACGTTCAGGTAGAGAGTAATTTCCAGTCTGTACTAAAAACAGGCTCTCTTCTTCTATTATTTTAAACCGCTCAGCTGCTGTCTGAAATAAAACAGAGAAGGCAATTCAACACAGCCCTGGTAACATAACTAGCTCCTTCATCAAAGGCGGGTTTATAACCAAACGGTGTCCTAGTTTTCCCTCTCCTGACTAGTATAAAGATCCCATTCATTGTTAGTAGGACTCCACTTAATGAGGGCCAGGTTGGTTGGGTGATCAAAAGAAGACCATACTCATGATTACTGTCCTTGGTAAATAGGCAAGCAATTGCTTTAATCTTGCCTTTGGGTGAAGTACGGTGTATTGTTGGCTTGGGTTGTTGCTTTTCTCTTCACCTGAATGTGCCAATTTCATTGGACCATTTCAAAATTATGTCTAACTGCAAACCATTCACTGTACTGGGAGGGTGAGAAGCCTGGTTGGTTGGAGGATCAATTCCCCAGAAACTGAGTCCTGAGAAACTCCCAGTGCACCTTTCCATATCTAAGGCAGCAATGCCCATTTGAATTCCTTTTGACATAGGGTTGACATGGCTGATATAGGCATACTGAAGAAAGCCTGTACATCCCACTTTGCTGGATCCATATAATACATTTTCTGGGCATCTGGATTCAGTTTTTGTGGGTTGTAGTTGTAGCCTGTGCAAAAAAAAGGGCAGACCTGGAAACAGAAGAGGGGAAAGGGAGATTGGCTTAGGGCAGTAGCGCAACTATAGGGCACTGTAAGTATTGCAGGCGTTGCAATTGCCATCCTACTTGCCATCGGAACCATTCTGGGCAGCACTGGCAATGTTGCTGTCGTTGCCCAGAATGGCTCGGGTGCCAAGTGGGAAGGGGCCACTTAAGTGGCACGTTGTAGCACCTGCAATACTTACCATGCCACTGCTCTCCCATAGCTACGCTACTGGGCTGGGGAGTGAAGGGTCCAGCAACTTCCTTACCAATGTGCCTGAGAACTGTTAACATCCCACAAAAATATTTGCCATCTACCCAGACAGGCTATCTACCCTTGATAGCCTCTTGTGGTACATTAATAATGGAGAGAGAGAGAGAGAGAGAGAGAGAGAGAGAGAGAGATTGCAGACTCAATTTCAATTCAGAAAAGCTCCCCAATCTTATTTCCTAGGTATTTATTACTGCTACAAGCAAGCACGCTCAAGTCTGCCACTGGCCATTCAACGTGTTGGATCCCAGAATTAGGCCTGCCACAGTATTTTACTTCATATCTATTTACTGATGATGGCAACTTGATATCCGGTATTCTTATCAGAAAGGAAATGGAGGAAAGTACTGGACTGAAGAGATACCCTTTGGGTCTGAGGAGACCCATTGATGGGCAGGACGCTTATGGAAGGGAAAGGGGAAATCCAAAGTCTCCTGCTCCGCTCTCCCCCTCCTCAATGGATATAGCATGTGCCCTTTCGGTGAGCCTGCAACAACAAGGGGAGGAAGGATAGGATTGGGCTGAAAGTGACATACCAAGGTCCTTCCATCAAGCCTTTCGTGGTTCACTGGGTTTTAAACAATATGCAGCATTTATTTGGTGCTTCTCTGTTCAAAGCACTAACATACATATCTTATACAATTCCTGTACGATTCAAAAGCTTGCAATTTGATACCTTTTTACCTCTTGGTTGGTCTTAACAAAGGCATTACCCTACTTTGGTTTGTGGATTTTTCTTCTGATAGACGAATACCTACAAATTTTACGTATGTTGTAGCCCAATCCAAACTAAATGCCCCCCAGCTATCAGCACCAAAGAGGTGCATGGGGGGCAGCTGGAGGGTCTTCTTTGGGATAAGTGAACTTTTGTTCACTTGTCCCAGGGAAAGCACCCATAATACCTATGGGACTCCTTGGTCCTCTGCCAGCTAAGGTAGGACTGAAGCATGTAAATACTGCAGAGATGGATAGGATTCAGCCACACTCTTATATGCCAAACCTGTTCTCTCTCACCCTCCTCACCCCTCTCCCTGCCCAGACACTCCCCCAGTCTGCTCATTGCCCACCGCCACCTTGCCTTTTTCTGGCTGATGGCCTTTACATGTGCCCCATCAGTGACTGCACTGCTTTGGCCAGTGGCATTGTAACATGCACCACAACTGCACAACATCTGGCAGGATCCAGGTACTTCTTGGATCCTGCCACACTTTCCGCCAACAGATAATTTCAGTAGCATTGGGCTATAAGTAATCCTTACAAGAACCCTGTAAAGTTGATCGACCCTGCTGTCCTCAAAGTGGGGCTGAGGCCAAGATATAAGAGGCTCCCCTAAGGCCACTAAGTGAGTTTACGACTGAGGTGAGATTCAGACCACAGGCTTCCTGACTCACGTCTCATTCTTTTTAACAATCAGCTACGGTAGCGACTAAATTAGAGCAGGATGTTAGCTTGCCATTTCAAACATGCACACATTTGTTCTCCTCTCACTCCTTTCCCTGTTCATTCATCCTGACTCCCTGACACTGACAAAGGCAGAGGTTGCTAGGTATTCTCATGACACCCTGTCTTGACGTATTGATCAGTTCCTGCAATCTCAGTTGGCCCAGCAATGTTTGCTTAGCAATGAATCTCTTTCATTCCCACCACCATTGCAAGGGAACTGAATGGATCCTGCATTACGGAAAACATCCGTGGGCTATTTAAAAACCTTCCTGTGACACTTTGATTAAGTCTTTGATTTCCATAAGAGGCTATGAGACTGTGTGCTTGACATCAGAAACGCTTTTTTCCATTAGGTCAGTGGAATGATAGCTGCATGAAAAATGTTATCTATAGGAAAATGTAGTCTGTAAATATGCCCTAAACCAGGTAGGCATAAATGTGTCACCACAGTACGTATGCCAGCTGCTTTTTATATATTTTGCACTGCAGGGAACAGGAGGCTGCTTTTAACCAGGGAAGTGGCATGGAGAGGAAAGTTAAGCCCCTCCCCCAGTGCCTCAGTCCCAAATGAAATCTTTCCTCTCTCCTCCATTGCTACTGTTAGGGCACAATCCTAACCTGGAGTTAGGCCAGCACAGTTACGCCAGCAAGTTTGGCTAGCACAAGGGCCACTGTAAAGAGCTTTTGGACCATGCTCAGAGTCGGGGAGGGTGGCACACATCTGTGTGCTGGCCTCCAGAGGCAGATCTAAGGGAGGGCAAAGCTCTAAGTTTTGCAAGAAGCCTTACCTTGCAGTGGAAATCACTCCTCTCCTGCACCGTTCTAGCCAATCCAACAGGGAAAAGCAACATCTTGGCGTTGCTTACTGGCTACAGCAGCAAGGGAGAGGAGGGATTTACATGACAGGGTAAGGCTTCTTGTAACACTTAGAGCTTTGTCCTCCCTGTAGAAACACCTCTGCTGGCCTCTCTAACTCCCAGAGTGGTCCAAACATACTTTGTGGTGTCCCTTGTGCCGGCCAAACATTGCTGGTTAACTGTGCTGACCTAACCCCAGGTTAGGATTGTGCTCTCAATGTTTTAAAAAATGAGGACATCCTTTTTTCACAAATCTCCTCTGTCTTCCAAGCACAGAGAATCATATTAGTGAAGCTTCAAGAGTGATCCATCTTCAGCTGTACTTCCTCCTCTTCTCTTTGACTGCTGTAGGTTTTTTTTTTAATGTCCATCCTTGTCCACTGTACTCAACAAATTGTTTTTTAATGAGAAGAATGGAATCTCTCAGAAAGTGATCTGATGTCTCCACTATTTTGGATAAGAACCTCCAAAATAAGGTAAGCTACCTGTAATCTTCCATCACCTACATCAAAGCCACAAGCAAGGCAATGTGTCTCTAGGACCTCTCTGTCTTAAGTGTACATGCATATAGAGTATTGTAAGAAGAGCCTCTAGAAGACTGGGCTCCAGATTTAAGCAAATGCAAAGGTGGATGGTATCACATCCAAAAATTTGGGCAGCCCAATCCTAAACCCAATCCTTTGGATTGGATAAAACAACACATCTGTATCCCGCATGAGCAGAGAGGCTGCTGGAGGTCTCCTTGCAGTAAGGGAACTCTTTTCAGCTGCTATGGGTCTATTTGGATCTGTACCCACCCAATTGTTGGTGCAGATTCAAGTAGCCTATGTAGGGCTTTCCCGCGTGGGAGAGGGAATAGGATGTGGCAACAGCCAAAGCTGCAGTCCACACGCCACTCACAGGCCTGAACCACCACTATGCCGCCCTCCACCCAGAAACCCTCCCTCCCCTCTGCCCTCATCCCTCTAGGCCCTCATCCCGGCCTAGAAGTATCCTTGTCGGGATACTTAGTGCCATGGGTGGCCCATCCAAGCAGTGCAAAGTCTCAGTGCCAGCTGCCGCCGGCCTTCCCGCTGGCACTTTCCCTGTCCTTGCCAACATGCAGTGCCGTACAGCCCTTTTTGCCACAGTTTTTGCCTGGGCAGCACATGAAAGAGTGGCACTGCCCAGACATAGGATTGGGTCCTTCAATGACTTCTAATTTTGAGTTTTAGGAAAATGAAGCGTAAATCAAATCATCCCAGCCCAGTAGATGGCTGCAGGCACACTGACTTGGGGGTTTGCACAAAACTCCATCCATTGACAAGATCTGGTTCATTCATTTCAGTGGAGAAAGAAGCTCCACTTCTCTTTTTACAAAGAATGTCTGCAGAAGTGAATGGGGCAAGTGTATATTTCATATGCAGATTGGAGCATACCCTCTGGATTACAGCAGATGGCTAGATTTATATGCATTTGTACTGCACATAAATTTATTATATCTCATCCTAATTGTGAATAAGAAAAAAAGTATTCAGCAAAGGACTATATAGTGGTTAAATTTGTAGCAAAGCCCCAGCTTTGTTGGATTAATGGGATGTCGTTAGAATACTTTGCCTGCATCATGAACTAGTTGGAAAGAATTCTTTTCATGTTTAAGGATTTGATTCAATTAAAAAAAACACTGCTTAGGTTGGGGTTTTGCTTTAATTTCTTTTATTGAGTCCAGCTGACTGGATCGAATATTGTTAACAATGGCACTTCCTCCCTTCAACATAATGTAGCATTTTAAGTAGCTAAACCACATGTGGGTCCAATAAAATGTTGTCTCATTCCCATTCTTGTGGGAATGGATTTCCTCTTCCACAAAACAATATGCTATATATATATACTCACAATTGTCTTACCTCCTCATTCTTACCATTTTGCATGTACAAGCCCACACATTAACTGCAGGTTCCCTTGCATTTGGTTTTAGTTGCATACCACTTTGTGCCTTTTGTGCTCTGTCATGGTAGCCAGAGTGTGCCCGTAGACAAACCTCTGTCTCTTGGTCAATTCCCACTATTGTCACATCACAGATATTGACCCCCTTTTTGTGAAACATATAGAACAGTGTTATTCAAACTGTGGATTGGGACTCACTTGGTGGGTCACGACCTGATGTCAGGTGGGTCGCAGAAAGCTGGGAGGAGCCATCTTGGAAGCTGCAAATCTTAATCTTGCTGTATTCCTTTTGTGAATGTTTGAATTTTCAAGTGAGGGTGTTTTAAAAAAAAAAATTTGTTTTTAGTTCAGTGCTTTTACATCATATTTTGTCCTCATCTTGCTTTCTGTCAGGGATGTTTCATGGTTGTACAATTGCTGCAGTCCAAGAATGTCATAAGAACATAAGAAGAGCCCCACTGGATCAGGCCAAAGGCCCATCTAGTCCAGCTTCCTGTATCTCACAGCGGCCCACCAGGTGCCTAAGGGAGTAGACAACAAGATGCTTGCATCCTGTTGCCTCTCCCTTGCACCTGGCATTCTGAAGTAGCCTACTATTAATGTAAGGCGGTTGCCCAACCCGTCATGGCCTATAGCCCACGATGGACTTTTCCTCCAGAAATCCATCTAGTCCCCTTTTAAAGGCATCTAGACCAGATGCCATCACCACCTCGTGTGGCAAAGAGTTCCATAGCTTAATTACCCGCTGGGTAAAAAAGTATTTCTTTTATCTGTTTTAATTCTTTTGACTGTGCCGCCGCCAGGAGAAGTGAGAGGGGTGGCGGCCAGGAAGAGGGCCTTCTCGGTGGTGGCCCCCCAACTTTGGAACACCCTTCCCCTAGAATTGAGAACTGCTCCCTCTTTGTTTACATTTCGGCGGGGGCTGAAGACCTTTTTATTCCAAAAAGCTTTTAACTGCTGACAGGTTGGCCAGCTGGTTATTATGATTCACGGGGTTTGTTTTTTGTTTTGTTTTTTTTAAACTGTTTTTAAATTGTTTGTGGTTTTTATTTTTTGCTATTGTTGTTTAATACTGTTTTAACTGTTTTTAATGTTAATTGTTATGTTGTATTTTTAATATATATATTGTAATGCCGCCTTGGGTGCCTTCGGGCACAAAAGGCGGGGTAAAAATCGATAAATAAATAAATAAATAAATAAATAAATAAATTCTTCCAACCCTCATAAGCATAAGGCACCTTTTTTCTAGACTGAAGAGCCCCAAACGCTGCAGTCTTTCTTCATAAGGGAAAGTCTTTCTTCATTATGGGCCCCAGCCCCGTAATCATTTTTGTCGCTCTCTTCTGCACCTTTTCCAGCTCCACTATGTCCTTTTTGAGATATGGTGACCAGAACTGTATGCAATACTCTAGATGTGGCCTTACCATTGATTTGTACAATGGTATAATAATTTTGGCTGTTTTATTCTCAACCCCTTTTTTAATTACCCCAAGCATGGAATTGGCCTTCTTAATTGCTGCTACACACTGGGTCGACACCTTCATTGAGTTGTCCACCAGCACCCCAAGATCTCTCTCCTGAGTTGTCACAGACAGCTCAGAACCCATTAACCTATAGGTGAAGTTTAAATGTTTTGCCCAAATGTGCATCACTTTAAACTTGTCTACGTTGAAACGCATCTGCCATTTTGCTGCCCATTCCCCCAACTTGGAGAGGTCCTTCTAGAGCTCTTCACAATCCCTTCTGGTTTTCACTACCTGGAAAAGTTTTGTGTCATCCGCAAACTTGGCCACCTCGCTACTTATGCCAGTCTCCAGGTCATTTATGAACAAGTTGAAAAGCACTGGCCCCAAGACAGATCCTTGGGGCACTACACTTTTCACCTCTCTCCATTGTGAAAATTGCCCATTGACCCTCACTCTCTGTTTCCTGGCCCTCAACCAATTCTGAATCCATAAGAGGACCTGCCCTCTTATTCCCTGACTGTGAAGTTTCTTCAGCAGCCTTTGGTGGGGAACAAACGCCTTCTGAAAATCCAGATATTGATATCCACAGGTTCACCCACATCCACATGCCTGTTGATCTTTTCAAAGAATCCTAAAAGGTTTGTGAGGCAAGACTTACCCTTACAGAAGCCATGCTGACTTTCCTTCAGCAACACTTGTTCCTCTATGTGTTTTAGGATTTTATCTTTGATGAGGCTTTCTACCATCTTACCCGGAACAGACATTAGGCTGACCGGCCTGTAGTTTCCAGGGTCCCCCCTTCTCCCTTTTTTAAAGATTGGTGTGACATTGGCTATCCTCCAATCCTCTGACATCGTGGCTGTTTGAAGGGACAAGTTGCATACTCTAATTAAGAGGTCGGCAACTTCATTCTTTAATTCCTTGAGAACTCTTGGGTGGATGCCATCTGGGCCTGGTGACTTATTTATATTTAATTTATCAATTTGATCTAAAACATCTTGTTTATTAACAACTAGCTTTTTTTACCCAGCGTTGCCTGGGCAACAAATTATCCCAAGTCCGAACATGGACTCAAACGGCATCGGGAGTGTCGCCATTCGTCCCGGCGACCCCGGACACTATGAATTTGATGATTTCAGCCATTTTTGACCATTTTCACATGGGGCCCCCTGTGGACCCCCACCCCTGGGGGCGCTAGAGGGGTCTGCCCCCCGCAGTGTTTGTCCCCAGACCATAAAGCATACTGGTGTCAATCGCTACAGGGGTTCCAGCGGGGCATGGCGGATGTTTTGTTTCGCACCCCTTCTTGCCCCCACGTCGAGGGGGGGCCAAACGTGGACTCCAATGGCGTTGGGAGCATCACCGGTCTCGGCGGCCCCAAAAACTATGAATCTGACACCGATTTTGGCCGTTTTTGACCATTTTCACATGGGGCCCCCTGCGTAGCCCCACCCCTGGGGGCAGTAGGGGTCCCTGACCCCCCACAGTGTTTGTCCACAGGCTGCCAGGCATCCTCATGCCGAGTTTGGTGGCAATCGGTCTAGGCGTTCCAGGAGGGCATGGCGGATGTTTTGTTTCTCACCCCTTCTCGCCCCCCATGCCGAGGGGGGGGGCCAAACCCAGACTCCAACGGCATCGGGAGCGTTCTTGTTCTACTCGGTGACCCCGGAAACTACAGATTCGACGCCAATTTCTGATGTTTTCGAGCATTTTCACGTGGGCCCCCCAGACCCCCACCCCCAGGGGTCCTAGGGGGGTCTGACTCCCCCCAGTGTTTGTCACCAGACTGCAAGGCACACGCATGCCAAGTTTGGCGTCAATCGGTCCAGGCATTCCAGGAGGGCATGGTGGACAGTTGGTTTTGTGCCCCCTCTTGCCCCCCCCCCCACGCCGAGGGGAGCCGAACCCAGAGTCAAACGGCATTGGGGGCGTAGCTGCTTGTCTCAGAGACCCCGGAAACGACGGATTCGACACCAATGTCGGCTGTTTGCGATCATGTGTACATTTCACCCCCCTGCACCCCCACCCCCAGGGGTCCTAGGGGGGGTCTGACCCCCCTCCAGTGTTTGTTGCCAGACTGCAAGGTGTATGCGTGCCAAGTTTGGTGTCAATCAGTCCAGGCGTTGCGGAGCCTATGCGGAACATACGTACATACACAGACAGACAGACAGACAGACGTTCTCTTTTATATACATAGATTATCTGACTTAATTCCTTAGTTAGCAGAGGCTGTTTGGGCAGTGCTATCTGCCCAAGGTCTTCTGCCGTGAAGACGGACGCAAAGAATTCATTTAATTTCTCTGCAATTTCCAGGTCCCCTTTTATCTCCTCTCTCCCTCCCTCACCATCCAGTGGGCCGACCGCCTCTCTGGCAGGTTTCCTGCTTCTAACATATCTGAAGAAGCTTTTATTGTTCCCCTTTATGTTTCTGGCCATGCGTTCCTCAGAGTCTTTCTTGGCCTCCCATATCACCCTCTTACATGTCTTTTGCCAGACTTTGTGTTATTTTTTATTCTCATCATTTGAGCAAGACTTCCATTTACGGAAGGAAGCTTCCTTGCTCCTTATGGCCTCTCTCACTTTATTTGTCAGCCATGCAGGCACCCTCCAGGACTTAGTCGAGCCCTTTTTTCTTTGTGGTATGCACTTCTGCTGGGCCTCCACTACTGTTATTTTAAACAGCCTCCACGCAGCCTGGAGGGACTGGACTCTTTTTACCTTCCCTTTCAATTTCTTTATAACTAGTCTCATTTGAGGGAAATCTGCCCTTCGAAAGTCGAGGGTTTTTGTGTCAGATTTGCTCTGCCCTCTCTTCTGGACATGCATGGCGAAACCAATCACAGCATGGTCACTGTTCCCCAATGGCTCAGTAACACTTACATCCCTAACTAGGTCTCGAGTACCACTCAGTATTAAATCCAGAGTCGCCTGCCCTCTGGTGGGTTCCATGGCTAGCTGCTCTAAGGCACAGTCATTCAGCACATCAAGGAATCTGGTCTCTCTTTCTTGACCAGAGCACCAGTTGACCCAGTCGATATGAGGATAATTGAAGTCCCCCATGATTACAACCCTGTCTTTCTTGGTCACCCCCTGATTTGTTTCCTCATTTCAAGGTCACCTTCAAGTTTTTGATTTGGAGGACGATAGCACACCCCCACTGCTACATCGCTCTTATGGCCTGGTGGTTTAACCCACAGTGACTCTATGGTGGAGTCTGGCCCACCTTCAGTTTCTACTCTGCTGGATTCTATCCCTTCTCTGACATAGATGGCCACCCCACCACCAACATGCCCTTCCCTGTCCCTCCTATAGAGTTTATAGCCTGGTATTGCAGTATCCCACTGGTTCTCTGCATTCCACCAGGTTTCCATTATGCCCACTATATCAATGTTTTCCCTAGCCACCAAACATTCCAGTTCCCCCGTCTTTGCTCAGACACTTCGAGCATTTGCATGATAACACCTATACAGGGGGTTATTTGATCCATTCACCTTGCCCCTTTTTCTACTTGGACCAGCTGTCACTTACATTCCCACTTGCAGTCCTATTTTGTACTCTGACATTACTCTGTGGTACTCCTCTACCCTCCTCCTCTCATAGGGATGAGGAGTTCCGAACCAGACGCCACTCGGCTCCTGTCAGCTTTCCCCCAGGAGTCAGTTTAAAAGCTGCTGTGCCACCTTTTTAATGTTATGCGCCAACAGTCTGGTTCCATTCTAGGTCAGGTGAAGCCCGTCCCTCCTGTACAGGCCTGGCTTGTCCCAGAACATTCCCCAGTGCCTAACAAATCTAAACCCCTCCTTCCGGCACCACCGTCTCAACCACACATTGAGACCCCTGAGCTGCACCTGCCTAACTGGCCTTGTGCGTGGAACAGTTAACACATACGAGAACGCTACCTTAGGGATCCTGGCCTTCACCTGCCTGCCTAGCAACTTAAATTTAGCTTCCAGGACCTCCCGGCTACATTTCCCCACGTCGTTGGTGCCAACATGCATCACAACCGCTACCTCCTCCGCGGCACTCTCTACCAGCCTATGTAGACGAGATGTTATGTCCGCAACCTTCGCACCAGGCAGGCAAGTCACCATGCGATCCTCACATCCATCACAGACCCTTCTGCTATGTTCCTAACTATAGAATCACCCACTACAAGGAGCCCACGTTCCCCCTCCCACCGAGGAGCATCCGTAGTGCGACTGGATGTGGGCTCGTCACTGGAAGAAAGGGTCCCCACTGACATGCAAATGTCAACTTGCATTTCAGGAGTGTCATTTTATTATGTGACAATGACAGCACTTCCTGCTTAATGATGTCACTTCCTGCCACAACATTACTTCCAGATTAATGACATCACTTCCGGTGGGTCTCGACACAAGTGCCATTCTAAAAATTGTGTCCCAGTCTAAAATGTTTGAATACCACTGATATAGAAATAACTGTATAAATACTATGTTTGGGACAACATTCAAGAATCTTGCTCATTCAGTAATTAAGGTCTCTGAGTTTAGTATGTGCAAAGTGAATAGTGAATATTCTTTTTAATATTATTTCAAGAAATTCAGAGCTCTGATGATCAGATCTATTTACTTATACGCCACCACTCCACCTGCCTGTTAAGTGCCCAGAGTGGTTATCAGTCAACTGCAACATAATGTAGCACAGCTTAAAATATCACAACACTACCATAAAAGAAATGGTAAAAACTAATGATAAAAAACTAATGATACATTGTTTTTATCATAAACAAACGTATCTTTTTTTCTGATATGACGGTAAACTAATTATGACAAAACTAATTTTGAAGTGGATGAGTGAAATGTGTCACAGACACATCATTTACAAATTCAGGCATACATCTGATGGTTCCCTGCTAACCATGAGGCTTTGAAAACTACAAAGTTATTTACGTTTCGGTGCTGACTCTGAAACAGCGATGACTGTGTCCATGAAAGTGGTTCCTGGTGGTGCCCTGTGACAATGTGAAAGCACAACAAACCATTTCTGGGGGATAGGCAATGGGGTACCAGACTGTATATATAATACTTCATCTGTGGATTTTATAACTATGTTTGGAAGCAGCTGAATCCAAAATTCTGTACTTTTTTGCTTTAGTGATCCCCCAAATACATGCAAACCCTGTAAATCTACAAGACGGGGCCCAAGCCTACTAAGACACTGATCTGTAGCACGATGATGTCGCATGTAGCATGATCAGTAGCATAATACAGGTACATGATCCCTTATCTGGACATCTGAAATCCAGATTACTCCAAAATCCAGGCATCTTTGTCCAAGACTTCAAAAAACACTTTCTATAGAAAGAAAGTCTTCTGCTCTTTCCCAAGTACAGACTGTAAATTCTGTTCTCTGCTCCGTGGTATGTGCCATTGTTGAAAAATGCCAGAGGCCGGCAGACACACAAACGGATGACAGTGAAAAGAGCAAGAGGAAGCATTTCTCATTATTTTTATGCAATTATTCCAAAATTCAGAAAAATCCAAAATCTGGACACCTTCCAGTCCCAAGCAGTCCAGACAAGAGATAATGAACCTGTTTAACGTAGGTGCCAGTAACTTGTAGCCCATGGGCCAAATATGGTCTCATCGTGGGGTCCCAGCTCCCCTAGTTTCCATCCCAGAGGTTATGGAAAGTTTAGTGGTTGTGGCAACAAAGCAGACTACTTTGATATGCAGTGGTTCCCAAACTTCTCCTCTGAATTTGGGAACCACTTAAGTCTTTAATGGGGACTTAATGTGAAAAAATAGCAATTGGAACCCACTCATGGTTTTCTACCAGGAAACAAGGATTGGCTTCCAATTGCTATATTTAGCTATTCTGAGGGTTGGGAGCCCTGTGGAGGCATCCGTGGGGCTTGCCATATCCCCCCGAGGCCGGCACAGCCTTAGGAAAGACTAAAATATGACCCTGGCAGTGGAATGACCCTGGGGATCATGTTGCTGCCTTCCCTATCCCTTTAATTTAAGGGGACAGGGACAAGTGCTTCCCTGGCTGGGTGTGTGTGTGTCACAACCCACAAGTTTGGGAAGTACTGATTTAGGGCCATTGGACCTTTTAAGAACAAATTTATCTTGGTTAAAGTCCGGGTAGAATGGATGTCCAATTACAAAGTGGCTTAACACAGAGTTCATTTAAGTACTTGGCATGCCAATGGTCAGTTGGGTAAGATTTTTCCTACGCTTGTATCTGATCAGAAGCAGGGAAGTGCATACTGTAATTCTGCCCCCCATTTGGCAGGACAACTCAAACCCGATGTGGACAGCAAGCTATCAAATGAGCTTTCTCACCCTGATTAGTTTTGTCCTTTGTATCATCTTGCCAAGCCAAGAATGATTTTGCTACACAGCAGGTGCAGAGATCTGTGATAAAAAAAAAACACCCTGCTGTCTATATGGGCTGAGACAACTAGCTTAGCATGTGGTGACATGTATACTGTTTCCTCTTGGTAGATAGCTGTTTGTATTGACCCTTTGTGGCATCATAAGCCAATGTAGCATAAATGAAAGATAAGAGCAGTGGATTTATGCTCATTGTTTGCAAGGGTGTGTTAAAATGAAACAGCAGCTTCCCCTATGCCATTTTTTTCAGTTAAGATTAACATCTTTCACTACTGATTATCTGTTCAGTGATGACATTTTCTACGAGATGGGGGAGGGAAGAGAAAAGAATGTGCCAAAGATGTTGGTCTCAAAAACAGTTCTTTATTTCTCTGAATGTGTGCTAACCTGCATGTTTGTAACTGCAACTTAAAAAAAACCCACCATGGATGATTTAGCAAGGCAGGATGGGGCAAGTGTTTGCTTTAGAGAAGCATAGTAGCTACATTCAGAAAGTATGTAATGCCTAGGGAAATATCAGTGCGGTACACACTTACTAAACTGGGCTCATGCAGGGATTTCACCAAATGCAAATGAAGAATGAACAATATGTATGATTCATTGTATATGCTTTCAATGTACTAGGGTGGGGGAGGGATGACAAAGCTGGCCTTTGAAAGCATTTGTTCTGATGATCAACAGCTTGAAAGGTCCAATTTGCACAGAATGGGGTTAGGGAGCAAAGGTTTCCAGGGCTATGGAGTTACTTTTCCTAGGACCAAATTCTGTTCAATTTTCCAGTGCTGGTGCAGAGATGCCAAAAAGGACATGCACTGCATCCTGCAGTGGGGTGGGGGACTGTCATGGAGGCCTCCTCCAAGTAATGTTCGTTCTCTCACTTTGGGGCTGCATTGCGTCAGTGCTAGAAAGTTGGATAGGATGGGGCCCTTAATCACTGCCATCTTTCCCTCTGGCACACTTGATCTCCATTTCACATAAAACTGGAGCTGCCACAACATTGGAGGTTGTCCCATACTGCAACAGTGGCCCATACTGCAACATACTGCAAGGGGAAGAGATGCTCTAAAAACAACAACAAACTTTGCAGAATGTCAAGAATGAACTCTTCCTCCTTGTGGAACTACAAAATCACCAAGCTAGACACTGTGGGCAGATGTGTGTAACACCTTAGGAGGCTACAGTGGAAGATGTTTAAGATGCAATTCGATGTTCAGGAGCAGGTTTGAGGCAGCAGAGTATTCAGTCATGAGATTATCCCCCTTGCATCCTGAAATGGTATAGTCTAGATGATATCTGTACCACATGAGTCTTCCGAAAATATAGATCAGTCTTTAGTTATATCCTGCCTTTCTCCCCACTGAAGGGGATTCAAATGAAGTCTCTACAAAGGTCTGATGACTCTAAGTATATACCGTTAAGCTTTAAAGCTGGCAATAATTAAATTGGCTAAATTTGCATGTTGCTTATCATTTCATAAGAATTGGAGAATCAATCACCAACCACAGGGATACTAAGCAATGGTTCCATAATCCTCTAGTCCAGAGTTTCTCAAACTTTTTAGAGGCCCTAGAAACTGCAGCTGTGGCTATAAGGGTGATTAGGAAGCAGTGCTCTCCCCAAAGTAGCAGCTTGTTTAACCCCTTGACGCGCATAGCCTAATCTGCCTTGTCAGTTTCATGAACCACCAAAAATTGGTTCACGACCCACTGGTGAGTCCTGGATCCACAGTTTGAGAACTGCTGCCCTAACCTGTTGCATGTGTAATGCAGCACAAAGATTTAATGGAAATGACCATAACAAAACCCAAATTTTCCTTCCATGTTTGCCAAAAATATCTTCCAAGAACAATACCAGAGGTCTCACTCTGACTGCAGTTTACTCGTCTGTGAGAGCCAACCAGTTTTCAGTGGTTCTGTCATAAATTCGAAATAGAACTACTGCATCATAGAAGAGCAGAATGTAGACTCCTCAGCTGTTCCAGTAGTACAGGATGACTAGCAAAGCAGTTCCGAAATACAACGTAGGAGCTTTACTGGCAGCTTGATGTATCATACGTTTCATATGAATGTATGATTCACTCCCCACCATTAGTTAATTCTAAAATAATTAACCTTTCTCCTTTCTCAAAGAAACACCACTGGTTTCCCTGAAGTTCTCATCCAATGACTAAACAATCCCCCATAAATATTCTGAAATCAAATTGACCCCCTGTCCTGGAACCTTTTGGATGGAACCAATAAAACAAAACAAAAATGGGGTGAACATTCTGAGAAACAGCAGGAGGGTGATTGTTTGTTTTCAGCCACTGGAGGCTGGTAAAATCAAAATTCCATGGAACACTTGCATCTCAATGTACATCTCACCCAGTGGTTCCCAACCTTTACATGTAGGGAGGGAACCCTGTAAGTCCTTGCGGGGGAGGGCGGTGACAGCAGGGACAGCCTCAGAAGGATCGCACTGCTGCTGCCACAAAGAGCTCTGTTAAGGTACCTGGGGGGTAGCGCAGACATCCAGAGGGGGCAGGGGGCTGCTGCCCCAAATAGCTCTCTGCAATGATCATACTCACTTCAAGGTTTGCGCAAGCCCAGACATGGGTCAGATTGCTGCAGGTAGCTGTTTAGGGCAGCGGGGATTGCTGCCCCGCCCCCTCAGGATAGCCATGCTTCCCCCCCCCAGGTACCTTAACAGAGCTCTTTGTAGCAGCAGCACAATCCCTGTGAGCCTGTTGCTGCTGTCACTGCTTCAACCACTGTCCTTAAAAGGGTATACAGTGGTTCCAGTTTCCCTGGGGGGCATTCAGGCCCAGTTTTCTGCACATACCAAGCATGGCTGACAAATTCTTCCCTGTCCATCAGAGGGATCAATTAGCAGCATGTTTGTGGAAGAACGAATATTATTTTTCACCTTTCTGCCTGGCAGGACACCTGAACCTTTAACGACATAGGACAGCTAGAATTTGAGAAGGTGACAGCTTTCCCATCATGGTATCACCATGCCAGGAATGTTTCAAGGTGCACCTGTGGAACTTCTGTCTGTCATTTGATTGCTAAATGTACAGGCAGAAAAGTGACATGCCAATGCAAATTTTTTTTTCCACAAGGGGGAAAATGTCAAGGTGGGTGAAGAATCAATCAATCAATCAATCAATCAATCAACAGGAACTTATATACCGCTTTTCAACATAAGTTCACAAAGCGGTTTACAGGCAAATAATAACATTAAAGTTAAATGGCTCCCTGTCCCAAAAGGGCTCACAATCTAAAGGAATGGAGAACACCACCAGCAACAGCCACGAGAAAGACACTGTGCTGGGGTGAAAAGGGACAATTGCTCTCCCCCTGCTAAATATAAGAGGACACCACTGGAAAAAGTGCCTCTTGCCCAGTTAGCAGGGGTTAACATAACAGAAGACATAACAACAACACCCCCCATAGTCAATTCAATATGGTTCAAGCAATTAGGATCACTCCTAACATGTCAGATAGTTTGAAAGAGCTAGCATCCAAGGATCGTATTTAAAAGTTAAAACACTTTCTTAAGGGGGGAACTTTTTGTTTCACAAAAAATATGCTTGTGTGCTAGACCTGGGAATCCCCTAAGCCAGTTTGCCGCAATTTGCAAATTAGTTCAGGCAGTTTCATTTTTTTTATTACAAATGAGTCTTTTAAAATAATCTCATCTTGAAACTAGAAAGGAAGGTAAGTGCTAATATCAGTGACTGTTGGAAATTCCCTTTTGCAGAAATTCTAATTTACTGTAGTTACATGCTCCTCTGTTTTAGTGGCATTACAAAAACAAATAATCGGGTAGCATGATCTGTTGAAGTAGAACGTGTTCTTTTCATAAAAGCTGGAGAAAGATACTCAACTGTCAGGAGAATTGCCGAACGGTCAGAACAAAATCAAACTTCTGTGCCTTTAATAGCACCTTGCCACATGGAAATAAGCAGGTGAAGGAAGTATTATCACTTGCTAATATCTGCAATGCAAGCTTTTGTTAAAGGCACAAGAACAAAGGCTACTTAACAAGCTGCAAACCCCAGCTACCACCCAACCAATATTTAAGAGAAAAAATTGTGGGATCTTTACAGCACTATGCTGTAAGGCAGTGGTTCCTAAACTTTTTAGAGACCCTAGAGGCTGCTGTATTAATGCCAAAGGGTGTGGCTGTAAGGTGATTGGGCAGAAGTGTTCCCCACCTACTCCCCCCCCCCCCAGCAGCTTGTTAGAGTCTTGATGCACATAGCCTAAACTGCCCTGTCAGTTTCATGAACCACCAAAAATTGGGTCCAGACCCACTGGTGGGTCCCAGACCCACCGTTTTGAGTACTGCTGTTGTAAAGAAAAATGGAAGAAAAACAAGTGCAGCATCTAGCAATTAGTGACCCTTACCCATTTTCTGATGTACTCGTTCACCTGGGTAAACTCTGAATGAACTATCACTCATATTAGTGAGCCTGGGCATAAGGAGGCCACCTGGGGAAAATCTTGCTCTTAGGTTAATAAGGAGTCCCTAAATGTGGAGGTCTCCATAATGTAATGGAATGGGGCAGACTGGAAGATGCAGCCACTTTCTCCCTTCTGAATGAGCCAAACAGGCAGATAGGACAGTAGCACTGCAAGAAAGAGGTTTATTAAAAGACTGGAGAAGATATCCACGGGTAGCAAAAAGAAATGACGACAAGAACGCAGGAATAAAAAACTAGGCATTGATAATCCAGTAAGGGGAGAAAAGAGGAGGAGGTGGCAAAGGTTGGCCCAGGTATTAAAATGCAAGCAGCAAATAAAACCTGATGCAACTTATCTGGATTCTTTCCCTACCCAGTCCCAGGGTACTGCCAGTACGGTACTGGTCCTGGCAGCCACATTTGCAGCAAAAGGAACAGGCAAGCCCTCTATGTAGCATCATGTGCTTCTGCGATTGGATCTGGGCAAAGATACAAAGGTGATGCATGATCCTGTTGGTATTTAACCTGTAGCTGTTTGCCTCTAGGATTGCCAGTAGCATAGCAATGAAAGGATAGAGGGCAGTCTGCCATGAGTGCCAGCCATAAGGGGATGCAAATGTGGGCAGCCCCTCTTTCTTCTTGCTGGCTCCTGGGATCTATTCTGCTCATACACAGTAAAATATACAAGGCTGCCTGAGTCGCTTGCCTGTTGGTGTTTCCTTCATTGAAGGAATTCAATGAAAGGAATTCAAAGGAGGAAGGAGAACAGGGAAGTGACATTGGCAGCCCTGTGTAATGCCCTGTGCAATGAAGGAAGAACCAACATGCAAGTGACACGGACAGCCCCTCTCCCAATAAAATATACAGATACAATAGCAGCCCGATTCCTCCTCCTCTATCTGGGGTGAGGGTGTTATATAGAGGAGGAGGTTATACTATACAAGAGGGGAGGCAACACCTTCCCTGGGTGCTGAATGCTGTAACTATGCCGTAGGGGATGACCAACACATTTCAATTTCCCATTCCTGGAAATCGGGTGGACTTCACAGTCCAATGAGCTGACTTAAAGTCATATTCTTTGTTTACGAGTCAGTTATGGAAGAAAATCTGACAATCAGCAGCAGTAACAAAGGAACAATGGCTGTAGTGTCTAGCTGGCTCACCCCAGGGTGTTCTGGGGTGCATCACAGAAGCTTCTGAGGATACTAGAAAGGTCTAAATTAGGTGAAAAATAGGCAGAACAAAGGGGGAAATCAGGGGGGTTTCACCACACATGCCCTGTTGCACAGCCATTGTCGCAAAGGCAACAAAGGATCAGATGCACTCTTTGATCTAAACAGAATACATCAGATGAATTTTCATTGGGCATGAAAGGATATTTTGAGTTTTTCATTTTAAAAAATACAAGCACCACTTTGAAAACCTCACAGGCATGACCCTGTCAAGATTAAGCACTGTTCAGTCCTCTTGATTACAGTGGGTGACCCGCAGATGTGCGTTTAGCACTCCATTGAAATCAACAAAAGTTACTTGATGTCAGTTGGATTGGGGTCCTTCAGTAATTAATGTATTTTAAAATAATGGCGTTTCTGTACGAGAAATCCCATGAAACTGGTCAGGTTTAAAATACATCTTCTAAGCATATGGGAAATGTATTTACTAAATTAAAAACACATCCATCTGGACATATGTATGAAAGCAAAATAACAAGGACAATCTATGTCTGTTGTCAGCCAGTTTCTGCCGGCTACCACCCACTGTTTACTAAAAAAACACCTGCCCTACTTCTTGACCCAAATCATAAATTTAGGTTAAACAGATACATCTTATGGTTCTATCTTCTGCGAGGCAATACATTTTTCTGATGACAAATCAGCTTGATGTTAAAGAGCAACTAATTCATGAAACAAAATATTTTCACACCCAACCAAACCAGCCCAGACTTTTCCTGTAAATGGACAAAAGACATACTTTGTATTGTTATAATATTCTTGAGGGATCAGACCACTTCACATATATTATCTCACTAATCATTACAATAGTTTTGTAAGAGAAAAGTATTTTTGTTATCCTCATGGTGCAGGTGGTGGTGGGGAGTCTGAGTGTAAAGTTGATAGTGTGGCTAAGGTCACATGGCTTTGTATTATATTTGCATCCCATCCTTTTTTCATCACAGAACTGAAGGCAGTGTATATGGGGTTGTCAGGCAGTTGTCCTTCCACTTTCTGACAAACCTAAACCTTAACCTAAACCTTCCGTAAGGTGACTACATTGTGTGCCTTCAGATCAAACACTGGTGTCCTTAGTACAGCTGAAGTGGAAAGAAAAACTGGCAGATTGCACGTACATTATATTCTTTTTACCTCTCTGCCTCCAATGATTTTTTTTTTTTGCAGGAGGAAGAAAAATTGCACAACAGATTGTCAACCTTGTTTCAGCTTTGACAAGAAAGACCACCTCTCTCTCTCTCTCTCTCTCTCTCTCTCTCTCTCTCTCTCT
>JAJKFI010000125.1:2102746-2132284 GCA_029204185.1 Lerista edwardsae | reverse complement strand
ATTTATTTATTTATTTATTTATTTATTTATTTATTTATTTATTTATTAGATTTTTACCCCGCCTTTATGCCCGAAGGCACTCAAGGCGGCATTACATAAAAATATAAAATTTAACATTGAAAAACAATATAAAAGAGTATTAAAACAATATAATAAAGCAGAATAAAACACAGCAATAAAATTTAAAAAGCCAAAAAACCCTGTGGATCATAAATATAAAATATAACACACCAGCCAGCCAGCCTGTCAACAGTTAAAAGCTTTTTGGAATAAAAAGGTCTTCAGCCCCCGCCGAAATGTTAATAAAGAGGGAGCAGTTCTCAATTCTAAGGGGAGGGTGTTCCAGAGTTGGGGGGCCACCACCGAGAAGGCCCTCTTCCTGGCCGCCGCCCCTCTCACTTCTCCTGGTGGCGGCACAGTCAGGAGGGCCCCCCCAGATGATCTAAGAGTACGGGTTGGATTATATGGAAGAAGGCGGTCCCTCAAATACCCTGGGCCCGAGCCGTAAAGGGCTTTAAAAGTCAAAACTAGCACTTTGAATTGGGCCCGGAAGAGAACCGGCAGCCAGTGTAGTCGCCGAAGCAACGGTTCGACAGAGTCAAACCGACATGCCCCAGCAACCACCCGAGCCGCCGCGTTCTGTACTAGTTGTAATTTCTGGACTGTCTTTAAAGGTAGCCCCACGTAGAGCGCATTGCAATAATCTAATCTAGATGTCACTAGGGCATGGGTCACTGTGGCCAGGTCCGCACAGCTCAGGTATGGCTGCAGCTGGCGAATCAGCCGAAGCTGAGCAAAGGCTCCCCTGGCCACCGCTGCCACCTGGGACTCCAGGTGTAGCTGTGGATCCAAGAGAACCCCCAAGCTGCGAACCTGCTCCTTCAGAGGAAGTGCGACCCCATTCAGAGCAGGACGATAGTCCAATACCCGAGCTGTGGATTTCCGAACCAAAAGCACCTCTGTCTTATCCGGATTTAATTTCAGCTTGTTCGCCCGCATCCAGCCCCCAACCGCCTCCAGACAGCGATCCAGGACCTCAACCGCCTCCTCAGAATCAGGGGGAAAGGAGAGATAAAGTTGGGTGTCATCAGCATATTGATGGCACCCCACTCCGAACCCCCGGATGACCTCTCCCAGCGGTTTCATGTAGATGTTAAACAGCATGGGGGATAAGATGGAACCTTGCGGCACCCCAAACCTAAGAGGTCGGGGTGCCGAACAAGCGTCCCCCAGCACCACCTTCTGGGATCTGCCAGCCAGGAAGGAGCAGAACCACTTCAAGACAGTGCCTCCAAGCCCCAACCCGGCCAGCCGACCCAGAAGGACACCATGGTCAATGGTGTCGAAAGCCGCCGAGAGGTCCAGCAGGACTAACAGGGTCGCACTTCCCCTGTCCATCCCCCGGCGAAGGTCATCCACCAAGGCGACCAAGGCAGTCTCCGTCCCGAACCCCGGCCTGAAGCCAGATTGGAATGGCTTGCACCAGGCATATTCATCTTTTTGCTAAATTAGCATTAAAGTGAGGAAAGGTAAGCTTCATGGTAAAGCACCTGATCTGCATACAAAAAGTTATGGGTTCAGTATTAGCATCGCTCTAGTTAAATGATGTCAAGCGGAGAGCTGGAAAACACCTTTTTTTTTTTTTTTGCCAGAGCCACTACCAATCAGACTAGTTCGGGCTATCAAACTCATTTCACATAGCAGGCCGAAAAACATTCATGGTGCCTGATGAGGTGAGGAAGTGATGTCATTAAGCAGGAAGTGATGTCATTGAAGCAGGTCATGACTAGAAAAAAGCACTTTGTCCTCATGCAGAAACTCATTCATGGCAAATGACAGAAAATATACAAATCTTGGTCACATTTTCAAGATATGGGAGAGCCCAATTATTATGTGGTCCACCCTTTCAGCCATGCTACTTCTGCAGATGTGTCACTTCACAGCGCAGGCACTTTGCAAAGTGACTCCTTAGCAGAAGTGATGCTGCTGAAAGGGCAGCAATGGACAAGCCCAATTATCTTGTTGAATGGATAAAGAACTTATGCCATATATTTAACACCCTTGGACTAGATAATACCATGTCACTGGTGTAGGAAGAACCATTGCTTGCCTTCCATAGTCATCATATGAAATTGCTTTGTACTATGCTCTCATATGACAAAGATGGAAAGTCAGCAATAGGTTGTGGCTAGTCTCCTCCTCCTCATACAGCTATGATAGGAGATGGGAAGGAGGGGGGTTCAGGTACATTACAGGTTGCCCTCCATCCTTCCTCCCTCATCACTGTCCTCAAGGGCCCAGTTTCTAGGTTTTCTACTTATACAGATTAGTATCACGACATTAGATGGTGGGTTGTGTGTGCGTGTGTGTGTGTATTTTGCAGCTTTCTCCTTGCCACCCCCACCTCTCTGTTGTTGTAATGCATAAAATGGACCTGGGTGTTTGTTTAAATTGGGTTCCAAACTTAAACAAATAGTGACAGGCTGTTCAAACAAGCTTCGGAAATCAGTCTAATCAGGATGTTTGAGAAAGCACCGAAGAGGAAAGAAAGGACCCATAAAATAGTTACTTAGAATATATGGTGCAACAACCATACAGTAGACGTTGGTGTTTTTGTTGTCATAGTCTCAATAAGATCAGGGATTTCCTGCTGTGCCATTTCTGCTGATGTTTCTTATCCCACACCATAATTCAGAGCTTTAAGCATTGTTTTCATGTCACTGCAGGCCACCCTCAGCCAGCTCTCATTCATTCTAAAGCACAGACAAGCTAGTCCCTGTGAGATTAATAAGCCCTTTACGGCTCGGGTCCGGGGTATTTGAGGGACCGCCTTCTTCCATATAATCCAACCCGTACTCTTAGATCATCTGGGGGGGCCCTCCTGACTGTGCCGCCACCAGGAGAAGTGAGAGGGGCGGCGGCCAGGAAGAGGGCCTTTTCGGTGGTGGCCCCCCAACTCTGGAACACCCTCCCCTTAGAATTGAGAACTGCTCCCTCTTTATTAACATTTCGGCGGGGGCTGAAGACCTTTTTATTCCAAAAAGCTTTTAACTGTTGACAGGCTGGCTGGTTATTATAACCCACGGGGCTTGTTGTTTTTATATTGTTTTTAAATTTGTTTTTAATTGTGTTCTTAATTTTTGATTGTATTGTTTAATTCTGTTTTAATTGTTTTTAATTGTGAATTGTTATATTGTTTTTATATATATATTGTAATGCCGCCTTGGGTGCCTTCGGGCACAATAAGGCGGGGTAAAAATCTAATAATAAATAAATAAATTAATAAATTAATAAGGAGAAAAATTTCTGGCAGATCATAAAAGAGTCAATCTTATATTGTAATGACAACATCATTGTAATGACAACATCATCTCATTGACGTCTGTGGTAGGAATCCAATCCCAGAGTATTATCATAAATGTTTGCGACAAAGTTGCATTTCCTTGGTGTTTTAACATTACTTTTATTACTATTGCATCCTCATTGTGCCTTGTCTTAGCAATTAGCTGGTCTGCTTTCTTTGTTTAATAAAGCTATGTTATGTCCTGCCCAAAGCAAGGCAGTGCCTGCAAATGTCAGGGGGAAATCTTGTAGCAGGGCATCAGAATTCTCCACTGTAAGCATGATTTACCTGCAGCATGTTACGACATCAGGATATAGTGTTCAGGAGGTGAACGATGCACCTTTTACCTGCATCGTACATGCCTTTTACAACCCAGAAACAATGCTGCAAAATGTTAAGGCCAAAATTTCTACATTTATGTGCTGTTTCTTTAACCTAGCCAGCCTTAACAGAGCATTCCTTGGTCTGATTCGAATATGCATGCACATCACTTACAATGCAATCCTACGCATGTCTATTCAGACGTAAGCCCCATGGAGTTTGATGGGTGTGTATAGCAGTGATTTTCAGCCTTTTTTATCTCATGGCATTAAAATTGGCATTAAAATTGTCAAGGCACACCATACATTTTTTGACAATTGAGAAGGCATACCATGCTGCTGGCCGAAGCTCACATTCCCCAGTGTCCCTACTAATACACGACCCTCTTCCAAACTCTTGCGGCACACCTGTAGACCATTCGTGGCATACCAGTGTGCCATAGCACACTGGTTGGAAATAGCTGGTGTATAGGATTGCAGCATTAATTACTCAATATTTTATTTGTTTTTGGTGTTCTTTGCCGGACTTATATGCCACCTTTCACAAAATATTTTCAAAGTTGTTGATGATTTTAAACCTATAAGAGTTTAGCCTTAAACTGATGAGGGTTCACTTGTCAATCTAGGAGGTGAGCCCTCTGGTAGGTGCAGGTCCTCAACCCACTTGACTGACCTGTGGTGACACTGCTGATTTAAATCTATGGCCATCGCTGTTGAACTATAGATCGCGACCACAGTCCAGTTCAGAGTTAGACATCCTTGAGACAATTCACCTCAGTGGGCTTCAGTGCAACTAGCGCTGTACTGCAGTGGTTCTTAAACTTTTTAGCACAGAGACCCACTTTTTAGAATGACAATTGATCCAGGACCCACTAGAAGGGATGTCATGGCTGGAAGTGCCGTCATTGTGATGCCAGAGTCTGCTGCTCTCTGCAGGAATGTTAGGTTATTTCCTCAGCCATTTTCCAATAGCAAAGTGAATCAAAAAGAAGAAGAAAAGCCTATTTACAAGCTTGACAGGAGCAAAACAACCACACACACACCTCCCCCTTTCCAGCATCCCTTCTTCCCATATTTTCAATATGGCTGCCCTAGGTGCTTCACAACCCACCTGAAATTGGCTCACAGCCCACTGGTGGGTCCCGACCCACAGTTTGGGAATCACTGCTGTACTGAATTGTGGCCAATATGTATATTTTTGTGTTAAAAGCATTATGTGGGACCAGAATATGGCTAATATCAATTCAGAATATTAACCAGGCTATTTTTTTCTTGTTGTTTTATCATAAATAAAAGATAAATGGAGACCCTGATGCTATGACTTTGTTTAAATGTGTCTCAGAAGACCAACTTCACAGGGTTTGATTTAACATAGTGTAAAAAGTGAGAAGCGCCATCTTGTGTCCATTGATAAATATACCAATATTTACCAACTGCTGTATCAGGAATCAGAGGGTTGGCTTCAGCTACCCATATATAGTCCTATAACCTTTGGAAACCAAGAATGCTTTTTATAGGGTTATTACAATGATATTAAACATATACAGTATTCTCCTCCTCACCTCAGAATTTTCAGTTGCTGAAATTTATAAACATATCTGTATCTGAACTGTATACCTTGACATGACTACTCTTTGGTGGCTACTCTGGAGAACTGAATGATTCTAAGAAGGCTGTTCTGAGAAGCTGTTCTGTTCTTCTCCAGAGAAGAACTCTGGAGAACTGAGTGATTCTGAGAAGAAGGCTGATCACTGGCTGTTTCTATTGAGTAATACATCTTGTCAAACAGCATGAAATGCTTTCATCATCTTCATCTTTTATTATTTATACAAGAAGCCTACACAGGCAGAGAAAAACCTCAGCAAAATTTTGTACAGTGCATTTTTGTAAATGGTCTTGTTCACAAATGCTTTAATGTAAGACATCAGAGGGTCCGCAGCTAGTCCAGCCATGAGGCAACCTGATGTGGCTTGCATCAGCAGCAGCAGATGGTGGGGATGATGGGGCGGCAGATTTGGGGTGCCCTTTAGTTGTATGATGCGGTGGCGCTGTGAGCTAAACCGCTGTTGCTGAACTTGCTGACCGGAAGGTTGGCAGTTCAAGACCATGTGATGGAGTAAGCTCCCATTGCTTGTCCCAGCTTACCTTTACCTTAGTTGCATCCCTGACCTATTAGCCGTCAGGGGGGCAGATTCTCAGACTGCCGCCCTCAACCTATCTGAACCTTTTGGAGCTTTGTGCAACGCTCCAATGCTGTCCAAAAGCTTTCTAACACCTTTGGACAGTACTTCTGATTTTCTGATGAAACTGGAAATCCTGAACTGTTTAACAGCCTCCAGAGGCTACAAAAGTCCTCAGGAGGGTTCTGGAGGGCAGCCCAGTGGCAGTTCCACAGGTGCACCACCCGGGGTCACTTGCCCTACCCCCCCAATAATGGTAGGAATACCACTGGTGCCCTTCACCCCGAGACTGCTGCTACCTCCCTCAGCCTGTCATAGATGCAAGCCACATTGATCCATTTCCTGTTCACTCAAGCAGGAATACCTTGCTTCCTTACCTTGTTCCTTGTGCACTTTTTTTTGCATACCTGGAAATACGGGACTTCTGGTTTAATTTGCAGGGACTGCACAAAGAAAGTGGGCAAACAATCATTTGTGCAGTCCCTTTACATAAAACAAGAAGTCCCACACTTCCAGGTTTGCGAAAATCATGTAAGGAGCATGATTAGGGGTCTTTTCCTACAGTGTACCATGGCAAATATGCTGGTGGTGACAGGTAGTATCCTAGGTCACACTGCCTCTGGGAGGACCTCACGAATTCAGATAATATAGCTTTAAAAGCCTGCCAAATAATGTGGGGAGGAGCCTGGCAATTCTGTCCCCTTGCATTGCCCTGTCATCTCATAATTGTGTGGGAGAAACATCTGAACCATCTGTCACTGCATGATTTCAGAAGTATTTAAATTGCCTGATGAGGAGGAGTGCTTCAGATTTGTCTCCCACACAATTGGGCAGTGGCGGAATGGCGCACTGGATGGGAAGGAGACATGCATGCATCATGCACCTCTTCATGAGATGGAGAGGCCATATTGTGGCCCATTCACAGTTGGCCAGGTGCATTTGTTCTGCTGGAAGGGTCAGGGAGAGCTAGGATCTGCTGGAAGGGTCAGGGAGAGCTAAGTGGCAACTACTATGATCAGCTTTTGCTTTAGTTTATTTTAAGACCTGCTCTTTCAGTAGGGTCTCTGCAGACATCTATCTGCATCTGTGAAAACCCAGATGCTCAGATTCTCCACTAGCGAGAGAGAAGCATCATGTCAGAATGCTACACAGTTTCCATGATGACCTTGGTTAGAATGTTCAATTGCTATTGAAAAAGAATCTGATAAGTTCATGCTTGTAGCTTGTTCTATTGACTGTATGGTGCTAATCTTTTTTTCTTTTTTTTTTCTTTTTTTCCCAGGATGCCTTTGTGGAGCTGTACAGCAACAGCATGAGGCCTGTGATTGATTTTTCATGGCTGCCTCTGAAGACTATCCTTAGTCTGGCTGTTTTGGGCGCATGCATCACCCTTGGTGCTTACCTGGGGCATAAGTGACTTCAACCAACGTGTGGACTTAACTTGTGGAATTAAAAACTTTTTTTTAACTGAAAAGAGAAAAAAAGAAGAAAATAATATGTGGTATGTTCTTTTTTCCCTGTAGCATAATGCTATTATTTTATGAGCCGAGCAGCTTTCTGTCTATATATACAGTATATAAATATATATAAAATCAGCTATTTACTGCCAAAGGGAATATTCATCTATTTTTTACACTGCAAGAAAAGAGTTATTTATTAAAGATATTTTACATGTAACCCTGAAACCCTGCAAGCTATACAGAAGAAGTACAATAAGGTTGTTGTAATGAAGTTTAAGGAGACCCCAAAGATCTTCAGCTTCTGAGCCACGTGTCACTGGACTGACTACATTATTGCAGTAAAGGATGGGGACAGAGACACACGCGTTTATCCTGACAAGAGACAATGGAAGGGTTGCGTGCAGCAGCCTAGTTTTGGTATTAGGTCCTCCTCCTCTCCGATGCTCATGGAAGGATGATCCTAAAATCTAGCATGGCATATGGTGATTCAACATGGTACCTACCCCAATTGAGAAGCTACTCAAGATTCAGGCCAGTAACCCATGTATCTCCACGATACAGCACAATAGTTTTCTTTGGAACGTTCCTGCAGGAGATCAGCTGGAAATCCTCTGGCATCAGCCTGTGAGGCATTTCACGATATGACCAGTTGTGCCAGTGTATACCACATTGGAAGGGGACCGTTTCAAGTTGGAAAGCAGTGACCTACAAGGCTGAAATAAAATACTTTAGAATGGCAGGCAATTGCTGTTTCCCTCTGTGTTTCACCAGTAAATTTACAGTTACCCACAACCATCAGGAAACCATAAGTGCCTGAGCCTGCCCAGCAGAATCAGGGTCTTGGACATCCTGTGCCGCATTCCCGCTGTAGTGAATTCTTTCCTGGATCCTTCGTGAGGGTCTGGAAAGCAACTTGCTTGCTTGATAATCTCTCAAGGTCCAGAGAGGCTCAGATTCATCTGGCAAGAAGCATACACGGGCTGACAAGAGATTAGCTTTTCTTTTTCCTCTTCATATATAATAAACGAACAATAAAATTAAGTTCTCCCTCTCTCTCTTTTTCATCCTCAACCCCCAAGAGAGCTTTATTTCCCTCAAAGGAAGTATTGTATGTAGGTTATTTTTGAAGATCATCTTCAAAAGGAAAGAAGATTTTTAAAATCATCCAATGCCTCCATTTGGACTCATGGACATCAGCTTCCTGAGGTGCCTTTTGTCATCGGTATGGGATCTTGGGAAGGTGGGATGGGGAAAGTCTTACTAAAATTACTTTGACTAAGGCAACTGCAATGTTCTGAATAGACAGCTTTTTCTGAAAGTGCATTATCCTGTGCTTTGAATCTAGTTCTGTAGGTTGAAATAGGTTCCCTAGGGATATTGCAGATTCTTAATCATGGAGGATCTTTAAGATGAAATTAGATATGCATTTGAAGAGGGACCCAGTCCCTACAGCAAAAGAGTGGATGGGATGATCTCTTACAGTCATGTATTCAAATATGTCCTTTGCTGGAGATGCCGGTCCTAGTTCTTGAACAAAGGCAGGTTTAGGTAGAATTTGCTCCCAACAATATGCTTCTGTAGAATTTAGAAGTCATGGTCCATTAGTATGAATAGGATGTTAAATGGCCAGAGTCAAAAGTGCGTACAACTAAAGTGATCTTACACATACTTCGGGCTGCCAATTTTGGCTTCCAGCTTTAAATTCATGTGTGTAGGATTTAGCAATGTAGAGTCCCCTCCACTTCATTAGCTTTTCAGGAGGTGGGAGGACTTCTGCAGGGAGTACAAAAAGCCCTAGCATGTGCACAGAAGCCAAATCACATTTGGTTTTTTGGATCCCATCCAGTTTGTTTAGGGCCAGTGTGATAGATATTACATGATAGTTTAAAGCAAGGGCTTAGTTAACTTTTGGAAAGAATATAGAGTTCCAAAAGGAACAAAATCTACATTAGATGTGGTGAACAGGTTTGACTTCTAAGAATTTCCATCATTAAAAAAAAAAAAACTAGTCTTTTTGTGTAAGTGGGTTTCTACTGTCCTGTTTATGAAATGGTAAAGAAGTGGAATTTACAAATTAATATGCATCCAGTGATAAATTGCCTGGACTGAAGTTCAGTCGCATGAGACATGTATTTAAGATGATGTAGCAGGGGGAAAAAAAGTGTGAAAAGTTAAAAAAAAAAAAAAGAAGTATAGGCTCAAAAGATTAGATGAACTGTCTTAATCTGTGGCATTATATGCAAAAAAAAATAAAAGGAAGAAAAAAGGCTCTAGTTACTTGGGAATGTAAGATTTGTCATTGCTAAGGCTACAGCTTATATCGTATCTTGAAAGCTGCTTTTTTTTTTAAAGAGGCAGAATCCACTAAGAAGCAGCTCCTGCACAGCTCCCATTCGTGTCACTCATTCCCTCATGGAGCTTGCACAGGAGAACTTCTCAGTGGCTTGTGCTCAGTATGTTTATGCACCTCTGCATTGCTGTAATGACCCTACGGTAATGACACTTGCGCCTACCACAACAAGCGCAACAGTGAGGTGAGCTTTATGTTTCATATCTGAAATAAATGTATCATATGTGAGAATTCATGTTTCTAGAAAATGGGCAATCTGTGTTTTAACTAAAGTGCTATCATTACAGGTATTTATATGGAGCAATTCAGTAAAATCTGGACATACATTTGGAGCCAGTGGCATTTAAGCATGCCTGACTTTCACAGAATTGTCCTGAGAATTAAACCATATTTTTAAAAATTATGAAAGGAGACACCCTTTTTCTGTGAGCTCAGTGAAACCATGTGGGCCTATATCTATGCTGCAAAGCCTGTGTCAATGCATTGCACAAAGAAAGACTCCGATCCATCAGTGAAACTACAGTGCTTAGAAACCAGTGGCGCTCCAGTGCTAACTATGGATTTATTCTATCGCTTTGAGCTGATTCACACATGTGCCCTTCACTGGATCTCATCCGTTACTCAGTACTTATGGCTCACAGCCCCGTCCTGCACAGGTAACGGGTAATGGTAAAGGACACGTGGCAAAAAGAGTGTGCTTAGTACTTCTGTTGGCTTCTCGTCCTGTTAATATGAGCCAGATTGGGGCTATAATTAGGAAGGGGGTTTAACACTCCTCTGTGCCTTGAGCTTGTTTTGGCTTCTCCCCTTTTCTGTTTCTCAAAGGAAAAAAGCTCTCAATAATGCCACTTGGAGCCTCATCCATCATTTGTGGGGGGGGGGGAATAGTTGAGGGAAATCCTTGTTGGGATCATGGGAGGTAAGGTTAATCCAGTCCTGATATATTAGGCACAGTCCTGGTATATTAAGTTAAGATCAGGTTGCTATTTACTATTTTAAAAGCACATTACAGTAAGTAGCAGCTGGTTCACAGCCTCCCTTCCATCAGAATAGACATGGAAGTGTTAAGTACTCTGTGACATGCCGTTTGACTCTTAGGCATGGCTAAGTCCATTCACATTGAAGGACTTAAGCACTATTGTAGGGCTGTCAGTCAAATGAGTCACCCGCCTCCACTGAGAAGCATTCATTCACACATATGGTCCCAGTCAATGTAGAATGGCCATGCATGTTTCAACAGACCCCCTTAGTTCAGTTCTTTGTGCAAACATCCCCTGAAAGCCTTTCCCAGGTAGTGGGGGGAGGCGAAAGAATAACATGGGACCAGGCAGTGTTGCACAATGTCCTGCCACAATTGCCCAAGAATTGTGGCAGGGCATTGTGCAAGAGAAGAAATAGAAGTTAGTACTAATCTGTGCTGTACCGACACATACTCAGGGTGTAATCCTAACCAACTTTCCAGCACTGGGGTAAGGGCAATGCAGCACCAAGGTAAGGGAACAAACATTCCCTGACCTTGAGTGACTCCTACTCCACTACAGGATGCAGCACATGCCCCATTGGCACCACTATGTCAAGTGCTAGAAAGTTGGTTAGGATTGCACCCTCACTCTCGTATTACCGTAATGCCCTTTGGACAAACATAGGATCTGGTGCAGTACTTCTCCACTCAATCAAAGCAAGCTTTACACATGGTGGATCAGACTGAATTGTTTTGTAGCAAATCCAAGGGGCAGTCTGAGCCTAGTGAGCTTGAGCTGGAGTGCCAGAGACAGCATCCTCCTATGCATATGATGCTGCCACACCTTTTGTATAGGGTACTGAGACCCTGGTGCCTCTTTGGTGCCACTGTCTCAGCACAGAGGTCTATAGGTTGGAGCTCTTGGTCAAGGGAGCAGGACTTTAAGCTCCTATTTTACAAGGTAGTTTTAATTGCCAATGGTGGCCGTAAGCTCCTCATCAAAAACAGCAGACCATCTATCTCAAAATTTCAGTACTGAATGGCTCATTTTTAACTCAAGGTTTACATTGTCAAAATAAAATTATAAGTAATTTACTATAAATTGCCTGTGCTGCTATCCAGCCGTGATTATCTGAACAAAGTTCTGTTTTGTATCACAGCCTTGCAACAGCAAGGTTTTCAAAGCTGCTTTAGATGTCCTTTGGAGTAGTCTCATCATTTCAGGCCTTTTGATAGATGCTGCCAATTGACGCTTTATTGTGTGGCCCCCGGACTTCCCAGTATCTTCATAAGCCGTATGCCAGAGAAGTCCTGGTGGCTGTTGATCGTCTATGTTCTAAGCAAATGACCAGAGATGTCTCTTCCCCCAACCCCATCTTTGCTGAATAATTGTACAGTATTGTGGCTGCACTAGCTATAAGAACTGTTGATATTACTAATTATCATGATAAAACATATTTAGAGAGGTTGAATGTATATAAAAGCTTGAAGTTGTTCGTATCCCTCAGCGCTTTCACCATGACTGACAGTCTTTCTTGTTTTAATCTTGTACATTGCTATAAAAACAACATCAAATGCACAGAACACTGACCTTATTACTGCTCCAGATCTCATAGTCGGCACTTTTCATGTGCAATGTGCTTTACTATTTCCACTGCACAGGTCCATCGCAAATATTCTTGTGAAGTAGGCCACTACTGTTCTCGTTTTATAGCTGGGGAACTGAAATGTACATATAGTAAGTGACTCTCTCCAAGTCACAGAAGAGTCAAACAAGCAGAAGCGAGACTTATTCCAATTATTTATCCACTCAGCCATGTTGGCTTTCATTGACCTTGTACAGAGGCTTCAAATTGCAATTTTCTTTCTAAGATTTGCTCTGCTAGAAAACAACTGCTTAGGATGGGCATGTCACAGCTTGAGCTTTTCTGTAGCCAGAAGCTAAGACTCCTGCCAGTAAACCTCACCAGCTCCAGTCTGTTGTGATGACAGTAAGCAGAAAAGTGTCACCAGATGGTGCCTGGCAAGTACATTGTGGCTCTGACCTAGAAATTCCACATGGTATGGAGACATCACAAGAAGCTGGACCAGATGAGATGGACCAAAATGTACTATCTCTAACCACACTCCAGAGTCATCCCCTAATGTGGAGCTCTCAATGCACCTCTGGATCAGGCTGGTTTTATCACTGGATCTTACACTAGTGCAACTAATTCTTGTGACCTTGTAGTAGTGCAACACAAATTATCATGCTGCACCGGCATTGTTCCAATATTACCTTGGGTTGCAAGTGAATATGTAGGCACCAATATTCTCTTACTTATTGGTTCAAGTTGTACTTAAGGGTGCACTCCTAACCTGGAGCTAGGTCGGCACAAGTTAGGCCAGCAACGTTTGCCTGGCACAAGGGCGACTGTAAAACACATTTGGACCACTCCCAGAGCCAGGAAGGATGGCACACATCTGTGTGCTTGCCAAGAGTGGTCCAAAAATACTTTACGGTGGCCCTTGTTCTGGCCAAACTTTTCTGGCTTAGCTAATGCCAGCTTAACTCCAGGTTAGGCTTGCACCCTGAGCATTATTCCGGGTATGGAATTCGCACCAAATTCCGGGTATGGTTACATACTTGGCCAATAAAATCCAATCCAATCCAATTATATGTACTTAAGTGAGCTGGCTGAATGGGGATAAATGACAAATGAACAGTAGCAAATTGGATTTAACTGTGAGTTAGTGTTATTTGTTTTATTCCACTCCAAAGAGGCTTGTGAAGCACAGGGTGGATCAAAACCATTTTCTAATGTGGTATTGGGGATTCCTTTCTGAAGACATCCAAGGAGTGTGCAACCCCTGCATTTGTACGCTCCCTGCTTATTACAATGGGAATTACGCACAGACTTGATTCCACTTGATCCCATAACATTGCGACATAATTGGCCACATGTATGCACTGATTTCATACACTAGGAAAAAAAAATGAAATACTGATGGAAAGTGCAACAATGCCATGCACCTAGGCTCTCTTTCCAGCATTATTTTAGGAAATGGACTCATTCACAATTTAATTCAGGAGCAAAACTGAACTTAAATTGAGGGCGCAATCCTAAACTGAGTTAGGCTGGCATAAACTAAGCCAGCAAAGTTTGGCCAGCACAAACTTCGGGCCACCGTAGAGTATATTTGGTCCACCCTCGGAGTCAGAGAGGCCAGCACACAGATGTGAGCCATCCTCCTTGACTCCGAGAGTAGTCCAAACGTGCTTTATGGTGGCCCTTGTGTTGGCCAAACTTTGCTGGTTTAACTTATGCTGGCCTACCTCCAGTTTAGGATTGCGCCCTGAATAATAATTCAATTCAGAGACAGTATACCCCTGAATGCCAAGTGCTGGGGATGAACAACAAGGAAAGGCTGTTGCCTTTATGCCTTGCTTGCAAGTCAGTTTCACAGAGGCATTAGGTCACCACTGTTGGAAACTGAATGCTGGACTAGATGGCTCATTGGTCTGATCCAGCAGGGCCATCCTATATAAGACTGTGCATTTGTATGAAAGAGCTTTTTTGGCAGTGTCAAGGAACGCAACACATTCTAAAACAACCTATCCTTTTGGCCTGAAAAAAATAAATAAAACATTTAACGTAACCAACTTTTTTTTAAAAAACAAATATCTTGTTCTATGGTGAAAATTTATACCCTTGTGCGTAATCTTTCAACCACATTGAAACACTCCTTTAATCCTACAAAGGTGCCTCCTTTTCCCACATGTAAGCATAATGGCACAATGCACTCGCACTACGAGCACAGTGGCTGTATTCATGCACAGAGAATCCTTCTAGGGCTCAGCAGAGGCCTGTTCCCCTCCTTCCACCTACTTGCGCACATGCACAGCCAGCCAGGCAGGCTCATGAGGAGGAGAGGAACTATGTGTGCCACCTCTTCCAGGTTCTGTGTGTTCCAGATACTATGCAGAGAGGGAGGCCAGAGGCAGGTCTGGTCACCCACAAAGTTCCAACAGCCCTGGTATTGCTTGCCCAGGCCAAAAAGGACCTATGGCATCATACTGGGCTCCTCCACAGGTGATCATCCACAACGCTCACCCACGATCATGCCTGTTTTTCTTCTGAATTTATTACGTTTTTTATCACCAGCATCTTTGTAATAAACAGGCCTATGGCTTTTATTTGGTTTTGTCTTGTTTTCAGTGTTTTTGGAGATGTTGTATGTAATGGTAAAAATAGTTTGCCCTTTTATTATCATTTATTAATATAATTACATTGTTTTGTTCTTAAAGTCAGAGATCATGCTGCCATTAAACATTCCATGTCTTCAGCTAATTTTGTGAGGAAAAAAAAATAAAATAAAGCACACTGTGAGACGTTGGCTTCTAGTCTATTCCTTCTTGTCAATTATTTTGTGATGCTGAGCACGTAGCACGTGGCGGGTTAGCTTAATAGTTCCCGACTGTTGCCTAATAATGAAAAGGAGGCCAGACAATCCATTTTCACTTGGCAATTTCATCCAACGTTGTGCTTTGGAAAATATACTACATGTTACATATCACTCAGTATCAGCTTGGTCCCTAATTGTATGGCGCAATTGCAGATGGGATAAATAGGTCTCTTAAATTCAGTGTGTGAATGTGTACGATAATGCAGCCATCTTTGCACATGTGTAGGCATTTATATATTCTGTATACACAGAAGCACAGAATTGACAACGTTCAAAAGGCACGGGCAGTGACCCCAAGACCTGGAATAGTAGTGGCTAAAACATCCTTGAGCCGCCTTCTGTATAGGATTGGCACCTAGACCAGCTAGAGTTTCAGGTAGCCATTCCTTTTCTGGTATTATAGTTTAAGATAGTTCCAGCACTGATTAACACTATTTTGGCCAAGAGCAAATGCATAAAGAGCCAATGCATGAAGGCTCACCAAGAGGTTGCAACATTTCCTGCAGTAACTCAGCACCAGCGGTGTTACGCTGCTGGAACGCTGGGCGGGACATCCGGGTGATCGACAGCCCGCCCGTCGCGTTCCGGAGCGTTACGCCGTTTGTGTAACCAATTACGCCACTTGCGTACGTTACGCAAACGGCGTAACGCTGCAGAACGCGACAGGCCAGCTGTCGATCACCCAGATGTCCCGCTCAGCATTCCGGCAGCATAACACCGCTGCTCAGCACCCAATCCTATCCAACTTTCCAGCACTAATGCAGCTGCAACACAGCAACGACATAAGGGAACAAACATTCCTTTCGCTTGCGGAGGCCTCAATGACTGCCCTTTCACTGCAGGGTGCACCCTGTTGGCACAGCTGCATCAGTGCTAGACAGTTGGATAGGATTGAGCCCTAAGAGTGATGTCTACTCAGAAGTAAGTCCCATTGCATTTAATAGTTCTTACTCCCATTGGAGAGTGTATATAGGATTGCAGCCCAGGTGGAAGAAGTTATTACTAGGGCAGGGACACCTGCCATGGGGAAGACCATTTCGGATGGGATTCTCATGATGACCTGAATGAGTGCACTGGCTTTTAGTCAACAGCATCAACACTGAGGGATCCCTTTCCATGCTGACTTCTCTGCTGAGGCACTTCTGCAGGCCCTGAATAGAACTTTTGCCTGGGCCCATCGATCCTTGGACATGTTCTAGGGCAGTGATGGTGAACCTTTTGGGTTCAAAAATGCCTAACTTGACTCTGGGGGTGGGGGTGGGGGTGGGGAGTGACACGCCAACAACAAAAAGAAACATTTACATATTCATTTATTTTTTTAAAAAAAAATACAGTTCAATCATGTGTATTTAAATATGCATTATTTAAAGAAACATCAGGTGCAATCCTAACCAAATTTCCAGCACCGGGGTAAGGGCAATGCAGCTCTGGGGTAAAGGAACAAACCTTCCCTTACCTTGAGGAGGCCTCTGTGACTACTGCTCCACTGCAGGATGCAGCACGTGCCCCACTGGCATGGCTATGTCGGTGCTGGAAAATTGGTTAGGATTGCGCCCATCAAATCATTACAAGCCCATTACAAAAAATCAAATTACAAAAACAAACTCAGTTTGGTGTTGGTGAATGCTGGCGTGTCACCTTTGACACGTGTGACACAGGTTCGCCATCACTGTTCTAGGGCATCCAGTCGGTTTCCAGAGTGTCCTGACACATGGGAATGCCCTAAAATGCACTGAAAACTCTCCTATAGCTGCCCATTGCAGAGGAAGATTAGTGACAGGTAAGCCATGGAAGCTGATTTTCTGCTTTGCAACCCCCTCACAAGCTTCCTACGACCCCTTCAGGAACCCCCTGAGTGCTTCCTAGAGTTCTCCAAAACACAGTTTTGAAACCACTCGCTCAGAACTCCCAAGTGCTGGCCGGAGGCTCCCATGGAGCCCTGAGGCAAAGAACTCTGCTGTCATGTATGCAAAATTAATGGCCACGATGCTGGACACAGGGGGAGAGTTTGCTTTTTATCTCTCAGGCCACCATGTGCAATCTAATTTTACCATGCAGATGGTATCTTCTAAGCCCTAGTCTGGAAGGGATCGCTGACTGCACTCGCATCCTTCCACATGCAGTTTTGCAGAGATAGAACTGGCAGCGAACCAAAGTGCTCTCTCAGGCGGCTGTAAATTAATGTTACTGGTGGAAACTGACAGGAAACTCCCGCAAATCAGGGTTTTGCTCAACATCTGGAGTCTAAACTTTGAATTCCCTCAATGCGTATGGATAAAGCAGGTGAGGTGTTCTCTCCCTTCTTAACATCCTCTCATCATTACCAGCTTCCTCCTGTCCGAGCCCTTGAATTTTACAAGACCGTTTTTTCTTTCACTCTACAAGTTTTCTGCATTCGCCAAAACAGCTGTGATTTCTCCAAAGGAACATTAGCGAGCTCCCCCTTTCAGACTCGGTGCACTTTCCATTGCATGATTCTGTTGTTAACAAAACACAAATGCTTCTCACGTAAGTCTCTCTAGCAAAAGCTCTTAGACTTTAAACATTTAAACGTGGCTTGACGTGAGAAAGGTGTGTATTTGACATAATTTTGTTACAACACATCTGAGACTTCAGTATCATGGAATTTGTTAAGCAGCCTTGATCATCTGAATTCACTGTCTCTTTTCCATGGAACCCCGACTCATCATAACTTTTACACGCACTAGTCCTACTATCCACAGTTGCCGGCCATCTGATGCTGGGCTGTGTAAAGCCGTCCTCTTTCCTTTTACATTCTTCAATTAGCACCATGTTACATATATAGTTGTGCATGTCTATTTTCAAACAGCAGCCATAAGAGCCAATCAGGATCAGGACACAACACGGGGTGGGGGGGGGAAGGTTAAGCCTTTGCCAATATGCCGTGATCCCAATGTAAATCCCATCCCCGCTGCTACTTGCTCCAATGGGAGTGTTCCTCCTGGGGCAAATAGCAACCATGGGGGAGGGGCCCCATGGTCCTGAGCCCATGGTCAGGACTGGGACCATGACAAGAGCTAAGCATTAAAGTCCCTCTTCCCCCATGTCACAGTCCTAAGCCAGAGTGGACCCAATAAGCCTGCTGACCAGTATATAAAGAGCAGCTGCACCACATTTTTAAAAGGTTTTATGGATTTTCACCTTTTTTTATAATACAGTACTGTAAAAAATGACACGCAGGACAAAGTGTGCTATAATGAAATTATGATAGAAGAGGCCATTTTAAGCATTGCTGTCTCTTTCTCTGTGTTTGGCTCATATGTGTTGTTTTTTCAGCTGAAGCTGCTTTTGACCTGAAGTATTGATCGCTACATTTTATCTGATTGTTTTTAATTAGCTTTATACTTGGTTGATTGTGGGTTTGAAACACGGGGATCCAACAGTGTGCACAAGTAGAATCTAAGGGCACAATTCTAATCGGGAGTTAAGCTGGCACAACAGACTTGTGACAGCCCAGGAGTGTTGCAAACGCGCCGTAAAGCATGTCTCCACCACTCATGGAGCTAGGGAGACCAACACACAGATGTGCGCCATCCTTCCTGACTCTAAGTGTGGTCCAAATGCACTCCTGAGTCGCCACAAGGGACTTGTGTTGGCCCAACTCAAGGTTAGGATTGCGCCCTAAGGGCACAATGCAAAATGCCCATTGGGCCAACACATATGCTTTGCATTGGCCCTATCACAAACGTGTCATAAAGCATGTTTGCACCAGCCGGAAAGGCGAGTTCGACCAGCATGGGGCCATTTCAGGGCAGGGGGGAAAGCGAGAAGGGCGGAATGGGCTGGGGAAGGACATTCCAGCAGGCAGGCTGGCCCGGGGAAGGGGTGGAGACTGATCCAAAGCTCCATCCCCAGGCTGCTGCGGGAGGCTTGGACTTGTGCTGGCAATTTTGCAGGCGCAGGTCTAAGTAGTCCCGCGCTAATCTGCTACTGCCTCCTAGCGTGGTTAGGAGTTGGCAGTGCAGGCCTGCACCTGCCCAAGTTAGGATTGCACTCTAAATCGCAGAAATAACAAAAGCATGGACACTGCCACGCTATTTGCTAGGACAAAACACGGAAGCTCTCCCACCCCCAAGCTGTGAAGTGCTTGTGCATTCTATACCAACATATCTGTAGGACAGGACTAGGTTTATTGGGGGGGGGGGTAAGTGAAAGAACCTTTGGTGGAAATGCAGAAAACATCTGTAACTGCAATTTTTTTTAAAGAATCCTGTTCTTTTATTTAATCAGGTATTTAGCCAAAGCTGGGAGTCATCATTGCCAATTACCTGTACATTGGAGACCCAGACTCCTGAATAAGGTTGGTTTCTTTACCAGGCAGCGGGGGATAGAAATCAGTTTAGATGATCTATTTTCCTGAACCAATCTGCCGGTAAACACCCTCCCATTTTAATAGAACACACAGATTCCTTGCAAACTTCACAGAAGTTATATTTCTGACAAAAAAGACTAGAGACAAGAAAAACAAAACAAAACACTGCTCATCATAAAATGAGCTGAGTGAGTTCTTGAGAAACGTACGGTTACTGATACTAAGAAAGCTGGTGTCCCCCAATGCTTAAGAGCATTCTCCAAATTATGGCCCTGGGGGCTCATCCAGCCTACCACAAGATTTCATCCAGCCACAGCAACTAAAAAGATTTGACATTTTTACTCATTATACTGTATATCATTTCTCAGTTTAAGCATGGCCTTGTTTCTTTGTAAATGTCACAGTTCTCTTTTGTTCTGAATCCTATCATGCTGATTACAAAAAAAGATAAAACTTATTCGTTAATTTTAATTTCATTCATTCATTTATATAACTGATTTTTTTTTTCAGCCCACAAAAATCTGTACAATATATGATATGGCCCTCGTACTGAAAAGTCTGGAGACCTCTGCTTAAGAGCATCAGTTGTGAGTTAGAAATCCACAAATCCAATCCCAGCAAGGTCCAAGGCTGTAACAACAGGGACCAAATTTAATTAGAAGCATCTTCCTTCCTAGAAGGCAAAATGTCTGTTTTTTTCAAAGCTTGCAAAGCATTTGTTCTAATTTTAGTTATAATTTTTATTATTCTTATTATTCATTGTCACAATGAAAAATCTCAATATACCAAGAGAAAGAGAGAGAAGTCCAATCCAACTTACTATCTAACCTTCAGAAAAACACTATCGTTCAGCATCAAACTTTCGTGAACTCCAGGATGGACAAGGATCCTGTGGGGCATGAAATTTTCGTGGCTGGGAATTTCAGAGGCAGATCTACAGGGAGGGCAAAGCTCTAAGTGTTGCAAGAAGCCTTACCCTGTCATGTAAATCCCTCCGCTCCCTTGCTGCTGTAGCCAGTAAGCAACGCCAAGATTGGCTAAAACGGTGCAGGAGAGGAGTGATTTCCACTGCAAGGTAAGGCTTCTTGCAAAACTTAGAGCTTTGCCCTCCCTTAGATCTGCCTCTGTTCCAAAGAGAGTGACAACCTCACCTTATCCATGGCTGGAACAGGCAGGAAGGCAAGAAGGCCTTCACTGTATACAACACAAGTAGTGGGTGGCTGTGGCACAACTCAGAGTAAGGGGATTTATTTCTCCATGTAGTGTGGCAGCCACCTCAATTACATCTGGTGTAATGCCAGGCTGCTCGAAAGGGGATATTAGGATACGGCCTAGGTTGCCCAGGCCGGTCCCACCATCCTCCCAGTTCGCCCACTGCCCCCCCCCCCGCCAACACTCTGACTCTGATTGTCCCCATTCTTCCCTCTCCAGACTGGTGCCTTCCATACAAGGGACTCGCACCAGCCTGGTGCTCTCACAGCCCAATCCCATTTGGGCCTTGCGCTGCTGAAACTCACGTTTTGGCAGCGCAAGGTCCCTTGTGCGTGGCATGAAAGCTGGGCCGCTGTTGCATGCTTTGAGGCCTCTGCTGCAAGTGGGCAGAGACATGGCACATGCAGCAGAAGCTCTAAGAAGCTCCACCGCTCTCAGTAACTTGGCAATGGGAGCAGGAAAGGGGAGGATCAGGGGAGTTTCGGGGCAGAAGGTCTGTTGGGGGATGGAGGGGTTAGATCCTGGCAGACCAGCATGTTCTTTTGAACCATACCACCACTCTTCACTACATGGACTTACACCAGCTATATGGTCCAAGGAGAGATAAGGGATTTGGTCTACCAGGAGTCCTATAGAGAGGTAAGGGAAAAATATTTTACCTTACCTCTTCCTGGCCTCCTGATAAGCTCCCTCCACCCCAGCCACCATTAGATGCTGCACTGTTGCCAAAGGTGTGGGTTAGGTTGGGGCTGTAGGGAAATTTGGTGAGGGAACTCAATTGTAAATGCTGGGCTAGAATGCTGGGTTGATGAAATGAGACGTGAAAGGTGGCAAGCTGAAGGGCTAATGGAAGTTCTTTAGGCATAGAAATCTTATGCAACATTGACCCCTGCAATGGGAAGGCAGTATGAACCTTTGGGCAGACCTGGTTTAAATATGAGATTGGTGGTCCTCACCAGTTCCAAAGAATAGTACCTGATGCACTTTAGGCTCTTACTTCCCATTCCTTCCAGCTTCTCCACACCTTCCCAGCATAGTTTTGGATTAGACCACCCAGAGTCCCTGGATAAATCATAATTTTTGCAGCCCTTCCTAAATAGGAGACAAAAAGAATTGAACCCTGCAAGGGTCATGATCACAGATGCAACTAATTCAATATCTGTTGAATTTTTTTTCTTTAAAAGGTGCTGTGCACATTACCTGGAGAAAAAACAACAACCACAAAGATCTAAAACTTCTGTGGCAATGTGCAGGCTTGACAGTAAACAGGACAGTTTGCAGAGTTAAAAAGAATGGTGGATTGCCAAGGAGAGGAGAGAAAAAACTCCACAAGACTTGGGTATGTTTCAGCCGTAATCAAAGAGATCGGAGATCAGACAGCGAGAAGAGAACAGTTATTAACTTCAGACTGTTGTGTTTTTTTTCACTGAAGCTGCTGTTATAAACTTGGAGTGCAGCTGCGTTTAATGAGTTTGTGCAAAAGCAGACATCATCCAAATTGAAGAGATCAGGAGTTTTCCATCCAATTAGATAACCAAGTTGGCTGCCAGCCTCTGGAGAATCAAAAAAGATCTCATCCAATCTGTGAGACAGAAGCTAATTGCAAATATAGTTTGATGTCCATGTATTTCTGTGTTGTTGTTTGTTTTATTAAGAAACAGCATTCTGATAAAAGCCCATTTCCTGCATGCGCTAATTCGATTAGTTGAGATGACACATTTGCCAAGGGCAGAAAGTGATCACGATAAGCACATTTGCTTATCCAGTTCACTGGGTTTTTAGTCAGTCAAGAGCCAACAACTTCTACTTTTCAGGACACAGGTAGATTCATTAAATGTTTGTCATCCACTAATCACAGGTAAATGCTTTCGAAAATCTGTTTTGTGTTCATAACCCATCTCCTAGCATTTACTCATGGCAGATTCTGGTTAATCCTTCCAGCTTTTCTCCATCTGTTGTCTGCAACTTTCCATACAATAAGCATTCAGAAAATACAGAAATCACATCGATTCCGTCTGGACACAAACCCAGTGCTACTTTTGACTTTCTGGAAGGAAAGAATTCAATTTTCCAAATCTGACAACATATTGTAGTTTTGAGTACCACCATGATTTCTATTTGTCCTGGGAGAAAAACTTTCACTGAAGCAAATAGCAGCTGGTGAGGGGGTGGGAGGATGGGACGCAACTATTTTAATTCAGACAGAAATGTTTCCAATGGAAGTCACCCATGCAGTGAATATTAAATAATAAAATAACTGGCTGCCCAATTCACAGTTTGGTGGGGCGGGTGCACACACTGTTGCAAATGTGGCAGCATGGACACTCATTGTGTGGGCTGCTGACCCCCTCATGAGGACCAGCTTGTGCCAGGACCAGCATTATGGCCAGCTCGTCGTACGCTCAGGATCCAGTTTTTGTCATGCAACTACCACTATCAGTACTCGGGCATTTGAGCTGGAGTGCCAAAAGCAGAGTCCTGCACACTGCAGTGTAGTGGGTGCACATGATCAGCTGACCATGGGCTGGGAACAAAAAGGTGGAGGATTTCCCTAGGACTACTGCCCACTGGGAAGTGGCTGAGTGAAGAGGTCCTTCATTACGGCAATGTCTCACTGGATTAAGGTCAAGCCAACAGAAGTGAACAATACCTTGTTACCCCAACATTCCGTGCCTATTGTACAACACAAGTGCCTGGCCTAGGAAGTCATAAACGTGAGTGTGAAACTGAAAAGGGAAAGGCAAACAGAAGCTCTAGTGCGCCGCTCACTCCAAAACAAGCAATTAAACCATCAGCCCTCAACACCCGGGCCCACCGCAATCAGCTCAATGCCGCTGCATTAACATGCAGTATCATCAAGTGCTTTTGTCTGGCCTTGAGCAACAATCTCAATTGCTTAGTGAACATGGGAACCAACGTTCCTATTGTAACACGTTCAATAGGAACGCAAAGCACTCTGACAGGGTGCGGGGGAAGGGATGCCTCTGACCCACTTTTTCTATGTCACAGTGGAGCTGGGTGAGTAGGGGGTGATCTAGTTTTTGTTTACTGTGCTGCATCCCTCCCCTAATTTTTCTTTCATGCATGTGAACTGTTTTGTTTAAATAATCCCCAGCTGTTATAGCCCCAAGAGTCGGATTAATAGGCTCAACCGCCACTTTGGCTGTTCAGCTGGTGGGGTCCTAAACACAAGAGGCCATATCTTGGTGGCCAAGGAAGAAAACCTAGCAAAAGAACCCTCCGTTCTCTGTCCAAGCCCACATACACAGATGGTTTCAGGTCCACTTGGAAATGGGTCTTTTCTTTGCCAGAACTTTTGTTTCTTGTTGGAAGAAACCAAAAATACTTCTGAAAGAGTCAGCCACTTGACAGAGCCTGAACTGTAATTCAGTGCAACTTCTTATTGATAGGGGTTGGGGTTAAACACATAAAATAGCAAAACAATGCATTTTGGGGGTTAAAATATCAGAATAAAAACACAAAAGCCCACATTTTCTTGTTTAAGAAATTAAAATAGATTACTTTTCCAATTAGAAATAATACTATAGCTGCATCTGTTGATACCATATCAGCTATTTCACCTGTTTGGTACACTTTTAAAGCATTTAAAATGAATACAAATGAGAACTTGGAATGAGAATGAAAACGCTTTTGCTCCATTTTTTAATTCTTCTCCAACCATGATTGTTTCCTCCTGCCAGAAGTCACAGGTTGAATGTTCCCTGGCTTTAAACACGCTGAGACAACTGCAATGGTGGATCTGCCTTTGTATACACTTGGAGGCAGAGGCAAATTTCCTGAGCTAAATGCTCCTTGCAAGGGTGCTGGCAATCACAGGCAAAATAGGAGCAGCCTAAAAACTATGTACAGTACAACTTCCTTGTGATCACAACATTCACAAGTGTGGCCACCTAGTGGTGAAAAACAAACACCACAAACACTAGCCACCAAAGTTATTGGAAAGGGAACAGAACTCTGCATAATTGGTTCTCTCTCTCGCTCTCTCTCATTTTTCTAGCTGAATACTGATATTATCTAGCTGATAATACTGATAAATATCTAGCTGATATTTCTAGCTGAATACTCCAGCATTTCAAATCTATATACAAAATTACATGTACAAAATTAACATCAGCATGCATTTTCTTTTTGTTTCCTTTTTCTGGTTTTTGGCTATACCTTTTGATGGAATACAGATATCTCAATGTGGTTTATTTCATTGCAGTCTGCTGTGAATTCCACATTGGACGATATACAACGTGATTGTATTATTCGAAAATACCAAGGTTTTACCATTTGAGGCAGTGGTGGTGTCAGGCCCCTGAGTGTGTCACCTGGTGAGGCCTGCATCCTCTAGCAACACCATTGCAGCTATTAGTTACACTTTTCCCCCACAATGCACCTGGGAACAATGCTGTATCATCACATAGCATCATTCCTACAGGCAATCTGACAGAACATGCTGGCCACCAGAAGGTCCGCTGTCTCCTCCACCACAATACCCAGGGTAGCCGTGAAAGGGGGAGATCAGCTGAAGAAGATATACCTGCTTTTCTTCCCTTTGGCCACCCTAAAACCAGCGGCGGCATTCAGCCAGTACGCTGGGTGGGACTTACCTTTGACCGGCAGTCCGCCCGTTGCATAATGCCCGTTGCATAACGAATGCTGCAGCTGCCTAAAACTCTTTTCTCTTGAAAATGTTAAACTCAGCCTTAGTGTTTGTTTAAAAAAGAAAATTCAAAATAAAATGCTCTTAGGGCAGTTAAAGCCCTAAGTTAAAGCAGACATTTTGTTTTCCCAGGCATTTGTTTCTTTCAGCAAGAATGCAGGGTTTATTGTGCCACAAAATATGCCAAAACCTGCCTCTCTTTTCGGGAATACCATTTAACTGACAAAATGATGCTGTCGGTCTCTTCAAGCTACAATGAGTCAAAAGAAACATTTGTATGCTTGTGCGCAAGGTTTTACCACTGAATGCAAGGATAAATATATTTCAGAAACTCTCCTTAAATAATGGGATGTTTAATTATTTTAAAAAAACCAAAACCAAATGTCTTTTGATCACTGAAGCTGATTCTCTCAGGAAAAGGCGTGTCACTGAACCAGAAGATTATTTCTGTTGCGAAGAGCAGCCTTCTGACTGGAGGAGAAAATGATACCAGTCTTCCTAATCGGCTCCCCAAAGCAACACCTGACAGGGCTTAAAGTGGTTCCTAGGCAGAGGCATTTCTAGGGTATGGCAGGGGGGCACGAGCCCTGGGGCGCCATAAGGTGGGGGACGCCGTTCACATGGCGCACCCCGCCCCCAAAATGACGCCCACCCCCGCAACTGCCCAGGCCCACCTCTCCTCTCCTGGTCGCCACCGAGTGCGTTAGAGTGCCTGCTTGGTGGCGGCCAGGAGAAAAGCCGCCGTGCGCCCCGCGAGCCAGGGGAGAGATGGGAGCTTGCCTGTGGGCGACGGAGGCTCAGCAGTGGTGCGCATGCCCAGGCAGCCACTTTGCCTTTGCAGCTCCGACAAACTGGACTTCAAGTCCCAGAAGGCAAAGCGGCTGCCTGGGCATGCGCACCACTGCTGAGCCTCTGTCGCCCGCAGGCAAGCTCCCATCTCTCCCCTGGCTTGCAGGGTGCACAGAGGCGTTGTCCTTGGAGGCGAGGGTCTCCCAGCCTCGGTGTGTCTCCCCCAGCTTCGGAGGAGGTGCGCCCAGGCTGGGAGAGCATCCATGCGTCTCCCCCCACCTTCAGTTGAAGCCAGGGGGAGATGCACGGAAGCCCTATCTCCAAGGACAACAGAGGTGTTGTCCTTGGAGGCGAGGGTCTCCAAGCCTCGGCACGTCTCCTCCCCGGCTTCAGGGGAGGCGCACACAGGCTGGGAGAGCATCCATGCATTTCCCTCCCCCCGGCTTCTGCATGGAAGCCCCACCTCCAAGGACAACGGAGGCTGTCCAGGGGAGGCGTGCCGAGGCCGGGAGAGCTTCTGTGTGTGTCTTCCCCCGGCTTCAATTGAAGCCGAGGGATATGCACTGAAGCCCCGCCTCTGCTGAAGCCCCACCTCTGTCGCTGACATCATGAGGCAAGGCGTCATGACGTCACAGCGTGGGGGCACAATGCGTGCCATGCCCTGGGCGCGGGCATGGCACGCTCCACCCCTGTTCCTAGGCTAAGCCCCAGCTTTGGTCTCAGTATAAAGCAGCGGCCTCCAGATTCTGGCCCACCGACCGGATCCATTGTCCGCTGCCTCCCTCCACTGGGTGACTGGTGCTTACCCTTCCACCAGGGAATGTGGTTACAGCCACGATTACAGCCTCCATGTGTCACTGTGTCCAGCTGCTTCCGGGTTCTGTTGTCCCAGCAGGCTGTGTGCCCAGAGTTCTGGGCAGGCGCAGCTGGCCACAGTGATACTCGGGGGTGGTAGCTGCAGATGTAACCACGCTGCCCAGCAGAACAGTAAGTGTCAGTCGCGCAGGGGAGGCTTTGGCTGCTGCATGGGTCTCCAGTTTGGAGGTTGCTGTTATAAAGGGAATATATAACCTGAGAATACAGTTTTCCCCCACCCAGGGCTGGCCAATGTGGCCAATATCACACACTTTGGGGTGTGTGTGTCCCATGTCGGTGTGGTGAGTGGATTGCCCACTGCAGCATTTACGGCTGTAAGTCAGTGGGATGAAGGCAGCAGCTTCACGCTGAGCCTGCCTGTCTGCCCCGGCCTCTGAACCGCCCAAAATGGGCCTTCCAGAAGCAGCTGGTGGTGATGGCATCACACGCAGCACCACAAGCCTTCTTCTTACTGCCACTGCAGTATGGTGAGTGGGGGGCTGCCCTACTGTCACTTCCATCGAATGTGGGGGGTCAACACCTCCCCTGGAGGTGGGGGGGCTGTGGAGGGTGTGGGTCAGACGCAGCTCCCCGCAACGCAAAAGGAATCTCCCGACGCTGGTTCTCTGTTTTTCATGCAGTTTAATCGCGTCAAGGCTTGGGCATTCATGAGGCCCTGTTAACATCACAGGGTCAGTGAGGCTTACAGCGAGGCCCAACCCTGCCGTCCCTCTTGAGGTCCCTTCACTTGCTGCTCCGGCGCCCTGTTGGCTGGTGGGGGTGCACCTGCCCGCCTCTTGTCTCTGGGTTGGAGGGGGGGCCAGGGCCGTCCCGGGCAGCTCCTGCCTTACGCGGTGCCGGACCCTCTCTTTCCCAGTCCTACCTCTGGCTCCCCTCCAAGGCGAGCCCCCCTGGGGCTTCTCGTGCCCCAGTCCAGTATGGGCTGGGTAGACCACGGGTAAGGAGGTTGCGAGCCTCCCTGCACGTCCTTCTCCCCAGCCAGAGACTGCCCTCCTTGGCCAAGCTGGGCCTCCTTTTAAGGCCCAGACTCCTTCTCCTAGCCTCGCCTCGCCTCTTCCTCCTGGAGGCTTCCTGGGACTCCCTTCGAGGCTTCCCCTTGCACCGAGGTAGGGCCAGGGGCTGGCTCCTGCACCTGTCTTATCTGCCAGAGGCCTGGGTAGGCCCTGTTTCTCCCTGTATCTGGAGTTGCCCGGCCTTCCGAGCCTGGCGGGGACTCATTGCCTTGCCCCCTCCCAGGATAAGGGCATCACCAGGGGTCCTCTCAGGCAAGTCCCCCCCCCCGGGCTGTGGCCGTCCCGTTCCTGTCTGGGGTGACACCTACCCCTGTATCTGTGGACTTGATTTACGTGGTTTCAGTTTTCCATGGTTCATGAATCCCTCCTGTTGTGCCCATGATTCATCTGCTGTCAGAGGGGGTAGCATTTGCAGCCCTCCGAACTGCTTCCTCTTCATGCCAGCACTTGCTCGCCAAACTTTCTTCTTCACACCTGCTTGTCAGCACTTGCCCTCCATTGAGCACTGGAGGGCAAGCTCTAACAAGCAAGCACCGAAGCAGTTTGACAGGCTTGCGTGGAGTAACAGTAAGTATAGGGTTCACTGTGATCTGTGGTTTTGGGTATCCGCAGTAACAGCATGAACATACATTAAGCCCTGCAGATGGGGGGGGAGAGTGTATATGAAAAGAGAGACAAACAATGCACGTATACAGATGGAGACTTCCCTTTTTCATGTACTATACTCTGGACTTAAGCCCTGGCACTGAAAACAAAAGCTAAGTCTGAATACAGGAACAATTAAGTCCTGCCAAAAGTGTTGCTTTCTAAAACAGTTCAGAGAGGGGAACCATGTTCTTTCATACTGTTAGAAGCGGTTGAGTCTTTTAATCAGAGACGTTCTGGAGCCACTGTGGTGAGTCTCGAGTCTCAAGTCCCGTCCCCTCCGCAACTTGACTTGTGCACAAATCATAGCAGAAACCCATGACAACTCACTCATTTTGACTCGAGTGAGGTCAGAGTCTTTTGTGAAGGGAGCCACGGCAGGGGTTAGGCACAACTCCTGGGGAAAAAGGGTGCTCTCTCTCTCTCTCTCTCTCTCTCTCTCTGTGTGTGTGTGTGTGTGTGTGTGTGTGTGTGTTGGGATCTTCCCTGATTTTCCCATCACATCTGCAGTCAGCAGTGTGCTGAAGTCCTTCCCTTCAACCACCATTTCATTTATGAAATCAATGAAGCTGTTGTTGTTATCCGAGTGAGTGTAGCAGTGCAGTGAGTGCAGAAAAACAATCAGCTCCACAGAAACCCCAGCAACAAAACATCCAGCCTTAGCCCATTCACATCACAACTCCTGATTCCGTTTTCAGAAGGAGTGCCAGACACACCACCACATGGGCTAACAGGGATTGGGAGGCGTTCGAGTTTCGCAAGGTGGGAGGGGTGGGACCGACTGCGTGAAGGGACAGAAGTAGCGAATGGGAGGAGGATCACACGCAGCAGCCGAGAGGCTTACAAGCATGACTAATCCTTTGAAGCTCTACTCAGAAGTAGTCTCATTGCAGCTGGTCATTCAATGAGACTTCCTCCCAAGAGGACTGCATGTTGCCCAT
>JAJKFI010000125.1:1882726-2095412 GCA_029204185.1 Lerista edwardsae | reverse complement strand
CAGCATAACTCTGGAATGCCTGGAGCAATTTACACCAAACTTGGTACACATATGCCTTACAATCTGGAAAGAAATACTGTGGAGGGTGAGACACCCCTAGCACCCATAGGGGTGGGGTGGGAAGGGGGTGAGATGTAAAAATAATCAAAAACAACCAATATTACTGTCGAACCCATAGTTTTTGGGGTCGCTGAGATGAACAGTGACACCCCCGATGCTGTTTAAGTCCATGTTCAGCCCCCATCAGCATGGGGGGTGAGAAGGGGTGAAAAACAAAATGTCCAAAATGACCGACATTAGTGTCAAATCCATAATTTTCGGGGTCGCTAAGATGAGTGGTTACAGTCCCTATGACATTTAAGCCCAAGTGTAGTCGAATAGAACTCTGTAGAACCTTCTGGAAATTTCTAGAAATCATTCTGCCCCCGTCTTGGACTCCAATCAAATACTTGTCATGTTACCAGGCGTAGTCACTGAATACAAGTCTATCGATACCATAGTAGATGCCTATGAGGTCGTCCATTTCCCATCAGACTTCCTAAACTCACTTGATCCAGCTGCATTGCCACCACATCGTCTTTTACTTACAGTGGGATCTCCAATTATTTTACTACGGAACCTCGACCCGCCGAAACTTTGCAACGGCACAAGGCTGTGTGTCCAGAAGATGCTGGGTACTGTAATTGAAGCGACTATCTTAACAAGAAAGGGAGAGGGTGAAACAGTTTTTTTCCCACGGATACCACTCATTCCGACGGATCTCCCTTTTAACTTTAAGAGATTGCAATTTCCAGTGAGACTTGCATTCTCAATCACGATCAACAAGTCACAGGGGCAGTCTATTAAGTACTGCGGAGTGGATTTGAGATCGCCATGTTTCTCCCACGGACAACTTTATGTTGCTTGCTCAAGGGTGGGCTCACCCAAGAATTTATTTATTCTTGCTCCTGGAGGTGAAACTAAAAAACGTTGTTTATAATCAGGTTCTGAGTTAAATTAATATTATAGTGAATTTGTAAAAGATTTTACTTTATAATTTTTATACTGTACTTATACTTTTAATTTCCCTTTGCATAACATTACTTCGATTTTACACTACAGATAGAATTCATTCCTTTTCCTATCTAATAGAAGCTTGGGATACATAAATACCCAGGCTACGCCGGGTAAGGACAAGCTAGTAAATAATAAAGGACATAGGATTGATTTACATAGTGCAGGCAGGGGTCTCCAAATCCTGATGCAAGGGCCAGATGCAGCCCTCAGAGAGTCTGTATTTGGCCTTTAGCAAGTCTCTGGTCCCCTACAATGTGATACTCTGGCCCTTCTGACCTTGCTGGCATGGGCTGCATCCTCCGAACTGTGCTCTGGCTGTGTGCGGAAGGTATTCTGAGGGGAAGGTAGGCCATGCACAACCTTCCCAGCCCTTGGAATGCCTTCGGAAGCCTGAAAATAGTCACTTCCTGGTTTTCCAAAGGACCCAGAAGTGATGTTTATAGGCCCTCTGAAGGCATTTGACAGCTTTCCGCAACTTTGAGCCCATTAATTCATTTGAGCTCCCTCTCTAATGCATGTATTTAAATTTTATATTTATTTACTTGTTTATTTATTTTCCCAGCCCTCTACACCATGCCAGATATGTGATGAGGCCCTCCATCTAAAAGGTTTGGAGACCCCTGACATACTGCATGAACATAACTTGATTTCTCGAAGCTCGGTGATTGTGAAATTACGCTGGGGAAAACACTGAACCTGAGGCACAGCCCATTTACGCAGGCAAGTCATCAGTTAATGTTACAACAATCAAGCGCTGGACGACGTCTGTGTGGACCAGGACACAGAATTCTTTACAAATGGAAACATGTTATGCTCCCGAGAAGTGCTCATGGTCTTGCTTGCTTGGCTGCTATTCATTTCTAAAACCACTAGATGTCAGAATAGCTTTTTTAAAAAATACAGTAACCAAAACCAAACAAAAAACCACACTGCCAGACTGAGAAAGTCCTCACCACCACTGCAAGGATTTGAGAGGTTATTTAACCAAGTGCCATGTTTTTGCTGTATGTATGGTGTACAATTACTCAACAAGGTTTCATTTATTTTCTGTTTCTTCACTACCACAGAAACCTTCTCTCCACTTACATGCACTTCCTCTAAGAAAACTCCAACTGCACATAATTATTTTATTATTCTTAAGACTATTTACATTTTGTAAAAATTTATATATTGATTTCCAACAAGAAAAAAATCCACTAAGTTCACAAAAGCGTTTGCGCAGAAAGTTAAATAAATGGCACCCTATCTAAAAAGGGCTCACAAAGAAGCAAAAGCAACACCAGCATATAGTGGCTAGAAATCTGCTGAGTTGAAAGGGGAACAGTTTCGTTCCCCCTCTCACTAAATATAAGAGGAACACCACTGAAGTGCCTTTGTGGCCTATTCCCACTTGGTGGAAATATTCATGTTTTTGTCCAAATATATTCAAATATTTGTGCAACCAGCCCCAACCATGTACGCTGTGGGACGAGAACAAGCATATCCTACTCCCTCTCCCAGTGTACCTTCCAGTACTAGTAACTGCATGGAGAAGGCACCGTTTGTCCAATCTGTTCCCTCACATGCAATCAAAGTTTATCAAAGTTAACAAATAATGGGTTCAAAAAAACCCTGCACTAAAATTACAAAAAAATTATTAAATTAATTAAGTTGATGGAATAATGTTGTGATCTTAAGTAATAAAATCAAAGCTTCATCTAGACCACAACACTGTTGGAAAATAAAGTTTCTAATTATAAAGCTGATCGATGGAATAAGTTACTCAGAACAATTTTTTTTTAAGCAAATGGCCCTGGTCCTGAAAATTATTGAGAGCACAATCCAAACATTGTGCTGGGCTAGTGTAAGTCCCAAACCAGCCCAGTCCTTAAACCAGCCCAGAACTGTTGCAAATGTGCCAAAAGGCAAGTTTGCGTCACCCTTGGAGTCGGCTGAGTTGGAGCAAGGAGCCCGTGTAGGCCACATCCAGACTCTGTGCTGCCCCAGATAAACTGGGAAGCACCAGCCAAGTTTGGCTGATGTGGGAGTTTGGGAGGGAAGGGGCAGGGTGAGGTGGAGGGAGGGCAGACCCACGGCTGGGCTCTTAGGCCAGATCCTTACCTCCATCCCCAGCCTGGTCGGCCCTACCCGGGCCACTTGGAGTTGCGCCAGTGATTTCACTGAGACAGCTCCAAGTAACCCTGTTGGGACTGCTGGGGCAAATATATTCCCCTTCCTCTGAGTTGTGCCACCAGCCGTCCCAACCCTGCAATGAATATGGGGCAAGCTGTCTGGCCTCCCTATTCCAGCACGGGGTTAGGATTTGGGTGTGAATATACATGACTATAGCCATGGTTACTGAAGCTAAGCAGATCTACAGTAGGTCTGATCAGTCCCTGAATGGGCAACCACTTTGAATTCCATGATGGAACAAAAGGGGGATGTAAATAAAGACAAGTATGATGGACAAGTGATAAACAAGGGCTTAGTGCCCAAAAGGGCCTTAGTGCCTAAGTGGGGGTGGCTTTAAAAAATAAAAATAAAAACACAAAACACTGCCTTTTGGGGTTACGATATCCAAACAAAAACATAAAACACTGCATTTTGTTGTTAAAGGTATTTTCCAGAAATTAAAATAGATCACTTTTCTAATTAGAAATAATACTGTTGCTGCATCTGCTGACACTGTATATCACCTGTACAACTATTTGTTACACTTTTAAAGCATTTAAAATTAATAAAAATGAGAACTTGGAATGAGAATGAAACACATAACACTACAGCACTTTCTGCCTTTCAAACCACAAAATCTGCAAAAAACAACAACCAAAAACCCACCATTTTCAAACACCCCTAGTTATACAGCACAGGGCTTGCATGAAACCATCTCCAACTCCTGGAGTAGCTTAGCAGGTCTCCAGTCGCAATTTGAATGCTTATACTGGTCCTGCCATCAATACTAATGTTTCTACTTCTGGAGTGAGTTTCTAATGTTCTGCCCTGGCAGAACAGATACAGAGAAAAACAGCACTTTCTCTCCATACAAAAATAATAGGGAGCCAATCTGGTTCATTAGACAAAATCTACCAGCAGAAAATTTAGGGTGTATGTGGAAGGCTAACGAGGATCCATGTTTTATCTGTGATTTTGACGGAGCAGTCCATATGAATGGTTGTGAGCTGTAATTAGATCACTGGTTTCCTATCTGTTGCCCGCAGACCACAGGTGGCCCAAAAGACCCTGAGAAGTGGTCCACAAGGTCTCAGAAATTTTTTTTGCCTTTGATCACTTCTGGCATCTCACCAAGCGAGAGCTCCACAGAGTCCACCATAGAGGAAGGACAACCAACAGCCTGCAGTGGGGAAGAAGAAGAGCAACCCACAAATCTCTATAAATAATAAATCTAAGTATTACAAATGTAATTGTACTTTTTGTGTGCTGATGGGTGGGGGTTCCGTGTGGTCCATAACTATTCCAATTTTTGCCTTGGTGATCCAGAGGCTCCTAAAGGTTGGTAACCACTGGATTAGATAGTGGATTTTCATCAGTAAAAACAAGGACCCTTGGTGGCTTAGGTCTAGTACAGGCGTGCCCTGGTATATACTGATTCAGTATCCACGGTTTCAGTTATCCACGGATCCCATGGATACTGGAACGCCTATTAAAAAGATAGAGGAACAGTAGACAAATCACTCAGAGGTGTTGCGTCCATAGGGTGCAGTGTAGCACCTACAATGGGTGCTGGTGAAGGAGCTAGGCACACTGTGGAAGAAAGCAGTGTGGAGCTGGGCCCTCCTGCCCACCCTTGCCTCTGTTACACTCCAAAATGGAGCGATTCCGGAAGCAGGGGGTGTGGCGAGGCTGTGCAGAGGGTGCAGTGACATCTTTTGTCACCACCCCGCCCCAGGCACAATCAGAGCCTGCTCTGGTTCTGCCCTCACGCCCACCATTCAGTTCCCTTGGGCAACAGCTTCAGTTGGCCTCATGGATGGCCGGCCTGCCCTGCTGGCTCCCCTCATTTATTTAGACACTAGCTTTTTGTTACCCGGCGTTGCCCAGGTAACAAAATGATCTTCCAGAGTTTATGAGTTTTGCACCCCTTCTCGCCCCCCACGCTGAGGGGGGGCTGAACCTGGCGACCCCGGAAACTACAGATTCGACGCTGATTTTGGCTGTTTTCGGCCATCTTCACGTGGGGGCCCCTGCACACCCCCACCCCTGGGGGCACTGGGGGGGCCCCTGACCCCCGCAGTGTTTGTCGCCAGGCTGCAAGGCATGCGGGTACCGAGTCTGGTGCGCGTCGCTCCAGGCGTTCCAGCAGGGCATGGTGGGCATTTTGTTTCGCACCGAACCCGGACTCCAACGGGGCCAGGAGTGTCGCCAGTCGTTTCGCCGACCCCAGAAAGTACGGTCTTGATGCTCATTTCAGCTGTTTTCGGCCGTCTTCGCATGGGGCCCCCTGTGTACCCCCACCCCCAGGGGCACTGGGAGGGCCTGACCCCCACAGTGTTTGTCGCCAGGCCACAAGGTGAATGCGTGCCAAGTTTCGTGTCAATCGGTCCAGGCGTTGCGGAGCCTATGCGGAACACACACACACACACACACACCCTTTTTTAGATAGATAGATAGATAGATAGATAGATAGATAGATAGATAGATACCTTTCTGTTCAAGCATTTAAGGCGGTTCATAACCAATCAAATCAAAGGCAATTGACAGACTGTATAAAAGCGCAGGTTATAATAGAAAGTGCATGTAGTTAAGAGCCCCCGAAAAGAGAAGAAGCGGAAAGCAAAGAGTCTCTGCAATTCTTCCAGACACTTTGCGAAGGGAAGACGAGCATCTTCCCCGCTTTGCCCAAGTCATAAGAGTTTGCCTGGCTTCTCCTTAGGTGCGTCCCCCCACCCCGAATTAAATGGGACTGAGGCTGCAATCCTACCCATAGTTTGCCTGGGAGTAAGCGCCACTTACTATAATGGGACTTACTACTGAGTGTTCATGCATTGGGTTGGGCTCTGAGGCTTCCCGCTCCGTGGATATATAGACCTCAGTTCACTTGCAGAGTCCAGCGCACGCCTGCCCGGCCCCCGCCCCTTCACCCTCCGCCGGGTTTGCCTCTTCTTCGCCCCTCCTCCTCTGGGCTTCAGGTTCAACCGGTCATTCCTATTTGCTTTGAGAGTCTAGCCGGAAAGCGAAACCCGATTCTTCTCCGGCAGGCGCGTCGCCAGGCTCCCACCTGAGCGCTCTCGCGCTCGTCTAGCCAGCCCGCCCGCCCGCCCGCCCCGCCCCTGCGCTCAAAGGAAACAAGGAAACGCGCTCGCTCGCTCGTCGCCGCCGCCTTCAGAGGGAGCCCGCAGAGACCCTCCTCCGCCCCCAAAGAAAGGCGGGCTTCAGCCTGAACTCGCAGCAGCAGCGACGGCACAGAGTCCCCGCGCGCCTCAAGACGCGGATGGTCAAGGGCGGAGGACTCCTCTCAGCCCAGAGGTGAGTGGCTGACGAGGGAGTGGCCGCGAGAATGCCGCTGCCCGGACGGGGGTGGCAGCAAGCACAGGCAGAGGAAGCGGGAAGCTGCCTTGTACCTAGGCTGATCCCTGCCCCCTCTGTACTGGCCGTGGCTGGCTAAGGGGGTTGGGGAAGGGGCTTTCCCTACCGTATGGGACCTTCTGCACATGTTCGATCATGGAGCTACAGCACCTCACTGCATTAGAATGGGGGGTGTATGTCCAAGTCCTATGTTAATTCTCCCACTCCCCAGCATTGCTCTGTAATTCAGGAATGTTGTGTAAACATTGGGGATGTTGGAATCATGTTGGGGATGATGAGTCTGCGTATCGGGATGAGGTATTACAGCTATCCCGCTGGTGCAAAGAAAATAATCTTCTATTTAATATCCAAAAAACCAAGGAGTTTATAGTGGACTATAGGAAAAAAAGAGCAGACATTCAGCCACTGCATATAGATGGCGTTTGTGTGGAACAGGTGGTTGAATGTAAGTTTCTTGGGACCATCATAACTAATGACCTGACTTGGAGTGCGAACACCGCTGCTTTAATTAGGAAGGCGCAACAACGGTTGTATTTTCTAAGGATTCTTAGAAAGCAACAATTGGCTGAGAGTTTGCTCATCACCTTCTATCGGAGTTCAATTGAGAGCATATTATCCTACTGTCTCTGTGTATGGTACACGAGCTGCACAGTGGCAGAGAAAAAGGCAATTCAAAGGGTGATCAAGACGGCCCAAAACATCATTGGCTGTTTACTCCCCTCTTTGGAAGAACTGTATAAAAATAGATGCAAGAGGAAGATATCTAATATATTGAAAGACTCCTCTCATCCGGGACATCAGCTCTTTGAACTATTACCATCGAGAAGGAGATTTAGGGTATTGAAAGCAAGGACGAGCAGATTCAGAAACAGTTTTTACCCAAGTGCAGTATTGAGTTTAAATGCGGGGTCATAAGTTTTTGTGGAATTTAAATTGCTGGGAGCAATGGGGTATTTATATTTGTATAAGTGATTGTTGTATGGTTGATTGTGCATATTTTAGTTTTGGTGTTGTCCAGTTTTACCTTGGGGAAGAGCACCTCATTTCGTTGCACCCGGTTGTGAGTGTAATGACAAATAAATTTCTTATGTCTTATGTCTTAAACTTTTTGCCGCTGCCCCCCCCCATCAGGGATGCTACTGGATCTGTCCCATGACCACCATTATTTAATTGACTCGGGTCCATTACTTAATTGACTCATATTCTGGCTTTCACCACATATCAGGATATGTAGAGCAAAAAATCAAGAAATTACAGGCTTAACAACAGGAAGAAGCTGCAATACAACACATGACCTTTCATACCTGCCATGCCACAGACCTTTCTTTCACCTTTCATACCTGCCATGCCACAGTTGCTGGAGCCTGGAGGGAGCCAGGTGGCCAAGGTCATTTCCAGCCTGTACTTGCACTTTGACTCCTAGAAGACTGATGGGAATGCATTGGGGTCGCAATTAAGATTGCCCAGATCCAGTGCAGGAGTCCAGGGATTTGTGTAGTATAGGGGAGTGAGGATTCTGGAAAGGGGAGCTTCTTCCATCAGTGGCACTTTGCACCAGAGCCTTGAGTGTAAGCAAACGCTTAAGAGCAAGGGCAGCATGGAGCTTAGAGCCAAATGTGACTCCCTTAGGAGTATTAGCTTGACAAGCCACAAGTGAGAGTGGTGTTGAGGAAGTAGGAGCTGTGACAAAGGGACACGCTAAAAGTATACTTTATGGTATGGGGTTAGGGTTGGCCAGGGGGGACTATGACGGAGGGCCTATGACCATCTGACCCCTGAGTCCTTTGCACACTGAGCACTGCCACACTGAGTACTAACAGAGAGTGGGCAGGGACTGCCATGGGGAGTGGGGAAAACATACATGCGGGCTTTGCCCCATGTTCCCTAGCTACTTGGCCACAGCACTGTATGGCGGGAGCCACCTGCCTCTTCACCAAGTGAATGTCCCATAAAACTAATGGCTGACCAGCTATAGATAGACAAACAGACAGACACAATGCTGCTGAGGTATACACACATTTTGACCTCAGCCTGCACTCTTAATGAACAACTCAAGAGCCCAGAGCAGTGCAAAACCGAGCAGTTCCTGACTTTAGTTGCTAATGTGGTGGGCTTAATTCTTTACTGGAAGTGCTGTGGATTGAAGTGCTGAAGACCTTTTCCAGGCAAAACCTATGTACTGAGCATGATGCTGAGCTAAGATGCTCTGCAGTTAGTAAGGAGAGATTTTACTGGGAATGCTGCAAAATTGCTTAACTGACCTGAGAAAACAGGAGTGGTTCTTCACAATGGACTTGATTATCACTTGAGCACTGCAGCATCACTTAGGGCCAAATCCTATTCACTGTTCCAGTTCTGGTGTAGCCATGCCAATGTGGTGTGTGCTGCATTCTGTGGTGGGGAAGGAGTCATGGGGGCTTCCTCAAGGTAAGAGAACATTTGTTCACTAACCTCGGGCTGCATTGCAGCTGCATCAGCACCAGAAAGTTGGATAGAATTGGGCCATAAATGACATTTCAGATGAACTACCACAAACAGAACTTTTATCTCTTCTCCATCACAATACGTTCCTGTTGAGTCAGTTCACACATTCATCAAATAGTGTATTGCATGTGAGAACTGGTGTGAAAAAGAAAGAGGTAACGTTAACTGAAGTAAAATCTCTATGCACACATATAGAAACTTGATTCTCACCTTCTCCTGAACCCGCAAGAAGGTGGGGCAGAACTGATTCTTGGGGGCAGAAATGTTCTCTTACCTTGAGGGACAGGATTCTTGGGGTTTCTTGGGGACAGGACTTCTTCAGTTCTTATTTCTCTTCTTTTGGGTATGGGGCAATTTCGTCACCATTCTGGCTTCCTTATGCATGGGGCTGTAATTATATGAAACCAGGGTGATAGAAAAACCAGGTCTTCCACCTGTAAGAATCTTTCCTAGTAAGAACCATGTACAATAAACTTCAGTTGTTTGTGAGCTACGCTTGTTTGAGAGCTGCAATATTTAAAAAACATTTAAATTCTTAAATGTATTTACTCACCATGAACATTAAACTTGTGTTTTAATCCAGTGGACTCTCAGTTTACATCTGGCAGATAATTTTCAAGCTTGAAAATTTCTTATTTACCTTTTCTATTAATTGCAGTGCAAAAAGAGGTCAGACAACGTATTTCCAAGAGCTGCACATTTATGCCAAAGAGATATATGTGGCTTGCAAGCCATGGTTTGGCCACCCCTGCTATATTGCAAGCTTTAAAAATTAAAGTTGAAACATTCTTGCATATCATGAACCTCCTACCTAATATTGTCATTGTCTCCCTTTTTAACAGGGGTAATTTTATTTTGCAAATGCTAACTACTCAAATTAAATCAGAGGAGCGCTAAGTAGGTCTGTGTTGTCTTTGCTGATAAACAAGATGCCTCATTCTGAGAGACCTTATCAAGATGAAGATTACAGACACAGGGAGAACCCCAGGTCCAACAGACATACTGAAGAAAGAAGCAGGAAATCATACCCACCAAGTGGAAGGTAAGTTAAAAAAATATGGAAGGACATAAGGGGAAGGGAGTGAAATAAAACCTGTGACATTTCTTCTTTGTTTTTAATCATAGATTATATCCAGGTGAAAAAAGGTATTACAATTCTTTCTAACATCCTTCTGTTCTATACATTATAGTAATTGCACTTTAATAGAAGGGATTGCACTAATATTGGTGAAAGAGGTCTTGCAATCCAACAAGAGACTTAACAATTCAATCCTATGAGGCCTTGTGATAAGAACATAAGAAGAGCCCTGCTGGATCAGACCAAAAGCCCATCTAGTCCAGCTTCCTGTATCTCACAGCGGCCCACCAGATGCCCCAGGGAGGCATGAGACAACAAGATGCTTGGATCCTGTTGCCACTCCCTTGCACCCAGTACTCTGAAGTAGCCCACCACCAATGTAAGGAGGTTGCACAATCCATCATTGCCTATAGCCCCCGATGGACCTTTCCTCCAGAAATCTGTCCAATCCCCTCTTAAAGGCATCCAGACCAGATGCCATCACCACCTCCTGTGGCAAAGAGTTCCACAGATTAACTATGTTGCTGGAAGTAGCATTTAAGGCAGCAAAATGTCCTTTATTTTTGTTGCAAAAGACAACGCATCGTTTCATGGAGGTGGGCTACTGCTACAATCAGCTGCAACAGAACATCAGCAGATTCTCCACATCCCCTGGTGAAGTCAGTGCAGGGGCAGGGGATTGGGAGGGGAAGGAATGGGGAGGAGACTGGGGCAGAATGAGGAGATACCTGGAAGGTGGCAATGGCTCAACTGATACCCTGTCCCCCTTCCAGGCCCTAATACACCTTCCCGTTTGGTGTATTGGGTTTGGAGGGTGGGGGGAACAAAATCCGCGGGTTTAATTACCCATGGAATTTTTTTATCCACAAGAGTTCGGGGAACAGAACCCTCGCAGATAAAAAGCCCACCCCCATATATGTATTAAATATTTATCTAACACATTTTCTGCCAAAAGCTGTTTTTACAAAACAAAATGTACATTAAAACCATAAAGTTTCTTTAACTAAACAGCCAGATAAGCCATTCAAAACCAAGAACAGCCTACAGGAAAAGATTTCTGAAAAGCCAGGTTTTTACCCAGCAATGAACAATCATCAGTGGGTGTCCCTATTGAAATAATCCAACCTTATGCATTGTCAATGCTTGTCACTGCAAAAGATGGAATAGGGAAGATCATTGATGAAATGAGGGACTAGAAGTTATGAGCATGAAGACAGACTTCCTTAAGCATTCAGGCTTAGACTGTTATCAAATGGCAGTTTCCAGGATGCTCTGAAAGAAGCATCTTGACAATTAAATGTATTTAAAGGAGCAAGGTATTTGTGGTGTAGATTTCCCCTCCAGCTCTAACAAATTCAGAAAAGTTCCAGTTAGATGCATGGCTGCATGTCACTGATCAATGCAAGAGCTGTTAAAGACTATTGCTTTTGGCAGTGAAGAAGATGCTCTTGGATAATGTATGCAATACGTGTGAGGACCTAAGGGAAAAAAAAGAGATGAGGTACTAGATAATGTTTAATGTAAATATATGATTCTTATGTTTTTAAAAATACATTTTTTACAAAATCAAAAAACCCCAGAAGTGACCTTCTAAGGCCTCCTGAAGACTTTGGAAGGCATTCTGAAGTTTGTGGAGGCTGCCCTGGGACCTGTGGATTTAATTATCCACTGGTTTCCTGATCTGCAGGGGTTCCTGGACTGGAACCCCGTGGATAATGAGCGCCCACTGTATAGACCAGCGGTTCTCAAACTCCAGGAGTTTGAGAACCGCTGTAAGTGCTTGTGGGGGCAGAGAAATGGCAGTGATGCGTTCATGTTGCTTGTGGGGACATAAATTGGTCTGGGGGAACTACCACAGGCTGCCCCAGTGTTCTGGAGGGTTGGAGAGCCCTGCGGGCCCCTCTGCAGGGCTCCCTCTGTGTTAAAAGTGAAAATAAATTGCAATTACAATCTTTTTTTTTCATTTTGAACACATGGGGAGTCCTGCAGAGGGGTCTGCAGGGCTCCCCAACCCTCTAGGATGCTGGGGTAGCCTGTGGTAAGTTCCCATTATCATCTCGCTGCCATTTCTCTGTCCCTGCCCCTTAAGGGGAAAGCTGCAGGGTTCTTTAGACTGGGGTGTTGTGACATCCCAATTTGAAAACCTCTGGTGTAGCCCATTGGCCTGTCTTCCCCAGTAAGATTAATAGCAGCTCGCCAGGGTTTCAGACTGGGGCCTCTCTGGAGATGCTGAGCCTAAGACTGCTATATGCAAAGCATTTGTGATGTCAGTAAGCTATGTCTGTCCTTGGACTTAAAACAACTTAACCAGTGGCATATGGAGAGGGTGTGTGTGCTACATTTTACAGGGCACTGCAACATGCCGTGTAAACTGAGGGCAACACAGAGTTTCCTTCTCCGCATTGCTTTTGCCACCAGGAATGGCTCGGCAGGCGAGGGGGAGACAGCTTACATAGTGCATTGCAGCGCCCTGCAAAGTTTCCTGCCTCCCCTCTCCAGATGCTACTGCATCTAACGACATAGATTAATGAGAACTCTCTATTTTGGGGCCACATAATTGTAAAGCTTTTAAAAGAGAGAACTGCATCACTCTAAAATGTTCAGAAGGGAGATAGTTCCTCTATATTCTGCCTCCTCTAAAGAGAAGCAGCCAGCTAACATGAATACTGGGACAGAGCATATGTTGTTTGCAATGGCTGTCATTCCCAGTTTGTGGAACATCAATTTTTCTGGCAAGTTGCTTGTTAAAGAGTGAGGCAGCTGCATTGCTGGTATCTAAGGAATTGCTTTCTGGTTAGTGGAAAGACTTATAAATCACACAGTTTATGTTATGCAGCTGCTACAAGTGCATACACACACACTAAAGGTCAGTGTGTGGGGAAAAAAATGCCCAGCTAGTCTGAAGCTTTTTGGCAGTTATGATGATAAGCAATTGATTCAGTCTGTTCGTATATGGCGTCTTCATGAAAAGACAGAGGAGCAAGAGTCAAAAATGGGTGACTCTCCTAATTGGCGACAATGTGGCTCATACGCAAGAACACGTTAATTAATGTTGCTGGATTACAGTGAACTGGTGTTTGTGCCCATGAGAACAGATGACTGCCAAAGAGCCTAGGGCTGCAAAATGAAATGAATGAGTAAATACTGGCTGACAGCAGGAGGCAGAAGGAATCCCAAACATATTCAGTGAAAGCCAGTGACAATCTAGAAGAGTTTGGTGTACTAATGCATCACATTTTGAACACAGGTTGGCAGGGCCTGTATAACTATGACAGCTGGGGTACAAGAATTATCATCTGATATGGAAGGGGGAAAGAATTGCTGATATTGCAGGTACCCTTAATTCTTGGAGACTATTTTTTTCATTTCTAAAGAGCAGAGCTCTGGCTACACAGATCTGTGTTGTTCAGGATTCACAGGAGCCTTTCATTACCTAACAGAACTGAATGTCTAAAAATCTGGAAATACTCCAGTACTTGCACCCACCTACCTGCCATTAACATGTCAACTTTGCATCCTTCTCTCTCTGTGTGTAGATCTTCACCAGGAACCTTTCATACTGACCGTTCAGGACCTTCCACCGTTTCAGTAGATTCTTATCCCAAATACCCAGCAGCACCTCATGGATATGTTGATTCCTCACCACAACTTTATCCTCCTAAAGAGACCTTTTCTGAGAAATGTTCAAATCTGTGCTCCTCAAGAGGTATGCAAACATTTCTTTCTTATTCCCCTAAGCTGCATGCATTGTTGACTTGGGTGGAAGTGGTATGATAGTATCTTCCATTGAGCCCAATCTTTTGTTGGGGATGGAGACTGAAAAGTTTCAACTTTCACTAAATCCTTCTTCTCAAAGGTTTCAGCTTTCGGTAATGTCACTTGCAGCCAAATCCATTTTATAAACAAATCCGATCACTTGCGTCCAATAGATAATACCACCTGTGTAACAAGCCCATCAGTTTATCAAATAGACATTGCTAATGTTAAACCATTATCACATACATATATTGTAACTCTAGGAACCAGAGTTTCCATTATTTGGTGAATCAATCATGACTACATATTTCTGTGCACTTCATAAAAAGGGTGGTAATTATGATTGGGAAGTGGGGTTTTTGGTGATTTCCCCCTCAAAAAATTTCTTGATTAATATAGCAAATTGTGGTTTATTCAGATACTAGCTTTTTGTTACCCGGCGTTGCCTGGGTAACAAAATGATTTTCCAGAGTTTATGAGTTTTGCACCCCTTCTCGCTCCCCATGCCGAGGTGGGGGCCGAACCTGGACGGTGTTGGGAGCGTCGCTGGTCATCTCGCCAACCCTGCCGATTTCGTCTCGGCGACCCCAGAAACTACGGATTCAATGCCAATTTTGGCCATTTTTGGCCATCTTCACATGGGGCCCCCTGCACACCCCCACCCCCGGGGGTGCTGGGGGGGCCTGACCCCCACAGTGTTTGTCGCCAGGCCGCAAGGCATGCGCGTTCAGAGTCTGGTGCGCGTTGCTCCAGGCATTCCAGCAGGGCATGGCGGGCATTTTGTCTCGCACCTCTTCTGGCCCCCCCCATGCTGAGGGGGGGCCAAACCTGGACTCTAACGGCGCTGGAAGCATCACCACTCATCTCGCCGACCCCCTGGAAAGTACGGCCTCGACGCCAATTTTGGCCGTTTTCGGCTGTCTTCACGTGGGGCCCCCTGTGTACCCCCACCCAAAGGGGTGCTGGGGGGGCCTGATCCCCTCAGTGTTTGTCACCAGGCCGCAAGGTGTATGCGTGCCAAGTTTCGTGTCGATCGGTCCAGGCGTTGCGGAGCCTATGCGGAACATACATACACACATCCTTTTATATATATATATAAATTTTAACCCCCAAAAGGTGGTGTTTTGTTTTGTTTTTTAAAAACCCAGCTCTAATTATTATCCTTGGCCTTGCTCAGTCTCTAGAACAGTAGTTCCCAAACACCAGTGGATCATGATCTAATTTTTGGTGGGTTGCAAAACAGCCTAATCTACCTTTCGGTGTGCATCAAGGGTTAAACAGTCTTTTACTTAGGAAAGTGCTGCTCCCCACTCACCATTATAGCCACAGAGGCTTGACCAGCTCATGAAATGAAGCTTTTTTTGGGTGGGTCCTATGCTAAAAGGTTAGGGAACTACTTTTTTTAGAACTAACAGATTCACTCTCCTAGCTACCAGCTGTTAATGCAACTGGGTATTGCAATTTGAAAACTGCAGCCTATTTTAAAGACGTGTTGTAGTGAGTCTCATTGCTGGCAATGAGTGTGCAGGATGTGCAAGGAGTGTACAGGGTGAAGCCACAAATCACATGTCAATATTGGAGAGTTCTGATAGCCATGCTGCTTGATTGAGAGAGCTTTTCGGGATTTGAGCATAATGCTGGACCAAGTGTACAGCTGAATCCCCCAAATCTTGAGACTACTCTGAAATTCTGCCTGCATGGTTGTTCAGATACATCCTATGGCAACCCTGCAGTCAGGGACTTGGCCTGTTATTTTTAGTTGGTGCATAATTTTCAGCCAACCCTTTTCCCTCATTCTCAAGGCTCGTTTTAAAGCTTTAGCTCAGCCAAACTGAAGCTCAGCTTTCCGCACAGCAGCCAAATGCTAGTATTTTGTGACTTTCCCTTCCCTTTCATAGGAACTTTTCCATGTAATCAGGGCAGCTCAGACAATGGCTCAGATGAGATTACAGACGGCCCATTTTTACTCTATTGTGAGTAGATTTGGTCCTGACATTCGTTCCCTAGCAAAATAAGAATCCTTCCAATGTTGGAATCGTGAGAGTTTCCATCCAGCAGCATTCTCAACAGCTGGTGGGCACAGAAAGGCATGCAGCACAATCCAGTACCTGTTTACTCAAGAGTAAGTTCCCTTTTTTCCAATAAGATTTACTTTGATGGAAACATGCATAGAATTATAGGCTGGCTGGCTTGTGCCCACTTTGCAGGCGGAAAAAAAGGCCATGAGAAATAGCATCTATTTCCCCCCCCCCTTAATCAGCGCTTTCAGACTTTAACAATTGTGGCTATCTTGTTAAAGAAGCCATTCATTTTTTGCCCTGACACTAGCTGCCTTGGGATCAGCTGCTACTAGAGCAGACAATATGTTTTTGCTTTACATAAGTAGCCACAACAGCAGAGGTCTTGAGTAGTCAATGACTGGGGGAGGAGGAGGAGGAGGAGGAGGAGGAGGAGGAGAGGCAGGCACAAAGACTGCTTCACCTTCTTGGAGAGCAAATAAGGTGGGTGAAAGTACTGTAAACAAGGAAGCCTCTTTTTTCCTGCTAGCTATTCAGAATACAGTGGAGAGGGACCCTCCAATTTCCAATGTACAAGAGGGGTCATCATAATAGGTGTCAAGGCATGAATGCTTCGATTGGACCTACCTTCCTCTAAAGCAGAATGACAGTCACTGTCGAGTGGATTCAGACCATGAGATGGAGAATACTTATCCATTCACAAGAGGGCAGCTGCAAGTCAGGAGTCACAGGGGAAGGCAAGCGCTGCCTCAGTGGCATCATTAGGGTTTGTGTCACCCAGTGCCGTAACTCATGGTGTCACCCCCATGGACCACATCTGTTCCTGAAGTCTGGGTACATCCGATCAGCTCTGCTGGCCATTTCCCAACCTCCTTTGGGTAGACCTGGGCTTGTGAAAGAAAAGTCTGATGGGGCAGCCAGGTCTACCAGGAGGGTAGACCTGGGCTCTGGAGTTTTTGTTACCCCCCCCCATCAATGATGTTAAGTGGTGCAGTCCACCACTACTTCCACGCCCACTGCACTTCCTGGCATTCACTCGCAAGCATGGAGCAATTTGGGGTAGTTTGTTTTAATCTGCAGCATCCAACCCCACAGCAATGGGTCGCCACATGCCATGATTCTTTTATAAGCGGCAGCACTCCGCAAAGTGTCAACTGTACCTGTAGCCATCAGAAAAAAGTATGTCCTAAATTAGCCCCCCAGTAAATTCTTCTAGCAAACTGTTTGTATAGAAACAGATTAGAGCTTCAAGATGGACTTAAGGCTGTCCTATACAGTTGTGCAGGTTGGGCCATGCACAAGGGAGCCACATCTAAGGGAACGTCATTCACACAGGAAGAAGGTGGACTGCAGATGGAACCACACTTCAAGCAGGAAGTATGGAGCACCTTTTTCTGCTATGAACCACCACTCAGTATGGGCTTCTTTGGGGTGGCCTTGGGTGGACCTCTACACTTCTTGATCACAGTCTCAAAATTGCTGAAAATTTTTTTCCAAAATCTTTTTTCAGATTCCTCCTCTAACTTTCCCCCCCCCTAAAAACAATACAAATAAATATTGATGCATTGTATTCCATATTTGAAAAGCCAGGCCAACAAAAAGCAAAAAAAAGCATAGTTGATGAAAATCAAGTACACATGTAAACACTGTTGCGTCGAAGCACCTCTGCTTGATAGAATGAGAGCACATGAAGTGCAGCCATGTAGGAGGGAGGCAACAAGAAACGGGGCTCTTCCAGTAATTAGGCAGAAAAACAAAAATAGCCTTCAGGGAATGGGATGAGTTCGGGAGAGAATCCACTGTAAGAATGACCTACAAAAATATTGCAAAGAATGATAACTCTTAAGTTAGGATGAGTTTGTTGTTCGTACTAAGTGGAAACCATCTTACAGCAGAATTGCTGCTCGGTTACCTTCAGTCAAATATACAACCTGTTCTGCTGCCACTGTTGGATCTTGGGCACTCTTTTTCCCCAGAAAGCTCTCTCCCAGTTTCTCCCATTAGACCCAATGACTGACTCTTTTCTTTCAGTTCTCCCATGCCTTTATTAACTTCTTTTGATTATGACTGAGGTTGTGTTTTTAGAAATATCTTGCATAATAGTTGTCATGAAACTAGCTTTCTAGCTTCAGATCGCACTTCCTGGACTGTGGCTGCTCTCCATTTCCAGTGTCGTCTGTTTGCTGCAACAGGAACACTTGCTGCCTGCAAATTAGCCAGTGGCTAAACTGAATTCCATCAGTAAATAAAATTAGGAAATAGCTCTAAAGTGATTTTGCCCTCTCCCGTGGGATGTGCTCATGCATTAATAAACCAGCATGAATTCATGGGTCTGAAAACTGTTTCTCTTCCCTGCCCCCCCCCCATGAATCTAATCAAAACTCTAAATGATAATGAGATCTCATCATCTGAAAGTGAAGAACTTCTTGATCATTATGGTCAGGGCCACACCAATTAGGTACCCTGAAGACCCAGATTTCTACCTTTAGAAAAACTCATGTTTTTGAGATAAAAACAAATATATGCAGCTGAGTCTAGGTTGCTTGTAGTGTTACTGCAGGACTTGCTTTGCATCCATGGTCTAAGTTCTAGGTATAGGTTCCCCAATGTTTTAGCATCTGAACCTACCTAAAAAAAGTTTCACTTTACCAGCTGCTCAAGCCTCTGTGTCTATAATGGTAATTGGGCAGCAGTGCTACCCCTCCCCCCCAATTAGCAGGCTGTTTAACTCTTGGTGTACATAGCCTTATTTATTATTTTAAAAATTTATATCCTGCCCTTCTCCCTACGAAAGGGACCTCAAGGCAGCTTGCACCATTCATTAAAAGAGTATTAAAATTAAACAAATACTAAAAACATCAACATAAAAATCAATAGAAGATTACAATACTGAAAACAGAACCACTATGATCCCCCAACAATTAAAAAATGCCAGCCCACGTTCTACTGAAACACCTTCCGAAATACAAAGGTTTTAAGACCCTGCCGAAAGGTCTCCAGTAAGGGAGCAGTTCTTAATTCCAAGGGGAGGGCATTCCATAACCAAGGAGCCACCACGATAAGGCCCTATTCCTGACCGCCACCACCTCTACTGGAGGCAGCACAGATAGAAGGGCCCCCTCAGATTACCTGAGCAGACTTGTCAGTTTTTGCCTTGTCAGAAACTGCCTTATCAGTTTAGCAACCCACCAAAACTTGGATCAAGACCCACTTGTAGGCCACAGACACACAGTTTGGGAACAACTGATGTAGAGTGCAATCCTAACCTGGAGTTAGGCTGGCACAAGTCCCTTTACTTGTGCCAGCCCAGGAGTGTAGCAAACACACCATAAAGCATGTTTGTGCCATTCTTAGAGTCAGGGAGGCTGGCACACGGATGTGCACCATCCTCCTTGACTCCGAGGGTGGTCCAAACGTGCTTTACAGTACATTTGCAACACTCCTGGGCTGGCACAAGTAAAGGGACTTGTGAACCAGAACTCCAGAACCCAATACTCGTTTCCCTGCAAAAGATAACGTGACTAGTTGGATCAACATATTATCAACTGGTTGGCAGTTTTTATTGTGACACAAAATTCTCCCAAGTGGTTCCTCCTGAAGGTATTGAGACCATCATGTGCTTAAGTACTTTAGATTAATCCTGTTAGATCAGCTCAGTAATTGGGAATCCAGGGTCTGCTTTCCAGCAGTGGCCAGGCGGATGCTTCCAGAAAACATACGTGAAGGCACGTAGTCTTCTGCTGCTGTTTGTGAAAGAGGCATCTTATAAGCTTCTTCGTAACTTACAGCTAAAGACATTTTTTTTCCAAGTTTCTGATCCCTAGTAGCTACTGGGTACTAACTAGATTCATTGCATCTCCTTGAGTGGACACTGGAAAATAAACTGTTTTAAGGGTGCAGTCCTAACCAACTTTCCAGTACCGGGTTAAAGGCAATACAGCTTTGAGGTAAGGGAACAAACATTCTCTTACCTTGAAGAGGCCTCCATGACTTCCAATCCCCTGCAGGATGCAGCACATGCCCCATTGGCACAGCTATGTCAGTGCTGGAAAGTTGGTTCGGGTTGCGTCCTAAAGCAGTTAAAAGAAGAAACAAAAGCCTGAGTTTTGGTAGCTGGCTCAGGGGTTCCAATGCTATGCCATGTGCTTTGGGAAGAAAAGGCTCCTGCGTAAAAAATGAAAGCACTGTTAGCTAGTTTGCAAATGAGATAAGCTGAAGGCAGAGGAAAGAGGAGGAGGCAAACAAACAGATACTGCAAAGGCACAAAGGAGGCACTGCCGGGTTGGGCACTGGCTGAGAGCCCACAGTCAGAGGACCTGTGTGAGTGGGCCGATCTCCACAGTGCTGGTGGTGGTGGTAGTGCCCAATCCACCCCTGGGGGTGTAACGGCACAGTGTGGAGGCCGGTGCAGAGCTTGATCTGTGGGTGCCGAGTAGTGTGACACTAGCACTGTAAGATAGTCCTTTCTGGACAATCTCTTACAAGAAAACTAACTGAAGCTTCTCACTGCTCAAATAAGTTGTTGTTCAGTCGCAAAGTCATGTCCGACAAGAGTCGACCCCATGGTGACCCCATGGACCACAGCACACCAGACCTCCCTGTTCTCCACTAGCTTCTGGAGTTTGCCCAATTTCATGTTCATTGCATCCTCTGCCGCCCCCTTCTCCTTTTGCCTTCGATTTTTCCAAGCATGAGAGTCTTTTCTAGAGTCCTCTCTTCTCATGAGGTGGCCCAAGTATTTAAGCTTCAGCTTCAGTATTTGCCCTTCCAAGGAGCAATCAGGCTTGACTTCTTGTAGGATTGCCCGATTGGGTCTCCTTGCAGTCCAGGGGACTCTTAAATGTCTTCTCCAACACCATAATTCAAAAGCATCTATTCTTCAGCGCTCTGCCTTATGGTCCAGGTCTCACAGCCAGAAATTACTACTGGGAAAACCATAGCTTTGACTATGTGAACCTTTGTTGGCAGGGTGATGTCTCAGCTTTTTATTAAAAAAAGCTCAAAGAAGTGATGAAGTATATAATACAAAGATAGCTATAGTACAGCATTGGCTTAGTTAAAACATTTCAGCATTCTGGCTTCCCTAAACTGACGTAGCCTTATTTTTACATATGCAACTTTTTGAGTCACTTATTACTTCCTGGGGTAATTTCAGGGTCGGGTTTTTTTTTTTTTTTTTTTTGCAAGTGTGTCAATTTGAAAGTTCCTGGGGCAAAGACATGTTGTCTGTTGGGACAGAAACCAGCAACCTTCTTTTATTGGCTTCTTCCAGCACCTGGTAACTATTTACATACCTGGCATGCCATGACACCCCCACCCCCATCAAAAGAAAGCAACAGTCATCTTTGAGGGGGGGGGGAAACAGGGCATGACGTGTTGAATATTTTTGTGTGTGTGTGATCGTACTGAAGAGAGTTCAGGAAGGGTAATAATTCTGTCCAAAAAATAGCAATAATCCAAAATGGGTGGCAAAATCAGTTTCCTGTGCTTGGCTAGTTCGAGACTGTTACAAACATGGATTTCTTCTTTCAAATGCCCTCTCAAAAAGTTCCATGCTTCTGTGGAACATCTGCTTAACGCCTTAGTTTTCACCCCCATTTGCAAGAGAAGCATGTGAAAGTGCAGTGCTACAAGGGACAGACGCATCAGTGTTTTGTACACAGCATGTTTCATGGTGGGCTGGTTCTGGCATTATTTACCTTGTCCAATCCAGCCCATGCTTTTAAGGACGTGTGTGCACCTTTCCCCCACTTGCCCTGTAAATGGTGCTAACCGAACTGCTTCCTTACACATTCTGCCGAACCTACTGGAAGTGGTGTTCTCCCTCAGCCCAGGCTGCCACAGGCCAGACGCCCTTGGGAACTGCGTAGGATGTGACATGGGGTCTAGTGGGAGGCTTGCTCATAGAAGGTGCCTGTCCCCTTGCACTGCTGCCCCCTTGCTGTGCACCTTGTGCCAACTCCCAAAAGTTCTCTGGTCTTCGGTAACAGCCTTGAGGGAAGGCTCAGGTTGCTGCAGTAGGGAGTGGGGAAGATTTTTTTGCAATAGTTAGAATATACCCTATAGTACTGTCTACTGCTAGTTTTCCATGAAAAATGTCTGCTCAGAAATACTGCAACGGCTCGGATAGTGTGAGACGCATCACATACAGCGTGTGCACCTTTAACACTCACGTGTTGGTCATCGCACGTAATGAAGATGCTCACATTGGGCACACGTGCACCAAAAAGCTGCCACTTTTTGTGTAAGGAGTTGTTGTGTTCGGCACAGCTCACAATTAACATTCCACTCCTTGGAGAACAGCTCCTCTAGGATCCTGCCCCAGGACCGGACATAAAGATGCTTTGGCGTTTTCCTTGAGAATTCTCCGAATTTCTCCTCCATACAAATTATACTTCAACACACAGCATCATTGTTGATCCCTTCTGAATCGAGAAAATGTTCTGATGCTGATAAACATCACTGTGGGAAAGGAGTGAATATTAGAACTATTGTTGTGGCTGTTTAGGCCTTAATTGAACTCCCTCTGTTCTGGAACATCAGTTTAATGCAGAGGTGATGTCCCCTCTTGGTTTCATACTCTATACTAGAGAGGCTACCACCGGGTTCTGTATTTCTGATAATGTCCTATACCTTGGGGGCAGGGAGGTTTTCAATTGCCGTTCCTAGAGCATTTATATGTAAGTGAACTCAGGCAGAATTTTGCCCAGCATTGATACGCTGGCTTATACCTTCCCTAAAAAGTGAAACCTGACCAAGCATCCTTAAAGTAGTCCATTAACATATATTTTGTGCAGACAGTTAGGAAGTCGTGGTTGCTATTACAGTAAATATATTTGGATGTAGTGATGGCTCTCATTTGCAGCAGAGAAATGCAGTGGGTATAGTTTGTATGTTTACTAGTATCTGCCAGATTTTCTGTGGTTATTAGGTATAGACTACTTTTCAGCAACAGAAGAACTTGTGATTATCCAGAGGTCATCTTAATGCAGTAGCAACCCACTACCCTGGAAAGCAATGTTACAATGCCCGTTGAAGAGCTGTCCCTTATTCTATTGCAAAACCGGAAGTGGGTTATGATCACATTTAACGCCTGTTCTACGGCTTGGGGAGCCCTGTGGGTCCCCAGCACTACCTACAACCCCCAGAGGCCAGCGCTGCGAGGGGTAAGTGTTCAAAAAGCCCCTCTGGCCACAGCAGCAGCGTGATCCTGGGGATTGCATTGGTACGTTTTCTCCGCCCCTGCCAAGACTTAGGTGGCTCCCAGTTCCCTCAGAGGAGTTTGGGAGCCACTGTCCTAGTGGATCTGGGGTAGATTCCCTCTTCTGTGCATGGCCTGTAAGAAGGAAGGCTCCCCCCCCCCCCCGCTGAGGCTGCCCATCCTGGCATCAAGGAAGGCTTAAAACGTTGCACTGCTTCCAGGCTAGAGCTTAGCCAGGAAATCTCGCAGCGATGGTGGTAGCAAGCAATGCTGGTGGCTCTGTGCAGTTTGCAGTACCCTATTTAGAGATCAGCCATCTGCAGAAAAGTCAGGGTTTCGATGAGAGCAAACAGCAAGGCAGACAGCTGAAGAGGAAGTCCAGGAATCTTCAGGGAAGAGTTCCTGGGAAGTGGGGAAAGTCGACATGGGGGAGGCACCGAAATCTCAGCCAAGGTGCCGGATGGTAGAATAGGGGCTGCCTGTTGACTTGCCTCTAGTGGTAGCTCCACAGCCCTTCTGGCCCTGCTTTCTGTCCCTCCAACGATGGTGGCCTGGCATCTGTGAAGGTGTTGGAGGCTGGGATGCTTGGCAGCCAAGAGCAATGATGTGAAAGAGGCAAAAACACAATGAGCTGAGAGTTTTGAGGTCAGCTGTCTTCTGAACATACATGAGAAACTGTGGCATAGAGAAGGCAAAGCTGGTTTCCTTCCTCCACCCCCACCCAATAGATGACCAGACTCACCTTTGTTTTAATATAGATTTGCAGCCGTTACAAGCAATTAGGGAAGTTGAAAGAGTCCACTGACTGCTGCAGCTTGCTCTGCTCTACCCACCCTTCTCAACCGTGTCAGAGTCTTGGCAACCTTGCAAACCTGTCTAACCCGAGTCCCATTTCCTTAGATTGGCAAACATATACACAGTCATAAAAGCCAGCGCCTCAATGCCCTGAGACGTGTTTCAGGCTGGGAGTTGGGAGTTGCACTGCCGCAGGGTTCCGATTCAGAAAGCGAGAGGCAGGGTCATGGCCACCAGGGGGCTTCCCTGAACTGGTACGGAGGTTCCAGGAGAATCCTGTGCTTCTGTTAATAAAAGCAAACAGCATCTAGGATTGAGACATACAGTTGTGCTCCAATTTGTGTTTAATTTATTTTAAATATTTGAGGTCTGTTGTTCCAGTAGAAAAGTGACAGTGAGGTTGCGTCAAGACACAAGCAGTATACTGCCGCCTCTCACTTAGCAGCACTGACAAACTAAAAGACTGGTTTAGCGAGCTTTCTTCACAGAAAACCACCGGTGCACTCCAGCAGTAACTTCCAGGAGGCAGCATTTGTAAGAGTCCCTTGTTGAGAAATCAAGCTGTCACGTTCAACAGCAGTCAGATGTATTCATGGTAGGTGGGCAGTTGCTACTGTCTGCAATTCGCCAAAAGGGGGCAAGTTAAGTAACTGATATTGCTACAGCAGTGATTCCCAAATTGTGTGTCTGGACCTACCAGTGGGTCACAAGTCAATTTCAGGTGGGTCATGAAGCACCTAGAACAGCCATATTGAAAATACAGACGTGCCCTGGTATCCGCTGAGGTTCTGGTTTTTTTAAAATTGTTTTTAGTTCAGTGGCTTTACATAATGTTTTGTCCTAAGCTTTCTTTCTGTCAGGGATGTTTCCTGGTTGTGCAATTGCTGCAGTCCATGAATTCCAGTTTGCATTCCATGAGTGTCATTTGATTATGTCACAATGATGGCAGTTCCTGCTTGATGTTGTCACTTCCAGTTATGACATCACTTCTGGTGGTTCCCCCCACACAAGTGCCATTCTAAAAAGTGGGTCCTGGTCTAAAAGGTTTGAGAACCACTGACTTAATTAGTTTTGACTTTTTTTTTAAATTCAAGGAACGTTTTGCATTGTTTAAATTTTAAAAGTGTTACATTTTACTGCATCTTGGCGAGTTACATTTTGGAGCGTAAGCTCTACTGCATACCAGACCCTAAAAATAGGAATCTTTTCTGTACTAACTTGGAAACGATTCAGGTTTTATCAGTCAGTGCTCAAGAGCAGGACAAATGTATTTTGGTTTGATTGCATGGTTGCAGTAAGAAATGAAAGAGGTGGTCTTTCCTTCCACCAATGTGCACTGGTTTGTAAACCAAACTAACTTGAAAAGCTAGAGCTTGCCATTTGATTAATTAAAACAAAACTGCATATCTGTTAAGCTGTCCAAAAATGAAAAGAGAAAACAGAAAGAAGTTTAAGCGATTCCAAGGGCCCATGAAAGCAAAAGTCACATTCAAGAGGGTTTTCTAATACTTCAGTGTTTGCTCTTCCAACTGTCACATTTAATGATAATAGAAATTGGGTTTAATATGTTAAATTTGATTTAAGATAAAATTACTAGTAATTTTCCATTGCTTATGAATGTTTGTCTGGACTGTTTTTTTTTGGCCAGCGATTTTCCACTGTTCTATTGGTGTGCACAAATGATCTGCAGGTGTGCTGGGGGAGATTGGGGGGCATTCATTAGTAGGGGCCATTGGGGTGTGTGAGCCCCCTGCCGGTGTTGTGCTGTGCCTTGTCAATTGTCAAAATGGTGATGGTGTGTCTTGACAATTTCTAGTACCTTGTCAGTGTGCTGTGAGATGAAAACGTTTGAAAATATCTGTTTTAGACATTCTCCAAAAGGATCTGGGAAGACTCCGTGCTCCAAATGTTTAAACTCAAATACTGCAATGCTAGGACACAATCCTTCAGAGTGCAATGGTGCAGGGCCCGTCCATGAGCTCAGGAGGAGAACCCTGTTCTGACTTTGCCTAGAGGGCAGCAGCAAGGGCAGGCCAAGGAATAGGAGGTCTGTAGATCCCCCATCCAGCCCTTCTCCTTTGCACAATGGAAATGACTCGGAACTTGCTAGATGCGGCGAGGTTGGGCTTGGTAAAGTTACACCCAGGCAGCCAGCTGTGCCTGCACTGCTCTGTTTAGTCTCCTGGGGCAAGATCAAGCCATCGGCATTTCCATCAGACCATTTCTGCTTCCTCAGACAGCTGAAGAAGTGGAGAACAAATTCATAAATCAAAGCTAATGTAAAATAAAACAGGTGTCTTAACCGTAGTAGCTTCCCTGCAAGCCCTCAATTCTTTTTTGGCACAGTAGTACGAAAATAACTAGGAAGAGCCTCCTTGGAAATGTAGGTCAACTACTCTGAGGCCTGTTTTGTCAATGCTTGGCAAAGATGGCTCCGCATTGGGACCATAAAATGTGGGATTCATTTGGATTCCCGCTGGTTACTGATTCAGCTCCTGGCCGAGATAACCAACTCCACCAAAACGACTTTTGGAAGCTTGGCTTACGTTACTTCAGAAAATTCTCCATGCAACCTCATTGTTGACATGACTCCATCCCAAGATTTATTTTAGACCTTCTGACTGACTAGAAAGCTGCGTGCAAAGTGTCCTCAAATGGCCGTTGCAAAGAAGTATTGTTTCAAACAGAAGCACAACCATCAATATGTGGTTGTGGTCCTAATGGATTTTTTTTTCACCCTGGATATCCTATCTTCCTTGAAACAGGACCCAGGCAAAACAATTCTATTCTTCATAGAACCTGTTTCACGGAACTTTCCAACTTCAAATCCCCTCTCCTTTGTAGCATTAAAACAGAGAGGATTTCTTACGGACTTTTTTTTTGCAGAGGATGAGACTCCCCTACTGACCAACCATTTATCAATTTAAAGGATATTATGAACTTGAACAACTTCAAGACGTATTCTTATAGATTCGCTTGTGCAGGAAAAATCTCATTGGGTGGGTGGGGATCTATCCTACTAAGCAGCTGTTAGGAGAGCTAACATGTCATGTTGAGGTCTTCATGGCCATGGTATTCTATGTGGATTGCAAACGCCAGAGTAGTAACATGGTTGGCCAGACTTGCTTTATCCTGTTATACCCACAGAGCACTTCTATAGTTGTTACTGAGTTTGCTTAAAATCAGAAATTGCTCTAAATCAGTGGTCCTCAAACTTTTTAGCATCAGGGCCCACTTTTTAGAATGACAATCTGTCTGGCACCCATCTGAAATGACGTCATGGCCATTGTGACGCCAGAGCGTGCTGCTTTCCTGAGAATGCACCAATAAGATGGGTTATTTCTCAGCCACTTTCTAATAGCAAAGTGAATCAAAAAGAAAAAAGCCTATTAACAACCTTGACACAAGCAAAACAGCCACACAGCCCTCCCCCCTTTCCAGCATCCCATTGTCCCATATTTTCAATAGGGCTGCTCTAAGTGCTTTGTGACCCACCTGAAATTGGCTTGCAACTCACTGGTGGATTCTGACCCCATTTTGGGAACCACTGCTCTAAATCATGACAATGGTCAGAATGCAAGACCAGCTCAGTCCTCTGCATCAAGCACACACAGCCAATGATCATTAACAGCAAAACTGATCCTTTCTACAGTGCAGGATTGCAGATTCGCATGCTGCTCAAGGAAAAAATCCAAAGATCCAAACTAGGCTAGCTCCTGTATCTGACATCTCATTTTCTAGCTATATAAAAGGTTTGTTTTTCAATGCTGCCCCTGGCTGAAACTGCTGGCGTTTGGATGGCCCCACACTCTGAAAAAAGTAAGCAAGCACACCCAGACTTGTGGATTTTCAGACTCAAGTTTTTCAGGTTAATACTCAAGTCATGCCAGAGTCCTTGACATGCATGACTGACGTCTACATGAGTCAGCAAAAAACACACGTTTTCTGAGACTCTACTTGAGTCCCGAGACTAGAGCTTTCATGGGGAAACCCCCTACCAAAGATTTACAGCCAGTTGGTGTAGACCAGTCCACACCGCGGGCTAGATCGGGCATCTGGGAAATGCCCTCCCCTCTGTGAGCTTGTACCTACCCTGTCATTGGGCTGCCAATTTTCTTTGCCCCCGATCTGGCTATAGGGATGCTCTGGGCAGTTGCAACTGCCTGGAAATCCCGTTTCAAAGCCTGCTGGGGTGATAGATACAACTGCCCAGAGCATCTCTATGTTCAGATTGGGGGCAGTGGAAGAGTAAGCGCCGCTCAGGACTGGAAGGTCTTTTAATGGTGCACAGCAGGCTCCAGTTTGGACACCACGGGTGTAGACAATCGGACCAACTATTCCAGTTCCATACACCAGAACCTCAATGCGTTCATATGTTTTTGGACCGAAATCTAAGATGTTCACACCATCATTCAGGGTTGTGCATTTATGAGCAAGATATGAGTCCCCTTTCCCTTTCTTTACTTTCTGCAGGCATCTTGCAGTTTGTGGAAATCACACTCAGTATCCTGCTGTTGATCTGCATTGGAGCAGCCCAGGCATCTGTTTCAGGTTTCACGTCAATGGGAGGTGTGGGCTCCTTCAGCCTCGACTCATTCTACAGTCCATTTGAAGGGACTGAGCTCCAACAGGTGAGAGACCTGGACATGCAGTACAGCCAGATGAGAGCTCCTTGCGTGTACGGAGGAGTCGCCTTTGGTTTAAGCATGATGTGCCTTACACTTCTCTTTCTCATCACCGGAGGAAAACCCTTTCATCGTCTCTCGGTCCGGACACTTATCACAGAATGCGTCTTTGACATCCTTGCTTGCCTTGCCTATATAGTGGCTGTCGGCCTCTACCTTCACTTTGTCATACAAGTAAACTCAACAGACGTATGCAAAAAGAGAGCGAGGCTATATGCAAGGCAAGGCTACACATCAATGAACTGTGAGGTGCAGGGTGGGGATGCTGCTGTGGCTCTCTTTGGCCTTCTGGCGGCTTGCCTGTACTTCCCAAGTGCCATACTCTGCATTCTCACCATTCGAAGAGTACGGGAGTTTAAGAGAGAGGTAGCAAAGAGTCAATATCACCTCGACAGAACCTCCAGAAAGGAAGATCACCATAAGGTCTATAAGAGTCCCGAAAGCACCCTGAATGCTCGAACCTTCGCCACACTGGTGTAGTCCTTGCCAGGTATCTGAGAGAACACTGTCAAGCAGACATGCTGGAGACATGACTTTTACTTGAGCTGTGTGTATTGTAGAATCTAGTTTTGCTGCACTAATCAGATGTACAGAACTATTTTTGAAGACAGCTCTGTTGTGGGTGATATTTTTTAAAAATCATGCAAAAGGAACACAATCGTGCAAATGAGTCCTGATTTCCTTACTTTGTGCACTTGTTCAAAAATGTTTTACTCGCTGGGTTAATGGTTTAAACTTCCCGATTTAGCTCAATATAACAGTAGCCAATAGTACAACTGCAGACAGGAAGGTGCCTGTTTGTGATGTTCCCTGAGCCAAGATGCTGAACACAATCCATTGTTTGACCCAATAGTGATAGCAATCTCTTCGGCAACACACTACTACTATATCTCCTGCTAAAAGGCCTAATCTGATGGAATTTAGATACTAATAAAGCTCATCCTAGAATTTGGCTCTTTTTATAGTCATTGATGACAGCAACCATCTCCATATCTTATGCCTATAGGTGGGAGAAAATGGTTTTATTTTTTATATGGATTTAAGTGTTTTCCAAAGGTTAGAAGTGTAGAAACCTATGTTATGTTTTCATTCAAAAATTACATTATAATTATAAATTATAATTGCTTTTAAAATGTGCTAGGTAGGTGTTATGGGTGGTACAGTTTCAGCAGATGCAGCCGCAGTCATTACCCATGTACCCCCCCTCCATTAAATAAAAACCAAATAAAAAGTTTTTATTTTTTCAGATTTCAGGTTTTATTTCTTTATAAAAATGAGAAGCACAGAAAGCAGTGTTATGTGCTTTTATTTGGTTACCACCATTTTCTCCTATATCTACCTATGCCAGTCTATTCCTGGAAGGGAAGGGGTAAATTCCTTCTGTATAATCCTGAACTTACTGCTAGTCCTTTCTGCATCTCGTTGATACATTTGTAACTACAGAAAGAAACCTGTTCAAATGCGTCCATCCTTGGCTCCAAGTTCCCAGAGGGTCCTGCTCCTCTTCTGTTTGAATAGAAGGTTTTAGGGTCCAAATAGCAGAGACTGAGTTGGGAAAAAAAGTCACTAAAGTATGAAAATGAAAATCCAAATTTCACCCTCTTTCCCAATGTGATGCAAGCCTTTGGACAGAAGGCAAGAATTGTTTGAAGAACATGTAAAGCTCAGTATACTACTGTCTGTAAGTACCACCTATGGCTCGGTGTGGAAGCAGAACCAAAACAGTGTCTATGGGCACAATCCATCATCACACACCAATGCTATGCGATCTCCATACATTTCCATCCATCTTGTGCCAGGCACACTGCACTAAAGCTCTCTGAGCATCTCAGACTTTTGTATTAAGGACGCATAGCCTGTCTGTGGTATAGGGTTACAGAGACAAATACTCTCTGCTGAACTCAGCATGCATTTGAACTGGATGGGAGAGTTTAAGATTTCCTGGACCTTTCCTACAATAACAAAAATCCTAGGTAAGCAAGGCCAGACAGCTGAAACCACATTGCTCCCGACAGCAATGACAAACATCCCTCATTATCCAATGCAACTAGAGCATCAATTCCTGGGGGAAAAAACCACCCTATAAATCTGTTAAATCATCTTAATTCTTTTGCATAATTACAGCCATACAAGCGCATGCACACTGCCCGTCATAAATAAAACATTAAATGCCCTGCGCAAGGTCGGCAAATTGTCAGCATGCTTGATGTAATCGGTTGTGGCAAGGGAGCGTGTGCAGTGAGCTAGGCCAAGGATGCGGTTGGTTACAGCCATTTGTAAATGATGTATTTACACCAGAGCTGTGTACAGACAATTCTCTGTGGGAACTATTTCTCTTGTTACTACACTGGTGGACCTACAAAAGCGCAATGAAAGGAAACTTTACAGCAGGGGGAAATAACCCGGTTCTCATCTCCCCACCCCCATCCTAGGAGTGGTTAGCTCCAGTGCTCTTGGGGGAGGGGAACCACACACATTGTGTTTTGTTTGAACCATATAGGAAAGTGCACAAGTATGCAGTACTGCTGTCAGGGAGTGATAACCCTGTTCTATTTTTCCATTTTTTTTAGAAAGAGATGCATGTATTTGCATGTGTGTTTATCTTTCACTTAGCTCAAGCAAAGTAGGAGAAAATAATTAAAAGGTGTGCAGTGAATGGGAGAGGAATTGGGACTCCATTGATACAATCAGCGCTAGCCAATAGGTGCCTGAAACATCTGTTCAGACACTTTCTTAGAGGATGAACACCTTTTCCAAGGAGAAATTTGGGTTTTCCATGTACAGCTTCAATAAAACAAATGCCAGTAGAACCAATTTGATTAGCGATGGCAGTGGCACAGAGGAGGAGGGAACCATGCATGTATCTTGAGCAAGAAAGATGCTACACCACCCTCTACATAGTTCCAAAACCATATATTGGTTCACAACGTAAACTTCAGTGGATATTTGGAATACCCATAGGGTAAGGGATTAGGGGAGATGGCAAGAGGCAGCAGGGCAGATAGGTTATAGCATGACTCAAATTCTATAATACCGGGACATTAGTGATACTTGCTGGAGAGGCTGTCAGTTCAGAGTAGTTTTTTTTCCAAGTGTAATGACAAAATCCTAAAATTATGATTGGTTTTATTACTCAGCATTTTTATAGCATAGAGTATAACATGCACGCCATATGTTATTCCCATATTGTAGCTGACGCTGAAGGAAAAATGGCTTGCTGAATGTTCCCTAGAGAGCTTAGGGCAGAAGCTGGGTTTAAACTACAGCAAGTCCAATCCTGAGACCCTTATCACTGTCAGTACATGAGCACCACAGGCTAAATGTGTTGTGAGCATGCCATAAAGCATGCCCGCGACACCGCACCATTTGCACTGGGGCAGTGGCTAAGTTAGCGCCTGGCCCCAATATGAACAGACAATAAACCCGCTTGGGGAGGGGGTGGAGGAACTTGGAGGGGAGGAGCCGTCCCGCAAGGTGGTGGGACCCAGCTGAGGTTTCCCGCCAGATTCAATGCCCCACTTCGAACTGGGCAGCCCAACACACCAGCAAAATAGCCAATGGTGAGGCAGGAAGCCCCATTGCAGGCAGCAGGGTTTCCCCCAGGGGAAGGAGACAAATGTCCCCTTCTCCTGAGGACCTACAGTGGCTCTCTGGCTGCGGCTGGATGCACCAGTAGTCTTTTGGCCACAGCTGCATCCATGCGGCTCAGGATTGGCTTGCCCATCTCTTAATGACTGTGTGCCAGCTGCATACTGTATGCCGACTACTTATATTGGACCATATAAATTGGATCTGCACATTCCAAGCATCATTAACTTGCTTGGAACTGATTAACCACTACTTATAGCATGGGAAAATGGGAACCTTCCTCAGTTGAAACATTGGCTGGCCAGGACATGACTTCAGTCCTTTCTGCAATATGAAGCGAATATACCTATTCAAGGATAGTTTGGAAAAAGTCATTTTATGATGCTTGATTAATTTTATTGTACCCTCCTCCAAAAATTAGCTGGGTTCTGCTACCAACTTGGATGCAATTTTATAATACATGGTGCAAACACTTCTACTGAAAGGAGAACTAGTCCCAACTAGGGAAAGACAGACCTCAATATGTGCAACTTACGGTGTGAGAGTGGTCTTACCATTTGGCATCTGTCAGTTTCAATGTGTAAGAAAATATACCTATTAAGCCTTTGCAACAAGCTCTGCCTACTAGAAAGTGATGAAGCCCTCCAGAGTTTAGGATATATTAAAAACGTTGACTTGAAGATTCAAGTCTTGAAAACCTCCCCATTTATGACACCCAAAGGTAATGATATTAGTTCTCACACTAGGAAGTCTAAATTCCAGGAAGATATATCTGGCTGATATAATACTGGGAGTGATAAATTATGTCACGCTGTGGAAAGGATGTCATTACTTATAACTGAAATGGGTTTTTAGTATGACATTTTTAACGTACAAGCAGGGTGCTTATGATCAATCACCACATAGAATAATTTACAAAGAATTTGCTTGGACTGTGCAAGAAATTTGCAAGTCCTTTTCCTTGTGATCAAAATGTATTTATACTTTTGTTATACCCAAAACAATCTCTCCCATGTCCTCAATGTACCAATTCTCCATTCCCTTCTCATCCCTTCTATATTTTTTACACAGATTTCCTCCCCACCTGCCTCTACGTGGGCATTATTCAATCAAACAGAAGGGAATACTTTAATGGAAGACAAAGTAATCCTTTCAACTGCAAGTACTCTCAATTAAGGATTTGAGAACTTGACTTATCCAACATCAAGAATTCAGAGAAATTAATTGATCCTGTTTCAGACAGTTATGTGTGTATGTGTGGTTACAAACAAAGCAGAGTCATAACAGAAAACCACAATTATTTGTAAATTTTTATATTTATTATAACAAAAATTATGACATGTTCATTTGTGCATTCTTTAATATAACTCTTGGTATGTAAATGATCTACAGTAAATGAACTCTATACAATCATGCTGGTTGTGGCAGCAGGGAGGAACACACAAAAATGTGTCTGTAAAAGTTGACAGTGAAGAAAGACGAAATATCAACCCAGGTATTTGTGGCCCAATATCCACCTTATTCATGTTTAGCTGCACCTGCAAATTTTATTTGGACCGCGGCCCAAAGACACTTGCTTAGGGGAAATCTCATACATGGGCAAATACACCCTTGGTGACTCAGGCCAATCCCATCCAGATGGCCGTGGACATGGTAGCATAGACACAATGTGGGTCAAACAGGGTCCGTATACTTCAATCAACTAATCCACTGGGAGAGCATCATGTTTGCATGACTTCCCTCATCCTCTAGGTTTGGTTGCATCACAAGTTGCCAGCTTCGACAGACATGTGAAAGCACTTTTGGGGCAGGGGAGAGGAAACAAATGGTCAGTTTCAGGTTGCGTCCTCCTGCTGAGACTACAAAACATTTTAAGCATCACTATACAACACTGAGTTATTTACAGGGATTTCCCAATCAGCTGTTCTCTCAGAGAAAATTAGTGAATCTCAGTGACTTTACGTCACCTGAAAGAGTAAAAGCAACTCCTAGGAGTTAGTCTCCATAATTCTACAAATGTCTATCCATTTTTCAAGACCAAAAAAAGCCTTTTTTTCTCTCAAAGAAATACAGTATTACAATATTACTTAATCATTTAGCACTGGCAATACTGCCCTGTTTTCCAAACAAACAAGACAAAAAAAAAGAACAATTTTAAAAAATATTACATCAACATCATCATCAGTTTTCTCTGCAATATATTAAACCTTTTGTATTTTAATTTTTTCTCCACTTTTTTTTTACATTTGATATGTTAAGGGGGGGTTGGGAAAGAGTTAAACTAGTTTAATTCTAACTGGTGAAGCATCACTAGAAGAGAATTGGTGGTTATTACAGCTAACAAAACAAGAAGCCGCTGTAGTTCTCAGTAGATGAGCAGGACCTGGAAGAGAAAGTGGAAGAAATTTTCCTTCTCCTTCCTTCCCTGTAATACCAATGCAAGGAGGGTCCAGCTCTCAGTGTCTTGTTAGCTCCTTTTGAGTAAGCTTGGTCATAGTGGCGTATCGTAATAGTCTGGCAGCTGGTCCATCTGGTATTGCCGCTGTTGATGCTGTTGCTGCTGTTGCTGCTGCTGCTGCTCATGGTGTTGCTTCATGATCTCCTTGACTTCCTCCTCCAGCTCTGGTGGGATGATGAACTGGTCATCTGGGTCGGGCTGGGCTGGGGCTGCAAAATAGCCCCCAGTTTTTCGGAGTGGTGCATCGGCTGCTACCTCAATCAGATTATGGCTCCTCTCCTGGGGAGCCACAGAACCGTTGCCACGGCGGCGCCCAATGGTGCCCGTGGCGGAAGGGTCAACTTTCCTAAGGAGGCACGTCTCGTCTTCAATCACACTGATGACAATGCCTTCGTCACTGGCTTCCACAGGTGTCTGCAGCAGTAGCTGCTTCTCCTTGGCTCGAGCGCAGTGGATGTCCACCTCCACTTCCACTCGGCTGCCGTTGGAAAAGACGCCTTCAATTGGCTCCTCGTCTTCACTGTCAAGGCCATTGTCTGAAAAGGCGCTGGAGAAAGTGGCGCTGGAGAGCTGCCTTTGAAAAGAACTGGAGAGGCAGACTGGGTGGAGCATGCAGCGCTGCTCACTAGGGTAGGCGGGGCTGTTTTCGTTCATGGTTACCTGAGGCGGCTCATCAGAGGCCGTAGAGCCCACTTCACTGCTCATTTCCGAGGTCGAGATCTCGCTGCTGATCTCCGAGGCCATCCCACTGCTGGAGGAAGGCATCCCCAACGCATCAGAAGGCTTATCCTTAATGACCACGTTGACGGACTGAGGGAAGATGCCTGGGCTGGGAGGAGGGACCCCGTTCAGCTCACAGCAGCAGAAGCTGTCCTCAGTGACATTGAGCTGAACCACCACGGCACTGAGGCTGTCGTTGCAGCCATAACTCTGAGCCAGCGTGCAGAGTTTCTTGGCAGCGCCCAGGGCATCGGGCACGTTCCTGACCGCTTCCACCGCTTCATCAATGGACAGGCTGTCCCACAGGCCTTTGCTGCCCAGAATGAAGAACTCATCTTGAGGCGTCAAAGTGATGGACTGCACGTGAGGGCGGGGAACCACACTGGGATGAAGGAAGGTGTAGCCCAAGATCCTTGTCGAGTCCGTCACACCATTAACTTTGCCATCCTGGAATGAAAACAGTGACACTTACAACAGGGACTGGGTAATTATTAACAATAGTCAGCTCTTAAGGGAAAAGGAACACCGAGTATGATTTTGCAAACCCCCATCCTTATGAAAGGTTGCGTGAGGAGTGCTGCTGTGTGAGTAGTTAACAGAAATGGGTTAAAGAACCTGTGTTAAATTTTTCCGTTTGCTTGGATCAGCAAATTGATCCCAGTGTGATCAAGCTGCATCACCCAACAGACAGGTAAAAGGTCAAAAGGGAGGGGGCCAGAACAGAGACCTTGAATGTTCAACATACAGACTGTTTATCTGACATTGCAGTGGAACACAACTGGATTGGACAGAAACCCAAAAGTTGTGCTAGGGCAAGGCATGCCTGTGTCAATGGTATCCCTATGGCTTACAGGACAAAAGCGTTCAGCCTACACGGACTATCAATGACACACTGAGTAGGACAGAATTACAAAGAATTAGTACTTTGCTCTTGACGCTCTTAATAATATGCATTAACATGCATGGTGACACCCACAATTAGAACATAATTTTGACCATAGTCTGTTGTTCTTCTGTTATCCCTAACATATGTTCTTCTATACCCGACACTCAAGGAAAAACTACTGGAAAAATCTCGTGCACTCCCTGGGGCACCTGGTGGGCCGCTGTGAGATACAGGAACTGGACTAGATGGGCCTTTGGCCTGATCTAGCAGGGATGTTCTTATACTGGTTTACATCAAGCAAGCAAGCTGCACAGAAATGCAGTTGGTTTTCCCTGGGTTTTTATTCCACTGAGCTACAGTGAAAATGTTTTTTCCACATGCCTCAATTACTAACTACACTTCCTCTTAGATATGACATTTCCCAAAGGGAGATGAAACATCTAAAGGAAAAAAAAAAGAACATAAAAATATATGAGTCTTGGAGAAATCAACTGTGTACATATTCAAATCCCAAAGTACAGACTGGGTTATTCCAATCAGCACTGGGAATTTCTAAGGCATGGGGTTATCTCGAAAGGAAGTGAGTAACAATAAAGCACCACTGAAATAAATGGGATTTAAAATTAGTTATGACTAATTTCTCTCCACTGATTTAAATGATGCTTAGTCAGGATTCCCTTTATTTTGATACAACCCACTATTCTGCCTTATTTGCTGGAGTCTGCTGGTACAAATGTGGAAATGGGATGGGGGGAAGGGAGAAAATGGTCCAGAAATGGAAGACAGTCAAACACCATTAAAAATCAGAGCTGTATGTATCTTGCATACTTAGTAAGCTTCGAATATTACAAAAAATGCCTAAGGAATGGCATAAGTCACCCCATTCTCAAGCTGTGGGTCTCCATGGCCCACCAGCGGGTCATGATCCAATTTGTGGTGGTTTGCAAAACTGACAGGGTAGATTAGGATATGTGCATCAAGGGTTAAACAACCTGCTAATTGGGGGAGGGGGAGATCTGCTGCCCAATCCCCATTACAGCCACACAGGCCTGAGCAGCTGAAACCTGAGCAGCTGAATATAGGCCTGAAGCTATTTTTAGGTGGGACCTGATGCTAAAACATCTTGGAACCACTGGGATAAATGAATACTGAAAAACTGCAAAGCTTTCAGCAATTTTCTCTCAGCCCAGGAGAAGTGCCTTAAAGCAACAGGGTGCACGAAGGTAAGGAGAGGGCTCTTCCTCCCCTGCTCTGCATGCTCCTTTACACGTCAGCAATAACCCACATACTATAAACAAATAAGGCAAATATGAAAACTACAGGCGCTGGAAACTACAAGCCAGTCTGTTCCGGGTAAGATGGTGGAAAGCCTCATCAAAGATAAAATCCTAAAACACGTAGAGGAACAAGTGTTGCTGACGGAAAGTCAGCATGGCTTCTGTAAGGGTAAGTCTTGCCTCACAAACCTTGTAGAATTCTTTGAAAAGGTCAACAAGCACGTGGGATGTGTAGTGGGAGAATCAGTGGCTATCATCTATCTGAAGGCATCTGACACCGCCCCCCCCCCCCCACCACCAAAAGCTGCTGAGGAAACTTCACAGCCAGGGAATAAGAGGGGCAGGTCGTCTTATGGATTCAGAATTGGTTGAGGGCCAGGAAACAGAGAGTGGAGGTCAATGGGCAATTCTCACAATGGAGAGAGGTGGAAAGCGGAGTGCTCCAAGGATCTGGTACCTCAGGCTGGTACTTTTCAACTTGTTCATAAATGACCTGGAGACAGGCATAAGTAGTGAGCTGGCCAAATTTGCGGATGACACAAAACTTTTCCGGGTGGTGAAAACCAGAAGGGATTATAAAGAGCTCCAGATGGATCTCTCCAAGTTGGGGGAATGGGCAGCCAAATGGCAGATGTGTTTCAATGTAGACAAGTGTGAAGTGATGCACATTGGGGCAAAAAATCAAAACTTCACATATAGGCTAATGGGTTCAATGTTCCTTGTTTTGAAACACTACTCTCAGTTCAAATCCACTGTGGCCGAGGACAGAAGCAGAACAGGGAGGGCAAATGATCATTGAGCATGACAACAACTGCTGCATTTTGTAGGTGGTGGCAAAGCTGAATCAGTTCAGAGTGCAATCCTAACCTGGAGTTAGGCTGTCACAGTTAGGCCAGCAAAGTTGGGCTGGCACAAGGGCCACCATAAAATGAGTTTGGACCACTCTCGGAGTCCAAGAGGCCAGCACACAGATGTGCTCCATCTTCCCTGACTCCGAGAGTGGTCCAAACATACTTCACGGAGTCCCTTGTGCCGGCCAAACTTTGCTGGCCTAACATTGCTGGCCTAACTCCAGGTTAGGATTGCACCCTGAGTTACAGTCCTAGTTTTTAAGATGCAGTTTAAACTGCTGCAGGGCCACAGAGAGAATTTGGATTGAGTTTGCTGCTTTCAAGATGACTTTTGAGAGCAACATGCAGAGCTGCCCCTGCTGCCTCCCTTCCCCTTTGCACCCCAGTTCCTTACTTCTGTGATAATGGCCTTGTGCTGCTTGATCCTCTTTAGCTCTTCTTCACAGCTTATCGTATAAGACCTGGATAAAGGCAGAGGTTTCCCGTTCCTGCAGAGAACGGATTGGCACTTCCCCACATTGGCAGAGGTTAATGTGAAGCATCCACCTGGGTCTAATGGATCATGCTTTATATGACACAGGACAGCAGAACCTCCAAGCTTCTGCCCAGCAGTTCCAAGTTTCCTGAAATTTCAAGGGGGGGAAAAAAAAGACCAACATCATGAGTTATTTTGATGAGTAAAGATGACACCTTCAGACAAGGGGCTGGGGAGGAGAGGAGAGCAAATATCACACCAGATCTCAACTACAGTTGAAAGGTCAATCCAAGCATAAACATACTCAAGGACCAGGACTGATAAGGAGGAACTCTCCAGTATGAAATGGCAACTCACAGACCATACAGAAGCATTCAGAGAAGGTACATCTCAAACGGAAGACCCTCTACTAATAATCACCACCAAAGTTTTGCCTGAATTAAGGCTCGAAGAAAAATGTGGGTGCTCCTGCTCAAGTAGAATATCAATATCAATACCACAGCATTTTTTTTAGCACTAGGCAATAATTACATTTTTCTCCCTAGCGTTAAAAACCAGAAAAGCGCCTACTCCATTAAGCTGCTGCTTGGGTCATCTCTCAGTGGAGCATGTGCTTTACATGCAGAAGGTTGCAGGATCAATCCCCTGGCATCAACCAGGAAAACCCTGGAGAGCCAATGCCAGCCAGTGAGGACGATGCTGAACCAAATGAGGCCGACTCAGTTCTACGTTCATGTATTCATGTGCAGAGTTTGTGCCCCCCTCCCCATTTTCACAGCAGTTGCAGGTGATCAACTTTTCTATAAAAACACAACACTTTTCCCTAGGAAATCAAAGAAAGCTAGAACAAAGACTTGCAAGCTGGCATGGCGCCTGAATCATTGTTCCAGTTTGAAACTAATGACATCCTTTTAATTCCATGCATCTCCTAAAAGAAGGCCTTTTCAAGACGGACATCTCAGGATTGTCAGATCTATATTAAAAGCCATTGTACAACAGCGGATTTCCTCCCTACCACTCCCAAAAAGCCACTTCAGGCTTCAATTTAAACAATTTTAATGAATCAGTCTCAGTTAATACTTGGACAGACCGCAGTGGAGCTAGGCAATTGTAAATACAGTTATTCGTGTTTGATATATCTAGATATAGATAGGCTATTTATCTTCTTTTCTGGAGTCTTTTGAATACAGGAAGAAGCACATGACATTTTTCTTTGTAATTGCTTTGAAGTGCTTAAAACGAGGCTCTGGAAAAAGGGGTAGGAGAGAAAGCGGGCTGTGATAAATAGCAATTGCCAACTCATTTTGTCTACCATAAGAAACAAATAGGACTCGTAGGAGTGAGGTTAATTCTGTCACCCATGGCAAATGGTTACTTGGTTTTTGTCCTATGCCACACTACTGGCATCAAGGCACTGGTGAGCATACTATAGTGTTATCCTCTTCCCCATTACATTAGGATGCTGCTTTAAAAATTGTTTTTATGAATGACACCACACCTACAGGTTTTTATACTGCCACCTGGGGAACTCTTGAGGTTCCTCTTAAGATCATCAGGGGCTGGAATGAAATGTTCAAAAACAGCAGCCAAACCTCCTTAAAAGGTGTTTTTCACACTACCAGCAAGCGCCAGTATCCTCTGTGTTTCTGTTCTAGATGCCACTCTGGATATCTGAAAACACACTGGGGACGCCTTTTTGAAGACAGGGAAACATCATTAGGTTTGTTGCAACAAGGTAAAAAAAGATTTGTTTAATGTTCCCCTATTTTTAATAGGTGTCCCAGTATCCATGGGTATCTGTGGATAACCATGGATACCAAATTAGTAGACACCAGGACACACCTGTAATGTTGATCTTCCCTAGAACAAAGAGCTCCAGGGGACTACTGGGTACATTCTCCAATTCATACAAGGCTATGGTGAAGTCCAAAGTGTAGAGGCCATTAGATAGACTAATCTAATCTCAGTCATCATGCTACTCATGCTCTCAGATGGAAGAAGCCAAAAAGGTCATCTCCTGGAGGAGCTTACAAAGAGGACATGCTGCCCTAAATATCAGCAATTGGAAAAGACTTCTAGATTCATCAAGAACCTTTTCATTGCTCTGTAGTCAAAAGGCAAAGACTTAGAAGCAGTTACACACAATGCCTCCCTCAGTGTTGAGCTGCTGAAGCCCATCAAAGATTCTTGTCCCATGTGAAATTCAATATGTATGCAGTACCTGCATCACAACAATGGATTGCCCAGACAAGAGCGCATGGGCCAGTGTGCAACTTAGGAGCTTTTTCAATTCCACAAAGGCTACGTGTAGTGCCACTATGGGCAAGGAGTTTTCAGTGGCAATGCAAATGAAGGGCCACCCCTAAATCAGCCCTCAGAATGAGACCGAGAAAGGAAACGAGCCTTGAGATGTTGGGTGCTTACTGAGTGAACTGCATAACAAAAAACCATGACAGGACCAAAAAAAAACCAACCTCTGCATTACTATAAATGTATTGATCATGTATTCTTCTTCACTCTTGGTTTTCTGCAGCTCCTCTGCCAAGATGTCGCTCATGGTACACTGCAAAAGGTAAGGTACTTCAACATTGCGGTCTCCATCGAAAACTCCATAGAGCGCCTCCCTGTTGTCACAGAAGTTATTGGCAGAAAGAGCTGCCACACACAGCCTGCAGACATAAAAGAGCGGCAGAGAACAACCAATGAGGGTTTAAGCAAGCAAACACTTCATATAGCCATTTCTCTGGTGAGAGATAGACACAATGCCATCTAATACCCTACATTTGCTTCGTAGAGCAAGGTAACAAGTCTGTTCAGAATTCCTTACTTTGTCAGAAAGTCTGTATCAATACACTATATTCAGAACAATCATTGGCGCGCACACACGCGCAAGCAAGATTTTAGTACCAAAGTAATTTTTATCAAGATATAAAAATATCTTGGGCAGAAGATTTAGTCGAGAGGGTTAATGCCTCTGTTTGCCTGAAGATAAGAGCTGAAGATCTGAAGGTCGCCAGTTCGGGACTACTGGAAGTCTCTGTGAGCGGCAGACCTTGTAATTGCGACTGATTAACAGCTGAGCTGTCTCCGGATGCCTTGTGAGAGGGGGAGTGTGCCGGGTCAGCTGCTTCTCTGGTGGGAGCAGGGAAGCCACTTATCAGCCAACAGAAGACAAATGGGTGGCCAGAAAGAAGACTAAATCCAGAAAGATCCACCTGTATGTGTTGTAGTTCTTTTAAGATAGAACGTTTCTGTAAAATCGTACAAACCCTTTGGGTTTATGAATAAAGTCTGCCTATGTAAACTGCCTTGAGTTACAGTCATTAGAGAAATCTAGTGACCTAAGAAAGGCAGTATATAAATACAAGTATTATTATTATTATTATTATTATTATTATTATTATTATTATAAACTCAGAATGTGGGTGAGGGTTAGGATCCAGCCTAAGTCAACCAGGCTGGTCCCATCCCACTCCTGGACCCGGTGTGCCCACCAGTCTTGCCCTCCCCCTGCCCAACAATGCCTCCGTTCCGCCCTCCTGTCACCCTCTACCACTCCCTGTGCCAGCCTGTCCAGGCCACCCCTTCAGCTGCCACCACTTCGAACCCAACAATGCTCCTCCACAGGCCTCAGTAGGAGCTATTATATTTTGTGCCTTTCCCTCTTCTGCACAAAATTCTCACCGTACCCACCAAATGCTTCTTTGGAGTGTAAAAGGACTAGAGAACATACCGATGAAACTCAAGAGACAGTTATAGGACAGAGTCTTTACGAATAGTCAAAGGGCAGGACAGAAGGCAGAAAAGAGACGTGCAGTCACCTGAGCTCCCTGACACGAATGGAGATAATCGCTGGTTGCATCCAGGAGCCTTTCTGAGGCCCCCAAAGGTGCTAGAAAGGCACTTCCAGTTTTTGGCAAAAACCAAGAGTGCTCCTCAAACACCACCAGGGAGACAGTATTCTGAGGCCACAGAGGCTGTGCATGACCTCTGCAGGCCTCAGAAAGGTTCCGTATGTGACCTGAACAAGGTTCCAGTCGTGCTTGGAGGCCTAGTGACCTGAAAATCATTCCTAGGTAACTAGGCTTTGTGATGTTCTGTGCCTCACTGGCACAGAATGCCAGCACATGCTCCTGGAGAACAGTGGGGGGGCGAGCCTATGGTGGCATAAACTGGACCGCAAGGCTCTGCAGTTTGTTTACCCTACCCTGACTAGCTGGAGTGGAATAACTTCTTACAAGGCAACTAATATAAACTTGGCTGTATCTTATTAGAGCCATGTATGTACTGGTTGTGGGACGCGGTGGCGCAGCAAGTTAATCCGCTGTTGCTGGGCTTTTGACCGCAAGGTTGGGAGTTCAAGACTGCGCAACGGAGTGAGCTCCCATTGCTTGTCCCAGCTCCTGCCAACCTAGCAGTTCGAAAGCACCTATTATTTATTTATTTATTTATTTATTTATTTATTTATTTATTTATTTATTGGATTTCTATCCCGCCTTTTTGCCCAAAGGCACCCAAGGCGGCATTACAGTAAAATATAAAATTTAACATTAAAAAATTTAAAAACAATATTAAAACAATGCAATAAAACAGAATTAAAACAAAGCAATAGAATTTAACAACAACAAGCCCTGTAGATAATAAGGTATAAAATATAAAAGTGTAAGAAACCAGCCAGCCAGCCTGTCAACAGTTAAAAGCTTTTTGAAATAAAAAGGTCTTCAGTCCCCGCCGAAATGTTAACAAAGAGGGAGCAGTTCTCAATTCTAAGGGGAGGGTATTCCAAAGTTGGGGGGCCACCACCGAGAAGGCCCTCTTCCTGGCCGCCACCCCTCTCACTTCTCCTGGTGGCGGCACAGTAAAAAGGGCGCCCCCAGATTATCTAAGAGTATGGGTAGGATTATATGGAAGGAGGCGGTCCCTCAAATACCCTGGACCCGAGCTGTAAAGGGCTTTAAAAGTCAAAACTAGCACCTTGAATTGGGCCCGGAACAGAACCGGAAGCCAGTGTAGCCGCCGAAGCAACGGCTCAACAGAGTCAAACCGATGTGCCCCAGCAACTACCCGAGCTGCCGCGTTCTGTACTAGTTGTAATTTCCGGACTGTCTTCAAAAGCAGCCCCACGTAGAGCGCATTGCAATAATCTAATCTAGATGTCACTAGGGCATGGGTCACTGTGGCCAGGTCCGCACAGCTCAGTTATGGTTGCAGCTGGCGAATCAGCCAAAGCTGAGCAAAGGCTCCCCTGGCCACCTCTGCCACCTGGGACTCCAGGTGTAGCTGTGGATCCAAGAGAACCCCCAAGCTGCGAACCTGCTCCTTCAGAGGAAGTGCAACCCCATTCAGAGCAGGACAATAGTCCAATACCCGAGCTGTGGATTTCCGAACCACCTAAATGCAAGTAGATAAATAGGGACCACTTCGGTGGGAAGGGAACGGCGTTCCGTGTGCTACGGCATAGAGTCATGCCAGCCATATGACCACGGAAGCTTGTCCTCAGACAAACGCTGGCTCTACAGGCTTTGAAATGGAGATGAGCACCGCCCCCTACAGTTGGTCATGACTACACCATTCGGTCGTGGGGAAACCTTTACCTTTATGTACTGGTTGGGGCCTTTTTATCTGCAAAGGTTCCATTCCTGGAACCCTCACCCATAAAAAAAAAATGCACAGGCAATACAATTAAACCTGCAGTTTTGCCCCCACACACTCTCTGAACTCACCTGGAACTATGCTCCAGTTGGGTTTGGACGGTTTTCTGAGGCCTGCCGAGGCCACGCAGATCCTTCAGGGATTCCCTGGGCCTCATAATGCCTTAAAAGGCATTAAAAACGTCACTTCCAGTTTTTGCCAAAAACCAGGTTGTGGGGTTTTTTTTTTTTTTGCCAAAATGGTCATTCTGAGGCCCACCAAGACCACATGCATCCTTGGCAAGCCTCAGAAGAACCTGTGGAAGCTTCAGGTTGAGCCAAATCCACGAACGTAAAGTCCGCAGATAATTAGGCTCAACCTGTACAATGATATCAATGTTTTAGGTGCAGCGGCAAGGATGCTGCATACGGCAAGGATGCTGCGTGTGCATTGCTGAAGTATTCTCCAGCTGTTAGGGATGCACATGGGTAGCCGTGCTGGTGGACCACAGGGCTACACAGGCTGTCCTCACCAGCTTTATTGGCTGGTGTGAAATAACTGTTTCAGGGCACAAAATACATGTCTGCAGTGCTACAGCAGCCCACAGACTGAGTAATCAACAGCAGATCAGACGACTTAGTTCTTGTTTGGGGAGGGCAGCTGGGAGCTTTCTGCCGAGTGAAGAGTTTTGCAGACACCAAGCAACAAAATCTCTTCCCTGAGCCCTCAACACGGCTGAACTTCAGTGGCAGATGAAACCCAGATTTCAAACTAATCTTCTGAGCTAAGTGGGATTGACTTCGCCACAGACGCCTTTACAGATGGAGCTTCCGACGCTGGCTAGACTTGGTGGAGGCATGTTATTGCTGAAGACTGGATCAGCAACATATTCACCATTTTAAAAATCCAAATCCCTTCTGATACCTCCGAGGAAAATGTGAGGTGCTCAGGTCTTCCCTGGAGTCAGGTGGGATAATACTGAGGACAGAGCTGAAGGCCTGCTTTGGATCCTGAGGTTTGTGAAAGGCAGGATAAACCAATAGGCAGCAGGAGGTTGAGCAGGGATTGAGGAGAAGCTACCCTTTGATGCACAACCCTTTGAAAATGGATCTGCTAATTTTACAGATGTCACTAGGCAAACACCCTCCCACCCACCGGCCCTATTAAATCATAGAAACTTGCAAGCATCTACACATGTATGTATGTGTGAGTGAGTGAGAGAGAGAGAGCGCCCATCTCTATTCTATACAAATCACGACAACACATCCCATTCTCTCATTCAGACAATAAGCCTGCTGGGAACAAAGATGTATTCCTCTTTTCCACACAAGGTAATGAATTAATATACGTAATGTGCTTCACTTCCAGGGGATGAGGCAGAATATATAATAGTTTCAAAACAAAAGTAGCCTTTGCTGAAATGGATTCTAATAGGATTTTCAAAGTAGGAGCAAAACCTTCTTCAGTTGCACAAATGTTATATGGGAAGCACTGCGGAGCAGGATCAAGGCCTGCCCACCTAGGAGGCCAACAGAAGCAGTCACTTCAAGGCAGCAGGTGCTGAGGGGTGCCGATCTCCGTCAGCCTACTTGCCCCTCCAGTGCTACTCCCACACCTTGGACTGGGAAAAGGCGGAGAGGGAGTGTCACGTCCATCTCAGGGGCTGGACTGACGCCCTGGGTCGAGATGGGCTGGGGGGGCGGCCTGGGGGTCCCTAGGTGGTCCGAACTGGCGCAAATAATCCTTCTCAGCCTTTGGGGGTCTTTTCACAGCATGATTTAATCGGGTGAGTGCCTTCACATTCATCGGGCGCGGTTACGTCACAGGGCCCCGGGATAGTTCAGAAAGAGTGGTGTCGGCGCCCCACACCCCCAGACCCCTCGTCTCTGCTGGTCGTCTCATTGGCCCTAGGGGTGGACACCGGTTGCGTTTGCTTCAGGGAGGCGTCCTGGTGGGTGGGCCCAGAGCCTATGCTGCATAGGGGCTCCCTTAGTTGAGGCCCGGCATTGCCACAGGGCCAGGATCACCCACGGCAGGGTTGCTGAGTGGGGGGGGGCTGGACCATTCACTGTTGGTCCCAGGGCTCTCTCGGGCGCAGGCACACCCCCCCCGACCTCAGCCTCTGTCCTTGGTCCGTGCAGGGTCCTTCACCCGTACCCCAGAGGGGCAATGGGGTGTCTTTCCAACCCCTTCCAGGTGTGGGTCTGGTGGCCTGTAAGGGGTGGCCTATAAGGGTCTGGTGGCCTGTAAGGGGAGCGTGGCTGGGCTCCTTATGAGCTGCCCAGGCAGCCGGCCAGGCCCCACCCCTTCCTGTGAGGGTGGGGCTTCCCCTGGGACCTCACCCAGGGCTGACATCATGGGTTGGCTCGTTACCCACCAATCGTTGAGAGGCCTCAGCTCGGCCTGCTCTTCCCTGGTCCAGCCTGCTCCAGCCTCTGGCCTGGCAAGCCAGGGACAGGCCTTGCCAGGGGTCCCTTGATGGCCTCGACCCGGCACCTTGGCCAGTCCTGGGACCCCCGAGGTGACAGGGAGGAAGAGGAAATGTGGAGGGGGTGCAAATCACTGTACTGGATAAGGGCAGGGGAGCACTTGTCATGCCGCTTCAGGTGGTCTTCTGTCAGCCCTGGGCAGGATGTCTCATTCATCCTTGTAGCCCTGCTAACTGGGCAAGAGACCCTTGTTCCAAGTGGTGTTCCTCATATATTTAGCAGAGGGAGAGTAATTGTCCCTCTTCACTGCAATACCAAAGCTGGTGGTGCATTTTTTTAGATTATGAGCCCTTTGGGGATAGGGAGCCATTTAACTTTATTTATTTGGCCAGTACACTGCTTTGTGAACTTTTTGTTGAACAGCAGTCTATATATACTGTTTGATATCGGAACAAGCAGGAGCTTAGCTACACAGCCACTTTTACTTCTGAGGAACAGAATGGGTCTACATACCTAGCGTTTGTAAAAACAAGCAGCAAGTTAAAATTCACAGAAGTCTTTGCTGAGCCTTAACCCGAGGCCCCAGGTGAGGAGCACTCTTCTTACCTGGGTTCACATGAGGCATGCCCTTGTAGGTATCATTCAAGTGCACACACAGTGAATAACCATCCCCTGCCCCTTTAAGTGTGCATGTTATTCTGTGTCTTACGCTGTAATAGCTACTAGGTGGGTCTCCGCTGTGTTATTAGGGGTAATCACAGCACAAAGAAGATGGACATGCATGGAGAAATCATATCACATATCAGAGCAAACTGCTTACTTGTTCTTAACTCCTGATGCTTCAGTATAACCGTGGCTCCACACTGCTGGGGCTCCAGATGCATCTCCAGCTGATGGCTGGTCAATCTTGAAGCACCGGATGTTACTGCAATGGGAAACAAAACACAAAATAAAGACAAAACTCAAGGAGTTGATACTTCAAAAGCAAAGCACACAACAGAACCTCAATGCATTTTTATCTTCTCTTAATCTATTATATGAGCTACATGAAACATTACTTGATAAGGATGTGCTAGCAGAGCAGTTACATGTCTCTGAATACAGGCAGGGAAAAGAAGGGACAAAGTCAGCATGGCCTTTGCTTTTGCAAAAAATTTTGTCAAACAGAACAGTTAAAATAAAAAGGAAGCTCGGCTTGCTGCCTGGATACTATATTACACACAATAAAATGAGGATTCATAAATGAAGATGAATATATTTTTCTACTTTATGGAATAGTCTCATCCTGTATCCAACATTTCATTAATTTCTAAATATTCTTCTCATATAACTTCTTCTCTTCGATGTCAATGGCAGCTTTCTGCATGTATCTTGTTTGTGGACAGAACCAACTTTAGAAGCTTCACACATTACGTATTAATATCTGCAGTTCTCACTTGATAACCTACAGTCACCACAAGAGGTTGCAATCCAGAACCCTGCTCCCAGGCATATACCATCTGGGTGTTCAGTGAATTTTTCTAAGAGGGACAACAGCCAGAGGCTGCCTACTTCACCTACCCACACACCCTGAAGCCATGTTTTTGTTTTTAAATTTCTGGGTGCATACAACTGCTCTCAGACCAGGTTCTCAAACATTTAAAAACAAAAGTTGTCCTTTACTTTTCCCATCAGCCTGGGCATGCACAATCCCAAATTTTCCCTTGAATCTTCCCCTTTGAAAAGCTCTTGCACCAAACCCCCAAGATGCATTTTGAACATGACAAAGTTGAAAGTGTTTCGTATGGCTACGAGAGGAAACAGACAATGAATACAATGTATTCATATCTTACATATTTTATCAGCTGTCTTTTAGGACCCAAAGTGTAGGATAACAAAAGAGTCTTGACATGAACCATTTGCCTGGTCACCACCGGCAACTTGTAATTTTTAACAGGCAACTAGCAGTAAACAGCCTTTTTGTTTTTAAGATACAGGTCTTTGCTGCACCTCTACGGACAGTGGTAGCTTTTGCTGTTGGTGCTTGAAGCTCTCGCGGACACCAACCCCTGCTGACCACCACCTTTCTCCTCTAGAATGCATTAGGAAACAACCCTCTGGCACACTGTAGGGCCATTTCTTGGCACACTGTAGAAAGGGAAAATGACAGCTAGCAGGAATCAGCCACCAAGAATGGAACAAGTGCTTTAAGTTGCTGCTGCCCTAAACGGAAAAGGCCTCCCTACCAGGGATGTTTTTGAATTATGGTGTTGGAGAAGACTCTTGAGAGTCCCCTGGACTGCAAGGAGACCCACTCGGTCAATCCTACAGGAAGTCAAGCCTGATTGCTCCTTGGAAGGGCAAATCCTGAAGCTGAAGCTCAAATACTTGGGCTACCTCATGAGAAGAGAGGACTCTTTAGAAAAGACCCTCATGCTGGGAAAGACTGAAGGCAAAAGGAGAAGGGGGCGGCAGAGGATGAGATGGTTAGACAGTGTCACCGAAGCAATGAACATGAAATTGGGCGAACTCAGGAAACTAGTGGAGGACAGGGAGGCCTGGCGTGCTGTGGTCCATGGGGTCACGAAGAGTCGGACACGACTTAGCGACTGAACAACAACAACAGCAACAACAACAACCAGGGATGTAGCCACAGCCACGGAATTTTTTTTAAGACAACTGCTCCTAGTAAGGTCTCTGAAGCAGACAATTTCTGGCAGACCCGTACAGTTCTTGATCTCAACAACCCTGTTTTCTTGAGACATTGTAGCTGCAGTCTAGACTTGCAGCTACAGTGTCTCAGGTAGTTATTTTGAAAGGGAAGTTTAAACCAATAGGCTATATCAAAGATGCCTGGTGACTCATAAGAACATAAGAAAAGCCCTGCTGGATCAGGCCATAGGCCCATCTAGTCCACCTTCCTGTATCTCTCAGTGGCCCACCAGGTACCTCAGAGGGCACACGAGACAACAAGATGCCTGCACCCTGTTGCCACTCACTTGCACCTGGCATTCTGAAGTAGCCCACTTCTAATGTAAGGAGTGGCCTATAGCCCATAATGGACTTTTCCTCCAGAAATATGTTCACTCCCCTTTTAAAGGCATCCAGGCCAGATGCCATCGCCACCTCCTGTGGCAAGGAGTTCCACAGATTAATTACCCACTGGGTGAAAAAGTTTTTCCTTTTATCTGTTCTAACTCTCCCAACACTCAATTTTAGTGGATGTCCTCTGGTTCTGATGTTGGGAGAGAGGGAAGAGAACATCCCACACTCATCACACACAGATGCCAGCAATGGAAAGGCCTGTATCCACTCTGTTCATAACAAATGCTAATTCCAGTGTCCAGCCTATATGGCAGTGAGCACTACAATTTAGAGATTGATTCAGAAAGTAGTAATCAAGCAAACTGCTTTACAACTTGGGAAAACATTCATCTGAAGTCTGCAATGGTTGCCCGTACAGTACAGTTATCTGTAGATTAAAACACTGATTGGCTGCACTTCCCCAAATATCTAAAGCTTAGCCTTAGCCAGGTGGATATGAAATCGTTCCCTGGAGATCCCAGCGTCTGGAACAAGAGGCAGGTTTGGTCTCTTCTCCACTGCAACCAAAGCTGCAGCCCAGTCTATAAGTGGGAGCCACTGAGGATTGAGGCAGTTCCTTTCCTACAAAGAGTGCAATTCTTGGCCACACTACTGAGTCTTACGTTGGGTCACGTTAACTAGGCCCAAAGACAAAAAGTGAAAGGAGAGAGTTTGACAACTTGCGACAGAGATGAAACTGGAGGACAGTGAACTGGTAACAGGCAGCAGACTGTGGCTGCGGTGGAACAGAACAAACTTTAGGGAAGAAGTGGAGGATTTGGAGCCAACAAATGTTATGAAGAAAGCAGGAAGGCTGTTTCAGGCAGCAGCTTTGTATTGTGGCAACTGCAATTATGCAGGGCGTGTTTATACAAGCAAGCAAGGCACTCGGAGGCAACTCGTGTGCTTACAAGAACAAGGAAAGTGATCTCTGAAAAGGAGTTTAAAAGTTATGAACTTGTTGACAATTTCACCCTTTGGAACCTGAAGGCTATGAGGGCTACGCTGTAAGGCCAACGTCCAACTCCCAATTGCTGGGTGCTTGTAGCAGTGGGAGGAGAAACGCTTCAGAGGTATTCTAGTGTACTACAGGAAATGGCATTGTGCAATTCAAAAGTAATTAAAAGGCCACAACAGTTATCTTCTCAGGCTTAAATGATGGCAATAAATTTCAGTGAAGCAGAACTTTGTCACGATCAGGCTTGCTGTCAGAGGAGTTTCAGAGTCTCCATTGCCCTATATTTGAAAGGGTCAAAGAGGGGAAAAAAATAGCTCACATGCTTCATTTGTGGAAAACCACAGGAAAAAAAAGGTGTGAGTGTATCTTAAGAAGAAATAATTTGTGTTGCATTTTTATCTAAGAGCTCTGAAGCCTATGTAAGAAGTTGGAGTACTTTGTTTCTTCTACATATAGGAATTGTCTGGAAGACTTTGTACAAGTTGCCATCTCTTGGCTTGTAAAAAAAAAAATGGAATTCCTACTTACCAAAAAGGGAAGACATGCCCTGATGGCTTGTTACCCCCCCCCCCCATGTGCTCTGGCCGTGGACTGCTTTGTGGTAGTTATGCAGTGGGAAGGGTCAAGCCCATCTTCTTCTTGAGGTATGCTCTGAGCCTGGCAAAGGGCACAGTCTTTTTGCCCAACTACACCTGCCCCTCAGAGCCAATAAGAAGAGCTGCTGCAGCCGCATATTCTGTGATCAGTCGGGATCTGTCCACAGAAAGAATTCTGTCCACAGATGCTGCCATAGCTATATGCAGAGAATGGAGATGGGGTGAGTCTTCACACCCACCCACCCCTGAGGATGGAGGGAAATGGAAAAGAAACTGCACTTTTGAAAGGTTTACTCAGGGGGAAGCAACAGGGTCATCATTTGTGGAGTTAGAGCTGAGCTCTCCGCGCTATTTGTCCCGCCCCAGGAAGTGTACCAGTCATGTAGTCATTATGTAGCAAGAAAGACAAATTCCTCAACCCCCTCAATGATGGGCAGCTGATGTTTATGTACTAGGTGGATTTCTAGGCGTGCCCTTCTGCTTGCTCTGTAATAAAACTGCCTGTGGCTTACTTCAATAGCTCCAGGGTTTTGTGATCCAGGACAAGTCTGGGGTTTCCAGTCAGGTCGAGTTCCTGCAGCTTAGGAGGCATGTTTTCAGGTAACGTGACTTCCGTTAGCTCATTACAGCTCAGGTCCACACACTGAAGATGAGAGAGGGGTGGGGAGAGGGAGAAAGCAAAGATGGGCTTTGAAAAACAATTCACTCTCTGTTTGTAATGCCTTATATGTTTTGGAACATCATATAAAACCAAAGGCCTCAAACATAGCACACAGAGTTACTAAACAGCACCTGATCTCCCACCCAGCAGCTTATCGTCCTCTCCTGAGGCCTGGGCGTCTGCTGGGGTGACAGAGCGTATCATGGGGAAGCAGCATAAGAGCAAGAGTTGCAGCAGTAAGAACCTGGAGCTCTGAACAGAGACACGTCCCACCCCCAAACAACTTCTGGCCATTTCTAGTGGGCTTACACTAAGGGTAGTCTTGTTGTTGATTTAAGAACACAGAACACTGCCTTTTTGGTATTTAGGGTATTTTTCAGAAATTAAAATAAGATTACTTTTCCAATTAGAAATAACACTATGGCTGCATCTGCTGACACCTACCTAATACATTTTTAAAAGCAATTAAAACCAAGGATGTGGAATGAGAGCTTAGAATACAATCATATAACACAGCTTTCTGCCTTTCAAACACAACTTTCTGCGTGCAGCCATTTTTTTGTTACACGTGCGGAGACTATTTTTTTCTCTAAGTCTTAGGATGTAATCCTAACTTGGAGTTACGTCGACATAGTTAGGCCAGCAAAGTTTGGCTGGCACAAAAGACACTGTAAAGTATGTTTGGACCACTCTTGGAGTTGGGGGACAGCGCACGTCTCTGTGCTGGCCTCTCTGACTCCAAGAGTGGTCCAAATGTGCTTTATGATGGCCCTTGTGCTGGCTTAACTGTGCCGGCCTAAATCCAGGTTAGGTTTGTGCCCTTAGTTGTCTTGTTTGGGGTGGGGAGATTGAGATGCATCTCTCAAGACATCAGAGATGAAAGGCCAATATAACTGAGGCAACAAATGGAGATATGGTGTTGCCAGGAAGTGGTTTTCACCCAATAATGTCCTTTTTGTCCTTTGTCGTCAGCCAAATAGTTCCTAATAGCTCTATTGAGAGCCTCTGTGGGTTGAAAGATGCTGCTGCTGAATGACATTTGATTGATCAATAACATTTTCTTAGCCTATGATCCTGGGTGAGGCAGACCAAGCTAGCACCAGTCATCAAAATCTAGTTAGATTGAACTGGGTAGGATATACCCTCTCGGGTCTGTCCGCTAGGTTTCAGGAGAGTCAGGCCCAGGCCATCCATGAAGCGGGCTGAGGTGGCTTTCAACAGCAGATGGTGGTAGATTCAGGGTCCCATCACTCCAAGGCTCCTGCCACCTCAGCGAACAATGACAGAAGTCATTACCGTCTGTATCATGATACCATTCCCTGTCCCTGACTTAAAGCAGAAGCTGCTTTTCCCACCCCGCACATTAAAAAACAACAACCTAGCATTAGGCTGTAGTCGTGCAAGCTATAGCTTTCCAGGATTTAGTTTGTATGAAGCAGACTTCAAACACGTGAACCCAAATCTGCAGTCTGAAGCGGCAAGGTCCAAATATAGATTAAAGATCTAAACTGCTGTTTGTGAGAACTAGGCCAAGGACTGCCCTCCATCTAGGAAATTGTATAGCACCACATCGCAAAGCACCAGACAGCTTTTTGTATGCATTCTTCATGGAGTAATCATTCTGTAATCTTTCACAGCATCCTAAGACATCTCAAAAATGTTTCCTCTCCCAATCTACACGAGTGTTATAGAACAAGTAGTGATTTGCCTGCTGCCTACATTTATCTGGGTAATTATTCTCGTTAAGCTAATGGAGTACATCAGTATTAAGTGAGTTTCAATTGAAAGTGATTTTGTACACAGATTGGGAGCCATTGGGGGAGAAGGGTTCATCTTCATTTACATAGAAGTGCTGCTGCCCACCATTAGCCTGCAGGATAGGGCAGGCTATGAATCTCAACATGCCCTCCAAAAACGTTTCAAAAGCTAGACTGCCCTCAAAGGCAAACAATTTAAATGAAAAAAGAACATAAAATGTAACAACTGGCAAAGCACTGGGATGCTGTCAGATATATTTAACGGTTTATGTAGTAAATATTGTACTGGGAATAGTAGTGCTGATTAAAAACCGGTCCTACAGAGGAAGTATTATAAATGATAAAAGCTTTCGGATTTTCAACAGTACTCACTAATCTTGCATGGCAAAAATATTGCATTACATTCACGCACACATACATGCACCATTCACCACAATGTAGCAGTGTAACAAAAAAAGCGAAAGACACAAGCCGTAAGTTAGCATTTAGAACAGGAGTGGGAGACACAGGCCTTAACACCCCGAGCAAGTGCGCCAATTTTCATTTTGTAGTTTTCTTTCAGATTTTACTGTGTTACTCCTATGGAATGCCTTGGTGTCAAACGCATAGCTGTTTGGGCTGGATGTTTTTTATTTTTTTTGTATGTACTTTATTCCACAGGCCACAAATCTGGTATTTCAAAGTGTCTAAGTGGCATGTCCTAGGACATTTCTTTCTCAGAGCAGACAACATGGAATATTCATGCGACTGTCTCTAGTGCCTGGACAGAATGTAACCTCATTTATATATACACACGCATCACTGCACAGATTGCATACGACACTACACCTTGACATTTCAAAAAGACACCATTCCCATTACAGTCTACTTCCAGACACCTAAAAGTAGCTTTCAGGGTAAATTATTTAAATTTAAAAATTTGTACCTTTATTTCAGTCAGTTGCATTACTTCTGGAAAGACCTCAATGCAGTTGGAGTGCGCAATCACAGTGTGCATTCGGCGACAGTTCATGATGGTTGTGGGAATGGACTTCAGCTTATTCCCACTGACGTCAATCTCTTCCAACTCTTCCAGTTTGGCCATTTTACTACAAAAAAAGGCAAGAAAAGATCTCTTTTTAAAAAAAGGTATGCTAAAACTTTATCTTAGAATGATAGTTATACATTAAAAGCAAAATTCCTTGAATGAATTATAGTTTGGCTGCCTTTCCACACACGGTTAGCACAGAAAAGGCTCAGGATAAATAAGTGTGTCCATTCCAGGAGGTGGCCAGTGGTCTATTGGGAGCTGGTGCTGGCCCAGTGGACTAATGCAGGGGACCAGAGGTTGCAGCTTTGTCCATCTCTGATCTCATTTTCTCTAGGCGAGGCTTTGGACAAATCACTCCCTCCCTCAGGCCAAATTCCCTACTGGCAAAACGGGAATAATAAATGACCTCAAATGGGTTACCGAGAGGGCAAACATGAGCAGTGTTGTAAACACTACAGACAAAGATACTTTCAGGCTGAAAGTTTTCACATTGTCGAAAACAATCCACAGCAAAAAAAATTTGCACCACCTGGGAAGTGCTCTGAATATGATTTTACATCAATGCCCACATCTAGCATACCAGCAAACTGAACGCTCGTACAGCAAGCTTGCTCCTCCCTGACACCGACTGAGAAGCAAAGCACTCTGCTAGTAGAGACGTAAAATGTAAACAGTGCATCTTTTTTCTGATCTGGGGGTCCTGGCAGTGCAATGCTTTGTCTTCTAGCCAGAGGTGATGGCAGCTGCAGCGACCAGGCAAGCAAGCAAGGAAGGGCAAAACTGACTTATCAGCATTCAATTTGCCGGTATGCTAGAGGCAAGCCTTAATACACACACACACAAAAAGCCAAGCTCAGTGTGTTCACGACACAGTGAGCTCTTTTTCCCCCCCTTTTTAATTATGTGCAACTATTATGTGCAGCTATAACTATTATAACTATATATAGTTATATATATATAACATATATATATATGTGCAGCTATAACTATTATAACTATTATAATTATATATAGCTATAACTATTATAACAATAATAACTATTATTATTAAATTATATTATTTAATTATGTGCAGCCATATATTAAAAATAGGCTAAAATCCCATCACTGCCCTACAGTTACTGGATAAACACCAGCACTTTTGACAGCTAGCTGGAAAGGTTGATCAGTCATGGTAGCCTAACCAACAGAGCACTGCTGTGAAATGGAATGTTAGCATCACTGAAAGAGGTGTCTTGCGTGGGGGGCCTAGGATTACAAACAGCTTTGGAAAAAAAAGTGTGGGACTGAGACCAGGAAGGCTGAATAGTCAGGAACTGGTAGAGCTGAGAATTGGGATGTGTGTGGGGGACAGAAAGGAGAGGGAATCTTACACAGCTCAGTATCAAAATTATTGCTAGAAACAGGGATAATAATGGAAAAAGAAATTCTCACATTCATTCAAAATAACCAGCTACATCCTGTGGCACGTGTAGGTCTCTATTATAAATCCACGCACACTACCCACAGCTCTCAAAAGGCAGAAGAAGACTTTGCCCTATGAGTTGTGTGTGGGTACCAATTAGGCTAGCAGGAAAATGTACCCTACTCCCTGCCAATCCTGCACCCTTGATGAGTAGACAGAAATTGCTAAGAACAACTAATCCATCAGCATTTTGCTTCTGTGGGGTCTTTAAACATGCCATGATTCCAAATATCCCCCGTCTTCCCTTCATCTGCTAGTTCCAGGTAAATAGCAAGCATTATATGCACAACAGTAGGCAGTGTGGTGGTTGACTGCCTACTGTTGTGCATATAATCCAAAACAGATTCCTCTCCCCTCCAAGCTTTGTAAGCTTGAAAACCCTTAATTTGTTGGATCGCAGCCACTTTTGATTGTCCAGGCTAGCCAAGCTACAGCTGTACGTGAGAAAAAGAAATACTGGCGTATGTTTTCCTCATTTTTAAAGCTTCAGTCACCACGTCCACAAATGCCACCCTAGCTTTGTAACATGTTTTGCTCCTCAAGCAAAACGTAGCTTAAATCCATTGACGCACATTTCCTTCTTTCCTTCTCCCAGTCCTCCAGTTTGTTTGCCAAATCTGACTCTTCCACCTTCTTTTCTTATCTCCCACATCGGTAATGTTTTAGCTGTAAGCTTCAAGGAACAAGGACTCACCTTGCTTTTGTTACTGTTTTAAATACCATGGGCACACATGCACATGCACACACACACACACACAGAATATATAAATAGTTCAGAATTAAGGCTACAAGCCAATAAAAGGAACTGTAAACAATGGTGAGATTTTAGTCAATTACCTGATTAACGAAGTTTCCACATTAAACAAAATGAGGATTTAAAACAGAAATGTGTTTTAAGGTATATTCTCCAGGAACTAAAAAAAGATGACTGTGTTCCTTAGACTTTTACATAATCTGAACACACAATACCAAAACTGAGAAACAAAGGTTTAAAACGTTAAGTCTCCAAATGCATATATTGTTTGTATTTGCAGAATACAAGGCTCCCTGATGTCAGCTCAAAAGCTCACCACGCTGCAGCTGATTCCCAGCAATGGTTAGTTACTTCCCTGACCTCCCTATAGCCCCAATGGAGATGAGCAGCAAAAGACAGTACATAAATTTGTCTCCTCAAGCTGTTTTCATAGCCCAAATCCACAGCATAACTACATGCAAACTTGGTGCTCTATTGAGCTGCACAGTACTCATGATACTTCCACACTAGGGAAACCAAAAGCCAACCAAGAAGCAGCGCACAATGTGAGTTTGTTTTACATTTACAGGAGGCCCGCGTTATTCACAGGTTTGTCATCCATGAATTCCACTATCTGTGGGTACCACACAGCCCCCCACCCTCCAAAACCGACCAGAGCTGGGCTTTCTGAAGCCCGGATAGATTTGAAGTGAACTTCTGGTTTTCGCTGAAAATTAAAGTTCTCTTTCAGACGTTTTGGGCTTCATTCTGAAGCCCGTAGAGACGGTGGGTGGATGCATGTGGCATATCTGGGCTTCAGAAAACCTCCAGAGGCAACTAGATCACTACACTGGTTTCAGAGGTTTAAAGCCCCCCCCCCCCATGCGGGGGGGTCCACCGGCGCGGGCGTTGGTTATCTGCAGGGGTGGTTTCAGAGGTTTAAAGCCCCCCCCCCCAATCCGCAGATTCCAACAGCCCTGGATTTCGATATTTGCAGGGGTTCCAGGAATGTTACCCCTGCAGATAATTAGGGCCTGCTGCATAGATAAGCAGAGGCTGGAGGTGGGAGGTTCTATTTACTTTTGAGGAATGCAGTATTTTGTATCTTTCTTACATTCCTAGTCATGCAAACTTAGGGAAGGAGCTAAAAAAATAAAACTGTGTGTGTATGTGATTTGGGGGGGAGAGATTAATTGGGCCCCCAATTTTGTTGAAGCTACACATTTAAATCTATTAATCGGTCAAGCCTAATTATAGTAAACTGTCCCTCATGAGAGAAAAGAGAAGCAAAAAAGTATTTAGTTGCTTCTGGACTTTGCAGTTGTATTCTGTATTTTAATTGCAATAAAGCATAGGCTTTATTATTTTTCCACTTATACAGTTTTGCATTGTATGTTGCCCCCCCCCCCCCCCCGTCTGCCTTGGAGTTTGCCATTTATTCACAGGTGGGATAGAAATTATTTAGATAAATGAGAATATCTTGTCTTACCTTGCAGGAAAACTCTGTAGACGATTATAAGCCATATGCAGGATCTTTAGGTGCGGGTGGCCCGTTAACAACGGCACACATTTGTCTGTGAGGTGGTTGTTGGTTAAATACAGTTCTTGTAAAATACTGCGGGTTTCTTCTGAAAGAGTGGCTGGAGGCAGCATGTCCAGTTTGTTGGCAGAAGCATTCAGGTACCTCAAGCTGCAAGCAAAGCATTTGAAATAAAGCATTTATATTGCTATTCATCTGGCTTTTTTGAAAAGAAAAACAAAATAACTGAAGTGGCAGAAGGTACACAAGGAGTAGATGCTGCAGTCTTTTTGTTGCTCTTGTTACAAGAGCTCTCTGCTGGAATTTGTCACTTCTCATAAAGTTTCCTTTTCAAATGTTTCCAGGGTAGGGGACTTCTCCACTGCCATCCAATGTCCCTCTGCCCAACACAAGAAAAGTAAGCCACTTGCCCTCTAGAAAGCAAAGAGGAAGAGAAATCTGGTGTTCATTCACCAACAATTCTGGAGGCAGCAAAATGAGCATTTGAGCAAGGCAGAAGTAACGTATAGTACTTGCTCCCAAAGATCAACTATATGGTTTTTGTTTTGCCTTTTTCTCAAGAACGGTGCTGTGTCCATTGGTCTTCAAACTGGACCTACATCAGTGGTTCCCAAACAGTTGGTCAGGATCTGCTAGTGGATCGCAGGTCAATTTTTAGCCTCTTATATTTAGCAGGGGGAGAGCAATTGTCCCTTTTCACCCCAGCACAGTGTCTTTCTCGTGGCTGTTGCTGGTGGTGTTCTCCATTCTTTTAGATTGTGAGCCCTTTTGGGACAGGGAGCCATTTAACTTTAATGTTATTATTTGCCTGTAAACCGCTTTGTGAACTTTATGTTGAAAAGCGGTATATAAATACTAGTGATTGATTGACTGAATTTCAATTGGGTCGCGAAGTACCTAGAGCAGTCATATTGAAAATATGGGAAGATAAGACGCTGGAAAGGGGGAGGGCTGTGAAGTTGTTTTGCTTCTGTCAGGGTTGTAAATAGGCATTTTTCCTTCTGATTCTGATTTTCCAACTTTGCTATTGGAAAATGGCTGAGGAATAACCCAACTTCTTGCTGCTTTCTCAGGAAAGTAGCAGGCTCTGTCATCACAATAATGGCATTTCCAGCCATGACATCACTTCCAGTGGGACAGATTGTCATTCAAAAAGGGGGTCCCAGCATGAAAAAGTTTTAGAACCACTGGCCTAGATCATATCCCCTTAAACTAGTAGGCTGCACCCATAGCAGCATCACCATGTTTGTCAAAACTGTACAAGTTCTCAGAAGAGAAACTGAAGGAGAAAAATGAACCTATACAGAAAGAAAACTGAATTTGAAACAGAGGCCCTGTGTTGCAGAATAAGAGAAAAAGCTATGTAAAAAAAATGTGGGAGGCTATATAGGAGCTGTTCTTCCCCGACATGCAATTAAGAAATGAGGAGTGAGGAGGATGTTATTTGATAGTAACTGTTCTCTCAAATTTGGTGTGGTGTTTGTTTTTAAATAAACCATCAACAAAAGTAGCACTTTGCAACTTAAAGAATTTGTAATCAAGCAAGGTGCACTGCCAGAGAAAAGGAACATCTTCACCCGCTTCTCCTTTCTCTCTATGTTTTAACAGTTCCTTCTGCAGACGCATTACATGGGCATCTGCACAAATACAGAAAGGTTTTGCAAATGAATGAACGCAGATTTCTTTCCCAGCCTGTTGAAACTTGCCTTCAGCAAATAAAAAGGCAGACACATGACTGAACAGTCACGTGGACTGCTGCAGAGGGTTCCCCCCCCCACTTTTTTTTTTTTGTAAAAGGCTTTCCATTAAAAATAAAAACCTCCAGGAGCTCAAGAGAACCGAAACTAGGTTAGCACTACACATTCCAGAGGAGTCATTCTCACAGAAAAACACAGCTTAATCATCAGGACCATTCATTATTTAACAAGAGCTGTGCACTTACATAGAGGGGAAAAATATTGCCATTTAAGAGGTTATTGAAAAGAATATTTGAAAATACAATAAAAAATCACTTGACTTAATCCTTCCTTCCATTCACAATGACTGCAAAAACAAACTCTGTGAACACCCTTAGTTGTAAAAAGACAAGAGGAAAACCCAACACACAACCAGAGGGTCTACATATCCAGCACTAACAAGAACAAAATCTTTGGAGAATACAGTTATATTAATAATGCTCGCCATTTTCCTATGGTCCTGAGAAAAACACACACGGGCTTGCATATGTACAGCAGAGTTCTTCATGCTTCCAATACAGCACTGGAAGTTGGTATTGAGAAAAATACAGCAGGGGTGTCAAACCTGGGGTTGGCACATGGCCACAGCAGGCCAAAAAGGATTCACGGTTCCTGCTTGTGGGCCAGTTTCACACATCATATTCACATAACACAAAACAATGGCTAGCAGAGTGGGATAGCACTATTTCATAGCCATTGTAAAATGGCTTTATGCACCTATACTAGTGCATAGTGATCCAATATTATTTGTTAGGTTATATGCTTGACACCCCTGCACTACTGTTAATGAAAACAAAGCCATTTAGAATGGGTGGGCCAACATTTGAGTCCACCACTTTCCTTTCTTCTGTACCTCTTCTTCGGCTTCATTCCCCCTTATTTTTCCTGTCTGGGGAGAAGAGGGGCAGAGGTTGGCATGCTGCTTCATGCATTTGGCCAGCTTTGCCCTCAAGGCAGCCTCAGGGTGCAACAGGAGACAGTGACACCAGCATTCACGTAAGGCGTGCACACAGCCACAGTCAAACTGCTGAAGTGGGAGCTCTCCCCAATTTAAAGGAAAAACAAATCAAGCAGGTGTATGATATGGAAATGCATGAATTGCTCAGACACCCACATCAATTTAAGCAGCAAGGTCTGATCCCCTGGCTCAGGAGCAATAATATCTTCCTCCTGCGGCTCCTCCATGGTTGGGCTTCAGACTCTGACTGAAGTACAGACTAAAGCAAACGATCCCCGAATGCTGATGCTTTTCCACTTTCAGTCTACATTAGGAGTGGACTGCCCATAGAGATAGAATTCACTAGAGACGGCATGACGTCACCATCTTGAAGCCACCTGGGGTAGACAAAAATGGCTGCCTCAGATCATCGCCGTGAGGGAGGGTTGCCGCGAATTCTCAAATAAAAATCTCCCTCACGTGTTTAAAAGTTAATCTCAACCTTTTTAATCATGCCTGCGTGTTCTGCATACGGGTAATAAGGTTACAAATAATGTTTCCACACGAAACATTATCACATCACATGTTTTTATTTTCGTAAGTTTTTATTTTTATTCAGTCCGAAACAGTACGAGCAGGGGAATCTTTTTGCAAGGGAGCTGCCCGGGGAATTGTAGTACTATTTAATAAGCATGGAGTATACTAATTCACGGCAATCCTCTACTCCCTCACGGCGATGATCTGAGTCAGCCATTTTTGTCTACCCCAGGTGGCTTCACTCGGCTCCTATTAAATCAACGGGCATGCCATCTCCAGTCAATCTAAGCTTCTTGGGACTGCCTGACTCTGCTTCCTCCATCTGCCATCAAGGGTGTGAAATACCGTGGATGTATTCTTTCTGTCACCATGGGGGGGGGGGAGTTCTTGTATGCAGGTTCATTACCCTGACTACAAAGTCAAGTGATGGCCTTGAATGCATGGAACAGCCATGCAAGACCAGACATCACAGCCATCACCGCAGGCACAATTGTTTTCAACGAAGGCCGCTCATACGCATCACGGCCATTCCAGGAGGGCAAGAGTTAGGGTGAAGCAACACATCTGTGAATCTGCTCTATAACTGTTATTCTGGACTCTCCAATGGTAAAGGAGGAAAAAATAACTATAAATGCTCAATCACTAAAAGCAAGTGAATGTAAACATTCCAGATTGAAGCAGGATGCTGACAAGAGAAGTTTTGAGATGAAGTATTTATATACTTTCTGTCACAGTCCTAGGTCTGTGGGTCTCCAAGACTGATTCACAATACAGAAGCTGTTAGAACAGCCCTTCCCACACTGAGGGGTCATGACCCACCCGCCCAGGGAAGCACTGTAGCTGTCCCTTTAAAGGGCGGGGAGTGGAGCAGGCAGCAACTGAATGGGTTTATTTTTATTTAATACTGTGGAGAGGAAATATGAATAATTGTTACTTCTGGATTTTTAAAAATTGTTTTGTGGAGGTTTTTTTGTCTGTTCCCCATAAACTAGTAAACGGTTTAGAAGATTGTTGCTCCATTTGTTACAATTACAAATAAATATTATAAAAAAGTAAATTCTGTTTGTAGTAATTGTTCGGATACACTATATTTTTAATATGCTAGTTGTGGTAATTTTATGCCAAGTCAAACTGTCCATAGTCATATTTTATGTTCCTAAAGTAACAGAATGACTTTCAATCTGGAAAAGGAAAAAAAGGGCTAATGTAGCATTTTTTTCCAATTTTTTCAAAAATTTCCATTTTTTTCCGGGGGAAAAACACGGAAAAAACCAGGGTTTTTTTCCGAGCTTCAAAATTTCCAGAAATTTTACATCTCTAATTTTGGGGCACGGAACATGATTTTTTACCTCAACTGCTCTGTGAGGAAAGTTAGATGGAGAGATGTTCAGGTCTCAGGGCAGATATTACCAATGGCTGGGAGACCAAGGAACACGGCCACTACTGGGTCAGTGACATCCAGTGTATAGCCAAGCAAGAGTCTCAGTATGGGCCCACTGCACTATATTAGCCTTTATCAGTGCACTCAGTATTGGATTCCCTGAGTTACAAAAATAAGTAACTTAAAGAGGAAGAGAGCTCAATAAACAAGCACAGGGAAGGAACTAAGGAATCTGGCAATTATTTTCTGTAAAACAAACAAGTGCAGCAGTTGCAAGGATGCAGGTGCGGAGATGAAGGTTAAAGGCACATCTCTGGATGTCTTTCCACCAACCCCCAACACCCAGAGGATTTCTCCATTTTCGCAGCACCATCTGGTGCTGCTAATCAATTCAGTTATCTGCAGCTTCCTACCAAGTCTAGTTCGGCCAAGTTAAGGCCACCCACGCCGCCCTAACATGAAAGATTTCTGCCAAATGATCAAGATCTGAACACATTCCAGTGTGCTTGACAGAATCAGAGTCTGTCCTAAGCAACCCTGCAAGCCAATTATGAAATCAGAATTAAATAGGCTTCCTTTATATATTGTGGGCACACCCAGACCTAACAGAATTTCCAACAGTTGAAGTTTTTTGTGGGGTAGCACTTGAGCACCCTACTTTTACTGACAAACTTTGAGGTACCCTGGCAAAAAAAAAATACTTTTTTGGATTTTGTTAAATCCTAGCTAGGTCTTAAAGCAGTAAGAAGCTGCCAAGCTGTGCACGTCTACTGGTTGAAGGGTGTGGTTGATCAATATTCCTTTGTGTGCTGCAGAAAAAGAAGCATCCTCTTTACTGAAGAGCAAGGTGCATTCCAGATAAACTTCTTAATCTTCTAGCGATATACAGACAAAACATGGGATCCCAATTGACATAATCATGGAGATAACGTTTATCCTTGCTGGTGACAGTAACTCCAACTATTGTTCCAGCGCTCAATCATTTGAGATGGAGCTCAAAAATGAAAGCGAGGAAGACGGATGCAAATGCACTTATCATACTTCTTATTAAGCATATAGTAGACCGTAATGCATTTTTTAAAATCCCAGATGTTTCAAAATGCAGAAAAGGCAAAAAAAAAAATATGAAATGAGCAATGCTGTAAATATTTTCAAGTGACAAACACTGAAAGCCATGAACATTTCATAAAGCAAGAACAGAGGGAGATACTGCAATTAAAGCTACCCTTGTCTGACAGGTTGCAAGTCATTTGAAAGCTATAAATATTGGCCTGGTTAAAAACTTATCCCTCCCCCAGCTACAAAGTCCCAGTAAAAAGTAGGCTGGAAGGGTGAAACAGATAAAAATCTACCTTCTCCATAGGTAGATGGTTAAGATACAGGCGGCATCCCTTGTGGGCAACAAACACTATTAGACTAAGGGTGCAATCCTAACCAAATTTCTGGTACTGGGGTAAGGGCAATGCAGCTCCAAGATAAGGGAACAAACATTCCCTTACCTTAAGGAGGTCTCTGTGACTGCCTTCCAACTGCAGGATGCAGGACATGCCCCATTGGCACAGCTATGTCGGTGAAGGAAAGTTGGTTAGGATTTGGGACTAAGTAAGCCTTGGAGAGATGACTCAAAGTTGGCTAAAGGGGTTCTGTAGAAGATTAGAAGTTATTAAGTCTTGCATAGAGAACTGGGTCCTATCACAGTTTATTGGGTTTCCCAGCAAAATACAAATACCCCAGCAAAAGACTCATGAGAAGTCTGTCTCAATTCAGAGTGAGGAAGTTCTTAATTTTCATTAGGAAGCTCAGTATGAAATCTGGGATTTCTAGAGTAGGGACTTTTAAGAAATAAGAGCAGCTAAACAGAACCTCAGCTGACCACACACGTTTTGGGTCCCCAAGAGACTTCAAGTTGGCTAACCAGAGTCTTAGGACAAATCCAAAAAATCTGCAGAGAGATTTTTCCAAAGCCTAGAAGCAAATGTTGGAAATACTAAGTGAAGATATATTTTTCTAACAGGATTGCTTAAAGACAAAACTATTTTAGGATGCACGTATGGACCAAACTCCAAATTGCACCTTTTCCTTTTGTATCACAATCCAAATACTAATCACGGAGGGCTCCATTATAGGAGGAGAATATACAGTATGCATGTAGACACCCTCTGACAGGTGTTAAACAGGGCTTTCCCAGTCCTCAAACACAATTGAAGGAACTCCTTAAGGAAGCTGATCCCTTATACACATAACAATTAAACCCAGAGGCAAAAAACTATGGTTCTTATTTCAGCCCAGCTTGAGCTGGAATCTCTTCACCTATTTAAAACTCACCAGCCACTAACTAGTATTTTTTAAATTAACAAATTCAAAAAATATGAATTTGCTAACAAAAAGTCAGAGTAACTGATACAATCCAGAAAAATACACACCATATAACTGGGTTCATGCCCTGAAAGAATACAAGACAATAAAATATTATTCCTCCTGGCATTAACAATAACTATACTGATTTCTATACTAGTTGAACACTTTCTGAAATCTGACCAAGATATTATTTTTGTTTGAAAGATTTATAGACTGCTTTTCCAACAGCTCAAAGCTGTGTGCAACATGTCAGAACAAAAATAGTTGGCAGGAGCTGGGACAAGCGATGGGCGCTCACTCCGTCATGTGGTCTCAAACTGCCAACCTTCTGGTCAGCAATCTCAACAGTGCAGTGGTTTAACCCTCAGAGCCACCACGTCCCTCCTTAGTTATTATAGGCTTCCATTTATTATCAATCAAGCAGCCCAATCCTATCCTAGAGCTGTGATGTTCAACCACTGTACTGCAGCCCAGTGATATGTCGTGAATGGTCCACAGGTGTGCTGCAGAAGTAGGGGGAAGGATAATTTGTTACTTGGGCCACTGGGGGATATATTTGGCAGGAGCTGTCAATTGTCAACAAACTGATGGTGTGCCTTGACAACTTTAGTGTCTTGTCAGTGTGCCACAAGTTGAAAAAGGTTGAAAATCACCACCTAGAGATTGCGGCACCCTAGAGATATATCCCCAGTATTTCAGAATGCCCCGAGTTGCAACCGAGAAGCTACAACATCAAGTGTCAAGTATAAATGCATAAACACAACACTCATTCTGTCCTGAAGAAATCAAACCGTTAAAAAGCTCAATTTTTGAATGTATATTAAAGTTCAAAGGCGGTTTTAACAAAACTTTGCTGTGAAAGTTTTAAATGTTTTGAAACAATATTTTTCAATTAAAGAAGCTGGTACTTTTTCCCTTTAAACCTAGAACTACAAAATAATTATTTCTACTTGAATGGATTAGTTAGAACATCTGCTCTCCCACCAGGTGGCTCATACTGAAAGACAAGGTAACCTTAAACAGGTTCAGAGAACTGGTCATCTTGGGACTCCACAGTTTTAAGACTGGAAGCTAAGAAAGAGGTAAACTGTCCAATGAGTTACATGATGGGGGCGGATCAAGAAAGCCAAACAGTTTGAAAGTGCAAATCGCCTCATATCAACACTTGAGCCATTGTGAAATGACTTGAGCATGTACAGTCATGATATTCATTTACCAAGGGGACAGGAACAGAGAAGAGAAACTGAAAAGGGGTAGAGCGTGGAGGAAAGAAGTGACAGCATTGGGGAAGGCGGGTAGAGAGAAATAGTAGATGGAGACAAGGAAGTACGTCTACTCAGTAGCAGCACGATCTGCTGGCTTCCAAGATTTCAGTAAGTTCACTGCTTCACCAGGAAACAGCCCTTGCATGAAGCTAATTTTGCAGCAGCAAAGCTACAGAGGTAGTGATGAAACCTTAAGTTCAGTCAAACGGTAGAAACAATCTGCTCTCCTAAGTAGCTTAACTGCTCAGAAAATAAATGCGTCACTTTTCCGACTTCCAAAAGCAAAAAAAAATTGAACACAGAGTCCCCTTCACTCTTAGCTACCCTGGGGAATATCAACAAAAAATGATATTCTGCAGGCTGGTGCAAAGCAGTAGAGTATAGCGGTTAGTGCGCTTCCTCCCTTCCTGCTCCTCTATCCCTTGTTTGTACATGTAGCTGAATGGGGAAATGCTTCGGTGGAATGCATCTGTTGCCATCAGCCCAGGTGATCAGACCAGGCAGAGAGGGAATGTCAGGGTAAAAAATCCTCCCAGAAATTTCTGAGCCTCAGGAGTTTCTATCAAAGATCTATGATACTTAAGTATTTTATACTATTACCAATATAGCATTGGAGCTATACAGTAGTGCATGCAAAGCAAGGAGACGCAACAACCCACTGTATTTAGCATACAGTGGGACCAGGGTTAATCAGGCAGGCATAGGGTGAAAATATAACCACTTCTGTTGAAAAGATTGAAAACAGGGATTAAGGCGAAAGATTTATATGATCTGAAGAGAAACCAGAGTATCAAACAAAAAAGCAAAAGAACAAGGCAAGTAGCAAAAATATGGTTTGCAAAGGGTTAATAGATCCTACAAGATGAAATTATTGCCAATGGCCAGCAGACGGAGCTCCAGCTACCAATCTGCTGCTGTTTGGTACATATTTGGAAGGAGAAATGGCCAGGACAAATAAACAGAATCCTAATGTGTCCTAGCCTAGACTTTTAAGTCCTGTCTTCATTGCTCGCACAGGTACATTGTGCATTACCTGCTCGTCTTCAGCTCTTTTAACTCATGGTCTATGAGTGGGTGCTTCCCTTGGAGGCTCACCTGTTGGGGACCCAGCCAATGGGACACCCAAGGCAGAGAAGGAGCAGCACTGGTTCCACGCTATGTGAAGCTCCATTCTGGAGCCGTACAGAGGCAAGGGAGGGCAGGTGAGCCAAACAGCGCTTGCATTTGCAAGAGGTGAACCCCCTCATCGCCGCCCTCCTCCTGCACAACCAGTGCACTGCCCGGGCCATTTGCCCCCCCTCAAAATGATAGGACCGCCACTGGTGGTCTCTCCCAGCATCTGAAACCAAGTCCATTCTCTTCCAGTGGGGGTGACAGCTTTACATTTGGTGATAATGATGGAGATAATGATTTGGTCTATCGGGATGAGAATGGAGCCCACCTGGGTATCCGTTTTTCTCCTTTTCAGGAAGAACTGGACAAAACATAAGCCAATCAGCCTGCTCATTACTTCCAGTAAAATGGTCTTCCTTCCAGCTGGGTAAACACCCAGCTACCTTTTGCACAGTTGTCAATCTCGAGGATTGGACTGGTTAAACATTAAAGCTGAGATCTTTAAGATGGTACCAAGAATTCAAAGTCCATACCAAGATCTAGGAGAAGCACCATGCAGCTCCACAGGAAATGACTTCATCCTCGTTAAGAATTAAAACATTTTATCTATAAAGTAATCCCCTAAACTGTGTTCCAGGCCACACTAAAGTGCGATGGGGTGGTGGTGGTTCACAATCCAAAAGCACGCAACAAAAGAAAAACGGGCAACTCTCCTGATTACTTCACCACTCTCTATCAATTGACTCACTTTGTATCCTTGCCTTTCTTCCAGTAAGCCAGTGTTGGGGACCAATAATTCTATTGTTATCAGGGTGGTAGGTAAAAAACCAGTAATAACAAAATGAAAACACACAATTGCCTTCCGAACTTCTCATTTGTGTGAAAAAAATGCCTTAAATCTGTGAAAAAATAAAACAGTTGTATTTGGTTTTTATTTATTATGTAATTGAATGTGCATGGGTAATGACTGTGGCTGCATCTGCTGACAGCATACCACCTATATTACCTACCTAGTATACTTTTAAAGCAATTATTTATGATTATAAAGTAAATTTTGAATAAAAATACAAAATAACACTTTCAGAACTTCTACCTTTGGAAAACACCAACATCTGCAAAAAAAAGTTTTCTTCCACTTCTAGTTATTAGACATTTAATTAACCAATTGTTGTCCAATATAGAGAGGAATAGAATTACCTATTTTAAAAGGAAACTGACTGTTGCATTACTGAATAAGTGATTTGCCTTCTAGTAGCAAGGAAGTAGGATGTGGTGGCGCAGCGGGTTACCGCTGCTGCTGGGCTTTCCAACCGCAAGTTTGGGAGTTGAAGACTGCGCAACGGAGTGAGCTCCCGTTGCTTGTCCCAGCTCCTGCCAACCTAGCAGTTCAAAAGCACCTAAATGCAAGTAGATAAATAGGGACCACTTCGGTAGGAAGGGAATGGCGTTCCATGTGCAATGGCGTATAGTCATGCCAGCCACATGACCACGGAAGCTTGTCCTTGGACAAAACGCCGGCTCTACAGGCTTAGAAACGGAGATGAGCACCGCCCCCTACTGTCAGTCACGACTAGACCATTCGGTTGTGGGGAAACCTTTACCTTTTTAGCAAGGAAGTATCCCCAGCCTAGAGGCTCAACAATTTTGTTGTTGTTTTCAACACACTTTCTTTTCCAAGTTACCTGTCAGCTTTCAATAGCAAGTTTGATGGCAGCTCCGTCAGCAGGTTGTGCTGCACGTCCAGGACTTCCACGTGTGTTCGTTCAATCCTCTCTGGTAGCCTTGCTAACTGATTGTGTCCTGCAAGCAACTTCCTCAAGCTGATATTGCAAAATAACCTGAAAACAACAAGCAAATAGCACAAATTAAAGCAAATGTAAACAGATCCCAAATATTTTCCATAAAACAAAAACAAAAACAAAAAAACGGCTATTCTGCAGGCCTGCTTGAGAAGCAGTATCCAGTGATGCAACCAACCAATCGACAGTGAGAATTGTGGAGGGATGTGTTTGTTTCATCCAACTCCGCACTAAAGAAGAGTTCACTCTAAACAACCTCCAACAAATTTACTTAGAATGGAAACAGGAACGTCTAATACTTTGGGAGTCACTCTGTACTGCAAAGAGCATTCCAGGGGAACCATTGTTCTCTTTAAGCTGCATGGCTGCGCAACTCAAAACCGAACCAAGCCACGCTCCGTGCAACTTGGCGCTCCCGGAAGTCCGTATGACCAGAAATGCTGGCAAGCAGCAGGTAAAGGGGTCCGTGTAGCGTTACAGACCCATTAGGAGGACTGATGCCGAGGACTGTAACTAAATACTGCCAAATAAACAGACCCTTCATTATTATTATTTATTATTTAATTTATATCCCGCCTTTCTGCCCGAAAGAAAGGCATCCAAGGCATCCCAAGGCTTTCTGCCCGAAGGCACACCTTCATCAGTGTTCAAATTCTTTAAAGCCAGCACCACAATACAGTCCAGGCTCTACAGTTAATATAAGGGGCATGTCTGTTTGGGCATCTTCAATACAGATGAAACTAAAAATAGTCAACATCCGGATTATCTCCTGCACAACTTTTAGGGTGCAATCCTAACCAACTTTCTGGCACTGGGGTAAAGGCAATGCAGCTCAGAGTTAAGGGAACAAACATTCCCTTACCTTGAGGAGGCCTCCGTGATTAATACTCCACTGCAGGATGCAGCAAATGCCCCATTGGCACAGTTATGTCGGTGCCGGAAAATTGGTTCAGACTGTGCTCTTAATTTTTTTCTGGATGAGCGAAACTGTCTACAAATTTTGGACAATAATATTCTAGCTATGAAAGTCAGGTGTGACCATCATTCCCTGTGGGAAAAAAACATGTTCACTGTTGTGTAGTGTGCCGAACAGCTTTGTCCCCTACCCTCCTCTTCAACCACAGTGTAAGAACATATGCTGGGCACAGAACACAATGCTCCATCACGTGCTGACTCAGAATCTGATTTTCTTCTCTCCCTCCCACCACCTTTTTTTTTTTGTTAATACCAGACGACCATAAAGCCTCCTTCCAGTTCTACAGGGAATGAAATTTATCTAATCCGCTTTACTGTCTTGAGCTTTTCCATGCTCCGGGTGGCCAAGCTTCGAAAGGGAAGGGAGAGAGAGCGCCGCACAACAAGACACATTAATAGGCAATGTGCCTGTTGCAAAACCAATTCAACAACAACAAAATTATAACTGGAAATAGACACCGTACAATCAGCAGTTAAACTCTCAATTTCCAACGTTGAAATGTGGAAAGTGGACCAGAGGGAAAAGCCATTGCCAGCGAAGCACGATTATTCTAGTCTACCACCTGCCTTATGCTCCCTGCGCAGTTTAATCAAAAGGCATCTGCTGACCCCTCTTTCAATCAAAGACTCTCAAAATTACTCAGCATTATGGACGAAGACTCCTCCGCCGATTTACGTGGTGGAAAGAAAATGCACGCAAACAAAACAAGGTTCAGGATTTTCTGCTTTGTTTTTTCTGCCTCCCTCACAACCCCCTCAAATGGCACACGCCCATTACAGGTCACAAACTACAGGTCATCAGGGCTAGCGTGCCAAAGTAACCAATAAAAAGCTGGGCTGTCCCCCAATGGATGTTGTCAGATCATGTACATGAGTGCCAGAATTAACAGTTATCTCAGTATGATTGGCTGCGTTATATAGCTGAGGACAGAAGTGAATAACCTCAGCTCCACTGTCAAAGGCAACAACAAGTGGGTGTGGCTGTTAGGTTTGCTTATCTCTCACTTTTTTTTTTGCTAAGCACTCAATTTTGAAGTGCAATTAAGGTGGATATACATTCCCTTCTAATCTGTTGCGGAGACACAATTTTGTCAGCATTATACCAATGCTGTGCAACGCAACAGTGAATGGCTTCTGAGAGAAGGTACACAGAACTAGGAGCATGCTGGCAGTCTGCAGATGAAAAGGGATCTTGTGTACCAGCTTTTTGGCCAGAACAAGACTGCTGCTGCGCTCATAGCTACAATTCAAGATTTTTATCAGTAAGATATGAAAAATCAATATACACTGTTTAGCCCTGCAAGATGGATTCATGGCGTAAGACTGATGCAGCCCAAAGAGTTGTTGCTCATTTCATACATGTTCACACAAGCGTGGATCAAAAGAAAGCAGTGGTTTCTCTAGGAAGGGGAGAAAAGAACTGAGAATTGCACATACACTTGTGCACAGACACATTCAGCCCAACTGTGCACACATTTCACAATGTTGCACACGTGCTGCGCAAATACACAAGTACTAGGCATGAAATTTAGTACTAGGCATGAAATTTCGCAGTTTTACATTGTCTTCTTTCATCCAAAAAGGTACATGTTTCTAGTTCTTATAAAGAGAGGCTCCCAAATCTACTGGCAATGTCTGCTGAAAACTTAAAGGCTTTTTCCATTTATTCCTCCTTTTAACTAGTGAACAAAACATTAACTATATACTATAAATGTATCATGTGCAACTTGCTAAGGCAGCTATAAAAGAAACAAATTCCTAGATATTTAATTTTAGCCCATTCAACTTCTTCCTTGTCAAGAAAGTTCTGCTACATAATCTTGTTACAAATGAAGAAATGGAACAAGGTATACCTGGAAAATGGAACCAAACAGTAAAAGATATAATGGGCTAACTACTGGCCCCCCCTTTTTTTTTGACTACGCAGACTGAGGGCGCAATCCTAACCTACACCGGAATAGCACAGGCCGGTGGGCCTGCGCTGGAGCCTCCAAGGGCACATTCGCGCCCTTGCCCCAGGGTTGGCGCCGGCCACCCTGATGGGCTTGTTCGGATCTGCGACCGCTATATAGCGGGTGTGGGTCCGAGCAAGCCTTGCAGCCTGAATTGAAATTTGGCCACATGGGAGCTCCACCCCCCTCCCCACGCCGCCCACCCCCCAGCCAAAAACACCCCTGTGCCAGCTGAACTCAAGTGGCAAAGGAGTGGCATACTGGCAGCTTGTGTTGATGCTGCAGCAGCAGCGTTGGCACACATGGCACATGCGTGACAACCTTGGGCTGACGCAAGCAGTTTGCATCAGCCCAAGGCAGCACTGTGAACCTGTGTCTGTGAAGTTAGCAACAAAATATGTAATGATGGCATGTGCTCCTTCATTCATTATAACTGATAATTCAAGGGATTTTAAAAGTAGTGCAATGAGCTTCATTCTAATGCTGATATCATGCTTTTTATCCGTGAAGTTCCAATACATTCCACGCCATCTCCATTACTCCAACTTTCTCTCCCTGCTCTACAGACAAACCTGAAATGTACTGGGCCTTTGGCAATCAGATTTATGACCTCTGAAACTGCTGAAAAAGTGTATGAGCCAGACACTGTGGAACAGAGGCCTCCAAGTGACGCCAATTTGCCTTATCACAACCTCCTCCCAAACCATCCATCATGTAATCCATTCGTCAAACACCATTACGAATTATTTTTGAGGCAAAAAAGTGTTTTTTAAAATTCCGTTTTGTTTTTACCATTTGGCCACAGAGCAGACTCCCCAGTTCACACCCTCTGGGCCCAAGGGAACCTAAGAAAAAGTGCAATTTTTTTTAAAAAACAACAACTGTCAGTCACAGCTATTTTCATATTAAAGAAGCAGAGCACCACAATTTTGAACAGCTGCATAGGCCACTTCAGAGCTTCTGTCTGAAAAATCAAAGTGACTTTGGGGTGTTTTGTTTTTGTCCGCATGAAAGCGAAGAAGAAAGGCTGCGTTGAAGCTAATGGCACAATGACACCCCATGCGGTTAAACTTCAAACGGACGATAAAACAAAACACACACTCGTCTGTCACTGAAACAAGCTAAACACTGACTCAGCAGTTATTCCCAAATTGAGCATCCTGTTCCTGGTTGTGTAACCTTAGTCTGCAGGACTCACCGGGCAGGCAGCTCGCGTATTTGATTGTGGCCGATATCCAGCACTTCTAGCTTTCTGCTATCACAAACCCACTCAGGAAGGCTCTCGAGGTGATTTCTGCACAAGGGAAAAAAGGAAACAAAACGTGATGTAATGTTTAATATAAGCTTTAATCTAGGAACGACAGAAGTGTTTGGGCCACTTAAGCAACACTGTACTGTCTTACGCATGTTCACTGCTCCATTAAGTTCCACTGAGACCCATGGGACTTATTCACACACACACACACACACACACACACACACACACACACACACACACAATTGCAGCAGGGGTAGCCCAATCCTAAACTGCATGGGAACCGTGGGCCCAGCGGTAGCCCACATGGCTACTGCTGCATCCTAAAGGCAACACAGCAGCCATAGGGGGCTCCTTGGGCTATTTTGCTGGTGCAGACTTCAGGGCCTCTGGGTCAGGCCACGCAACAGAGGTTAGGATCTGGTAGTGGAGGCTACCACCAGCCCTTCCCCCGTTCTGCCCCTCCCCACCCAGTTCTGCCCACGCTGCACGCTCCGAAGGAGTGCACCACCGGCGGTATTACTGACCGCCTACAGGCTCTGCATGGCCTCCTCTGGGCACTGGGCCAGCCGTAAGGCCTTACCGCTGGCAGTGGAAGTGCCTTATGGCATTTCTGCAACATTGGCACCAATGTAAGGCCTTACCACTGGTGCTGGCCTGGACAGGATTGGGTCCTTACTCAAGTTGTTACCCAAAAACATGTTTCAAAATTTATGAAATGATGCTGTGTAATAAAGCCACTAAACAATAACAGAGCTTACTACTGATCCTGACATGTGACGAATTTCACTTTGAATGTGCACTGGAAAGTAATGGGAGCACATAGCAAAACAAAGGCAAAGCAATTTTTTTTAAAAAAAAGAAATGCATGCAGTAGAAAATGCCAATACCAATCCTAATTACAGACATGTTTCTCAACTGTTTCCTTTTTAAAAGTGTGTGAACAACTGTTTTTAAATTCAATTTTCTTACGGAGCTGTTGATATATTTTATAAATATATACTCATAGCTTAGCAACACATTCAACCATTAAGTAAGATTTTTTAAAAAATTATATACCACTTTTCATTTAAAAAAGACACTTTTCCAAAAATATTATTGCAAGAGTACAAAACCCTAGCCAAAGAGAATGATCTTATTTAAGTATGAATAAGATTTATGATTCTTATGTCCGTTACTAATACATTCAGGCTAGAAATGGTGACTTACACCCACAGAATGCATATATCCAAGCCCTCCTTGTGTATTGGTTCCTTCTGTCAGCGTTAAGGAGGCCCAGCAAGCAGGTTTCCTAGTTTTCTGGGTCATGCTTTGGGAAACATTTTACAAAATATTGACCTACGCCTCTGCACCATGAACTTCCCGCAGTGTATCTTGCTGTAGAGTGGGCAAGCTGACAAAAATATCTTAAATTTTCAGAATATTTTCAGCTAGATATGTTTGCACAGAGGCAATCCTTCTTTGGAATGAGTTAGTTATCTATTTTTCATTCATCAAAGGTTTTTTTTAATTTCTAAAATAAATACCATGCTAACATTCTTCATGGTGGAAAAAATCATGCTCCGCAGACCTTTTTCACATGGAAACTTCATTATTTATAAATGCACTATAATAGGTCTCAAAAACAGTATTGTAAAACCATGTTTTCCTCATTACGATGACTTATAGAAATAAGGAGGCCCTGCTTTCCCCAATAAATCACCATTATTTATCCATGAAAACATACTGATGAGATTCTGGCACACAATTACACTGACTCATGCGGGCTTATGCGCTTGAAGTCACTGGCAACACCCTCAGGCAACACCCTGTTCTCTGTGGTGCTCTTGTTTAGACAACACAGCTTATTGGATTTTTATGGGAAACCAAGATTTGATACTCTTAAAATGCCAACTCTTGAGTGTACAAATGACCTCCCTTGCCTGGAATCGCACTATTTTAATCTTGCTGTGGAAATCTTGCAGATATCTGCCCATTCCAATCAGGAAGAGCATCTTATACACAGCAGCAGGACTTTTTTAAAAAAAAAAGGCTATTCTTGTATAGTTGTCCTTTGTGGATGTTTCAAGGAAAAGGGGAGTGACTGAAGCAGGCAAAAGAAATACTGGCACAAGGGTCAGAGAGGAGCTGGCCTTGTCCTCTCACCTTCCCTCCCCAAGGTCTCACGATCAGTTCTCTATACCTGCTTTATCACAATTCAGAGTATTATTTGTACAGGTTTGTGAAGCTTTGTGATTGAAGAAAATCTGTATATAATTTAGGACTTCATTTCAAAACTGTGTCATACAGCAGGTATTTCAGCCGTATATTGTACCTACATTTTTAAAAATAATCTAAAAATGTCCATTCATAATGTCTAATCATAAAATGTCTAATAATAAAAATGTCTATTTTAAAAGGGAGGCATCGTATCGGGCAGCTAGGCCTGCCAAAGAAATTCAGCCACAAATCCACAGGTGGATTTTGTTGCTGTGTCGCATATGAAAACGGAATCTCTGTTCACTCCTATCACTGGACCCAACAAATTGAGACAAATATGTTGAGCTATTCCTTTAAGCCCAGCAAAATAGTAACAACTTTCTGCATGTAGAAAGTCTTCCTCGCCCATTTGTATGAGGAAGGACAGCTTTGGTGAAGGAGAATGGATGAAGTTTGACACGTCAATAGGTATCAAAATGTATAATTTTTGGCATGTGTAATGTGTAGGGGTGGGGTTTTGGGGGGTGATATTTTTTTCCAATTTTTTTTATTAAAACAGCAAATTGTGGTGTTATGTGCTTTAATCCAAATTTTTACTGAAAATTGTACAAACAGCACAATAGGTAAGGATGAATGGCCCTACAAAGGCAAGCAATCACTGGCGCGCGCACACCCCAGCCTGAAATGACCTGCTCAAAAATTCCCAAGCTGCACTCTGACTGCTGCTTGGAGCATCAAGAAACTGCTACTTACTATTTCCACATTCCATTAAAGTCACCCCAGCATGCACTGTGAACTATTAACAGGTGTGTTCATGCAAGTTTAAGCAAGCTTCCTCCTGTTTCTGCCACTTTTGATCCCTTCATGAAAACTATTTGTGGATTCCTCAAAACTGTGCCAAAAATAAACGAAAGTGGTGGTATTTTTGAGAAACTGATCTACATTTGTGTCAAACTGTGTCAAAAACAAACAAAAGCTGTGTTATTTCACGATTTGATCTAAATTTCATTTTATGTAGCGTTCTGAGTAGAAATTCTCATTATGCAGTGTTCTGTGTTGATCACTGAAAAAAAATCCACCCCTAGTAATGTGTATTCATTCATCAATTAGCCACAATATTTTATTTCCACCCTACACTTACTCCAGCCTCTCTGAAGGTTGTCGCAGATATAAAATTAACTGAAGTTTAAAAGGTCAGAAGGAGGCTGCAGAGTTCCTCAACCAATATCTTGTTTTACTGGTGATGGCTTTCACACCACTATGTGACTTGTTTCCAGAGTGTTCTTACTACCTGGTCAGGTTTTCTTCTCCATAGAAATTGGAACCAATTTCAACCCTAAACTAAAGACTAGCTAGTGTAATTACGAGAGTTTAACCCTGAGAAGACTTTTGTACAGAAAATAAGTGTAGCTTGAAATTTAACCTGTTCCTTTTTAACATCAATGATTTTTGAAAATGATAATTGCCATTCATTCATGTAGTTGCATACATTTTATGCAGTGGCAGTATGTTAATAAAACACACCCAATTGTAAAATCCCACCCCTATCCCCCTTTCCTATCCCTGATGTCTACCCTTTTGAAAATCAATAAGATTTAGAAAAAAACACTATTCAACTGGGAAAAAAAATACACATGATGGTACTACGCTTACCTAGAAACATCCATATAAGTAAGGTAGTTTGGAACGGGATACACATCAAGATGAGCAAGTTCTAAAAGGAAACACACAAAAATATTTCCAGAATAAAGAAATCCAGTTTTTTATATTAAATAAGCACACTATTTTCTGCTGACTGAGTATATTATATACATTGTGTCTATTATGTAAGCTATATGCTGCATATAGTAACAAACAAACAAACATGGGGCATAAAAGAGGCTTCAACTGAAGTAATGCACTGGATATTACTTGCTTTGGTTAGATGAGAGGTTAAGCAATGCATCAGTCACTACTGTATATATGGTCTATAGGGTCCCCCCACCAGTTGACATGGTGCGGGGTGGGGGAGAGAAGATACAGAAAGGGGGAAAAGATAAAAGATTGCTGTGGTATATGAACATGCAGCCTATACAGCACTCTGTTCCCAATGACTTCATCAGGACTTCCAACAGGTTGGTCTTCAGGATTCTGCATAGATCTATGTTCCTTTCCTTGCCTAGTAGAGGCAGCATAATGCAAAATATATTTAGGTACATTTTCTTCATTTGCATAATATATACAGTTTGACTAATCTGGCTTTTCTGATTTTCGTTTTTAGTACACAAAAAATAACTACTCAGACCTATCAGCAGCCCTCTAGATTAAGCAAACTACAGCAAGGAGCAGCTACGTTCTGTTTCCTTTCCCTGCTATATTCTGAAACTATATTGGTATGGTCGATGAAAAGAAACTGAAAGGTAGCAACTAATATTGAAATATTGTATGCTATGCTACACTTCCCTGGGAGCATAGCTATGTTACCCTGGGAGCCCTTCTCAACTCAGCTTAGCTGCTTGGATGCCATGGAATGTTCACAATCATTTCAAGAGTCAGCGGTAGACTGTCAGAAATGCAATAGTGGAGAACAGTTCAGCTCCCATGATAAATATGAAGGGTAAGTTTGTATCAAAAACAGGTTTACGTTTGCACAGGGAAAGACCCAACAGAGACCGCATTCTGTTAGCAAGTACATATGGAAAAAGGCATGTTCAACAGGCATGAAGGCAGAAGACTATGAAACTGAGTGGAAAAAGAGAGTAGGATAATTTAAGAAAAAAAGAAGAGAATAACCAATCACACAGAAAAAACAGGAACTGGAAGGAATGGTTGGCAAGGAGATGGGCAGGGTGCCCAGAGGCACAGCAGAGAAAAAAATAAGAAAAAGGAGGTACCATGGGAAAAATGTTCACAGGGGGCCAAGTGACAAAGAGGGTAATACACCATTGTCAGGAAGGAAGCCTCAATGAATTGGGGGGTGACAACATTAAATTTTACATTGACCTTAAACAGCCACATTTTTGGCCTGGCATATCTCTTACATTATCATCAGCTCTACAAAATCTCTAGGGCAGTTGCTCTCACAATTTGAATAAAGTCACAGGAGGTACTATAAGACGTGCTTCCAGCTCCTGAAAGGCTCTTAATAAGTGCCACATAGAACAATTCAAACTTCCAAGACAGCCACTGACAGAACAGTCTCCTCAGACATTACTGCTGAATGTTGGAGTGCCACCGTGCTAGATAAACTTAGCACAGTGGTTCTCAAGCAACCCAATTTGTGGTGGTTCATGAAACCCACAGGGCAGATTAGGTTATGTGCATCAAGGGTTAACAACCTGTGACTTGGGGGGAGCACTGACATTGGCACCGAGACTTGAGTGGCTGGAAAAGTGAAAGTTTTTTTTAATTGGATCCTGCTGCAAAAGTTTGGGAACCTCTGACCTAGACCTTAACATAGCGTACAAATACATGGCAAGCAGCTCTTGTTACGAGTTGCTTCGAAGTGAACTTACCATTTGAAGTGGCATAGAGAGCTTTAAGCAAGTAACCACTGATTTTGAGGGACACCAGCTGGTTTCTTTCACAGTGCAGTATTTCGACATTATTGAAGACGGTGGCATCAAGATCACCTAGTTTGTTGTCCCGAAGGTCTAGCTGGGTCACGTGATGTAGGAAGTCAGCATCATCTGCCACTAACCTCCTAATTATATTTAACCTGGCATGTGAGGAATAAAAAAAGATCACTTATAACAATAAATTCGTATTATGCAGATGGACATCAGAAAGCCTAGCTCTAAATTTAAGTGTCATAAGACACACATAAATCAAATTAGTGCTCAAAAGAGCTCACTGCTTTTATACTGCGTTTTCCTTGATGGGCCAAGGAGGACATGCATGGACACTCTGAATGGGCTCCTGTTCAACACTTGTATTAACAATGCATCAAAGGTTCCCAAGATCATTCATTGTTTCCTTTTACTACAATTTTATTGTTACAGAGCAAGGTACTTATCTGCCATTTTTTTATTTGATATAATACCTACAAAAAGTAGAACTTTGTGTTGCCTTTTTTTTTTTAGCGCTAAATGGTTACAGAACAGTGATGCAAAGTCGACATCAGAAAGACGTTCTAGACAATTCAGGGAGGTTTAGCAGTGGAACAGATTGCCAAGGGAGGTGGTGGATTCTCCCACCCAGGAAGTCATCAAACAAAGGTTTGACAGGGACATGCTGGAGGATTTCCTGCTACAGGCAGGGGGTTGGATTAGATGACCTTGTAGGTACTTTCCAACTCTATGATTCTATGCCCTCTTACACATACGCACGCGCACACTTGAGAGAATGTCCCAAATACGATGCATGTCAACAATCCTATGTGAATCCAGAACCAATACTGCAATTGTCAATATTGCCCAGTATATCCAAGTTTCTGATCACTTGCAAAATGTATCAATATTCACACACAAGTTTTAACATTCAGAACTTTAGGAAACCTTCTGTAACGCATACACATCTTCAAATACCAAAGCACTGCCTTGAATTCCATTGTGAGTGAAGAGTCAGAGTAGGAAGTAAACAAAACAAACATGAGATGCTGCAAATATTAAGGTCTCCCCAGCTTTGGCAAGGCAGTGTAATTAGAGTTGTGCATTCCACACATAGCCGACACCTGACCAAGTGACCCACTGCTCAGTACGAAGGGGAGGGGACACTCCACACTCACGAACAAGCTAAGGGATACCAGCAGGTAAAGAAAGTATATCTTGCCCAGTCCTTGACTTACTGCAGAAATAAAAGTGATCTATAAAAAGCAGCTACTTGAACCATTTCATTGTACTCTGGAGACTTCAGTTTCTCTCTCTGTGCTGAGCTGACAAGATCTATTAAATCACCTAATAAAAACAATGCATTGGGGTGCAATGAAAGTGCTTGAACAAGCAGGGCAGTTAAATTTTTCTGTTAAAAAAAATGTCTTTCCCCCTAAAAATGCATGTATTTTAAACTGGACCAGAAGACAGTTCCCTGCTTCAGGGAACTCACAGACACAAGGGAGACAGCCAATGAAGGAGAAGGGAGTAGTGCCAGAGTATCTTCTACTAGAGGTTGCTGAACCCTATTGCTTTGGTCCAGGGATATTCATCAGGTGCATCTCCAGCAAGTGACTAGGAAAGCTTCACCTTGAATTTTGCCCTGAACGCATCCCTCCCCAGCCCACTGACAAACTGAAACAGCAAAGCCAAGTATAGGTGCACAGAAGCCAATGTGTAAAGCCAGCACCATATACCTGCTCCCACTGCTGCTCCCCAAACCGCCTTCCAGTACAACAGCCAGGAGTCCATGGGCCAGAGGCTTTCTGTGCAGAAGCAAAGAGCAGGTGGCAATAACAGACTGCTTGTGTTTTTCCCTGGTGCCATTTTACAAGCCACAGATGTCCCAGCCTCTGTGCTGTGGGATAGGGCATTCCTGAATTGTAAAGTGGCACCATATTATAGTCCTCTTCTTTTGTTATAGTTTGTTTAGCTGTTCAAAAACTGTACAAATCATACAATGCAACTCATTCTTGTTTACATCCTGGTACAATGGGAAGTTGAAAGAGTATATGCCATAATGGTTCTTATAAAGCAAACGCATGGAACATGCAAACGCCTGTGACAGCATGCTACCCACCAAGTCGTGCTTCAACTAATCACCCTGACACAGGCATCACAAGATGCTACATTCATGGCAAAACACACCACACATGAAAAGACACTGCAAGGCATCACATGCATGCAGGTCTTGTGACGTGCCATACATAGGGTAAGTATGTCACAACAAGTACGCCATTGCATGCCATATGCAAATGAATGCCATAACATGCCACATTCATGCTGTAACATGCTTTGAGCTACACACATGCCCATGACATGAATGCTGGAACATGTACCATGCGTCAATATGCTGCAAGATGTTAAAAACATATTATGTATGAATTTAGACGGAAGCATGCACCATGCCTCTATACACACATCATGCCCAACACAGAGAACCACATATAGCAGCACCCAGCAAAAACACAAACAGATGTTACAGTTCCTCTTCCCGATCTATCAATACACATTGCTGTACCTTACTCACACCACCACCAGTCACTTGGTTTTGAAAACCTGATTCCATCAGGACAATATCAGTCCCCCGAAATATATTTTGAAGAAAATGATATTCTTTAAACAGAGGCTGGATAACCACCTTTTGGGGATGTTATAGCTGTGGACAAGCCTGCATTAGCAGGGGGTTGGAATTTCTCTTTAAGGCCCCTTCATGATTCTATGAAATGATGCAAGGTGGTGCCCTTTGTGGTTTAATCTGGAGCTTTAAAGTCTCATAACATAAAAACACAATGTATTTGCTTTATCTTAATATAAGGGCACTTCCTTGCCATATCCTAAATTTTTGCTATAATCTAGACTTCCAAACATTTGGACATTTAAAATACGCCAAAAAAAAATTAAAGGTAGTTTTGAAAATGGGGAGGGACACACACAACTTCTGAAAAAATGGTTGCAAACAAGATGCAAACTACTTCTTCTGAACAAAATCTAAGAACTGCTGTAACTCAACTATTATTTTTTTTAACAGAATGTCCTGAAATTTGGTCTTTTTATGCCCCTCACGAAGTAGATTCTCCAGGCCACATTTCCTATGGATAAGGCAAATTTTATGATGACTGAGATTTTTGGTTTATAATGGCAGAATGCTAAACAATAGACTCCAGAATGCTAAACAATAGAATATATGGGCATTCTTGTGCCTGTGTAATTCACTCTGACATTTTACACACACACACACACACACACACACACACACACACACACACACACACGGTTGACTGCTGGCCACCCAACCTATTCTGGTGAAGTCTGTGTAGAAGCTCCATGACAGAACCATACTACTGTATTGCCCATCAAATTTTTGGAAGTGTTGATGTGATGTACCAAAACCAAGACTTTTGATGGAGTCCATATAATCTGTTTGCCATGACCAAAGAGCCATTCAGTCTGGGATGAAGGGAGGAGGAGGAACATGGTAAGATAAATGAACTTCCCCTTATGATATTTGCAGCAATTGTGCAAAAAGACTCAAATATTCCATTTCTCAATGTCGATAAAATTAGGTAAAGTTATTATCTTGACTCAACAAGGTAAAGCAATTTGAGGAAGCAAGTCTAACTTTGTTCTTTGAACACACACTTGCACACACACACCTGCAGCAGTGTCACTTACACTAAATTGTGTAAAACCCACATTTGAAGTGTGTGATGAATCACACCAGATTCTTCAAAAATGTTCTAGTGAGCCAAGACTTAACAGCTAAATTAAATACATCATCCTGGATGAGCCACCATCATAGAGAACATATATTTTTACAGCACAAAAACCTGAACTATATGCTCTCAAAAAGGTGCCTACCTTAAGTCTATGTGTTTAATATGTGGCAGTCTCCTTAGTGTCTGCAAACTGAGCATCTCCATGCAATTTCCCGACATACAGAGTTTATCCATGGCAGGCAGCTTCTCCAATACTTCTGGAATGTCACTGAATTCATTGAAAGACAGACCCAGGTAGCTAAGCTGATGCATCTTTTCCAGCTCAGAAGGAAGACTCTGGAGGAAGTTCCCATCCAGTAGGAAAGTCTGTAAACTATCAAAAAAAAAACACAAAAAAAAAACAAGGAAGCACAACAATGACCTATCACTTCATCTGTAAAGGCTGTGCAAATATGCAAATTCAGTGCAAATATGTACATCATATTATATGCAAATGCGGTACAAATCTTATTAGGTCCTTGTCATCTCCCCTGAAGAGCATATACATATACAGTGCAATAAAGATATAATTGCATGAAGAGCAAATATACATATACAGTGCAATAAAGCCTGTAGCCGAGTTCTGGTGGCAATGGGTCTCTGGCACTATGGCCCCCCCAAACTCAGACCAGGCCCTCTCACTTTCTCTCTTACACAGTAGCACTGGTCACTAACCTCCAAAGAAAAGTTATCAAGGATGCGAGCAAGCCTATGTCACAATGAAGACAAAACAGATTTGTCTTCTGCAACCTCAATTGCATGATGGCTTGCCTCCACCTCAACGTTGCCTCCAACGTGAGTTCCTTCACAGTTATCCCCATTATAAGGGGAGAAGTCACTTTTATGGGAAGAAGCCTGTTAAATCTAGTCAACCAGATAGATATTTCATTAGCCATGACACAAGTAGCCAAGGTAGTTTCCTCATGACAAGGCCCTCTTTTTTTGCCAAACCAATTTTTACAAAAACAGCATGTCCACAGTTCACGTTGCTCTGCCTTCTACGCAGAAGTACCTACTTGTTCATATCACCTACAGCTGCTGGAATATTTCTGAGTGAATTGCAGGAAACATTGAGCTCGGTCAGGGTTGGAATGCTGCATACCGCCAACGGGAAATCTCCTAAATGGTTATTAGAAAGATTAAGGCTCCTCAGTTTGCTGAACCTGTGAAACACACACAAAAAGAGGAAAGGGAATAAAATTCAGGATCAAACCCATACCATGCTATTAAAAATACTTGAACGCTGCTGGAAGGTGGTTGCTCAAATTAATACCGGGGAAAACTGACACAATCTAAGAAAACCATCAACAACAAATTGTAGAGGGGCATATGAAATGCTGATGTTATTTCTTACCACCCTTTTGTCAAAAGCTGTAGAATTGGTGATGGGAAAGTTGAGTGAGTGATGTCAGGATTTTTATAGTACTATGCAAGGCAGTATGCTATAATATAAACAGAGAAAAAGAAAATTGGGAAGCCTGCAAAGGTCCTTAAAAATCCCAGATTTTGCTGTTAGAATGGAGATAATCTGTCTTGTAGCTCAAACATATCATACAGCAGATAAACTTAAATAATTTCATTTTAAATTTGTGTAAGTGTTACGCTTCTCAGATTTACCCCACTTGGAGGTAAATAAGTATTAAAAAATAGCAGCAGTAGTATTGTTGCTGCAAAAGCGTTTGAGGGGGAAGATTTTGGGTTTATTATTTAACTAGAAATAAAGTTTTACTTCCCTTTGCCTGGAAGAGGAGCCCAGAGTAGCTAGATATGGTGCAGCCCGATGCCACAGCTTCAGAGGCTCAACTGAACCAAGCAAAAACCCTGCTCCTCATACACTCATTCCTTTACCGTGAGGAGGCCTCTGTGACTAAAACACCACTGCAGAATTCAGAACGTGCACCATTGGCATAGCGATGTCAGTGCCAGTAAAAAGTTGGTTAGGATTGCACCCTGGGAAACTGAACTTTAAAATAAACTTAACGGAGACCTGTATAGCCTTTCCCTGAAAGCGGTAAAATTGCTTTTATAGCCAGGGAGTTTCTCTTGATGTGCAATGTCAGTCAACATTCCTGTAATTCAGCCTGAAAGAAGGGCCAGCCCTACCATCATTAAGGCAGGGTGAGTTGAGCTGTGGAAGTGTCATTAAAAGTTCAAGCAAATTGTTGTTTAGTTCATCATTTTATTTTTACCACCACGGTACGTTTCACTCGCATTTCCTGCGTCAGGCAACAAAATGTGCCAACTATCTGCTTGCCAGTTAGTTCACAAAATGTACTTGCCTGTTATGTTTTGTGCACTTGTAGAGCACAGACAACACAAAAAGAACCAACCATCTTCCTATTTACAAGAGCATGTGTATCAAGTCACCTGGAATCTATTCTTACTCACCAGAGATGACTAGGTGAAGGATTATTTACAAGCCAGATGCAAAGTAAACAGCATTGTTTTCATGTTTTGTGGTTAGAGCCAACAAGCACTCCCCTTTTATTTCTGCTAAATTACTTGAAAAGCATGAACAGTTCAAAAGAACCAACACAAGTCCATTCTTACTCCCCGTAGATGACTAGGTGAAGGACTACATTACAGCTGGCCTGTAAATAAACAGCATTGTTCTCATGTCTTATGCCTAGATTCATCAACCTTTTATTTTTGCTAATTACTATAACTTTGTGAATAATCAAACCTCCCCTTAGTCTAATTTTAGTTAAAACTTGCTGCCTCCGCAGCTTTCTTCTACAGCCACAGCAGCTAAAAGTGCGCTTCATTTTTAGCTACAATCTCAAGCGTCAGAATTCCATGACGGATTCTGCATTTCAATCACATTCCAGGCTCTGCAGCATGGCTGAGCCCCTCCCTCAACTCCTAGACAACCCTCACGTATAAGTCAATTGCATTCATTAAAAGTTTCGCAAGTTTTTTTAAAAATAATAAGAGCTCGGAATGGAAGATGTATGTTGCAAAAGCTTGGCGTTGTCATCTGTCGTTATTTTAGATGAAAATCCTTCTTAGACGTTTGTGCAAGCGTTAGTAAAACTGGCAAGTGCACCACTGTTAAGTTTTAAATTAGCAACACTTTGTCAAGAAGCCGTTACTTAGCATCTCAATTAGACATCTTTATCCTGGGTGACTGCTTTTAAAAAAAGCCAGTTCCATATTTTATTTTGTTTTTGCTTTTGTTGTTAACCCTGTGCTATACTCTAATTCCTTCCCTATGTCTTCAACAGAGCCGGTGAAGGCAGCCTAGGCGCATCTTCATTTTAAGCAGAGAGGAGAAACGTGACGCGATTTCTCCAGAAAGAAAGACGACAATCCAGTTATCCAGCCTGCATGTGCAGCCACATTGTTCAGGTTGCCTAACAACAAGGACTGGGAGGTGTGCCTGCAGGCAACCAACTAGATGGCTGAATGAAAAGATCTGTGTCACATTCAGATGGATGAGAGGAAGCTCCATTCCTACAAAGTTCACTCTAATGCATTTTTATTTGGCCTTGTTTTCCCCTCATTAAATCTCATCACTGTGTGAGATGGGAGCCAGGGAGATTCCTGGAAGCAATACAAGCAGCAGCAGCATACTTCTACAAAGCAGAGGGAACCACAGCATCAGGCACTGCAGCCGGAAAAATCTGCAGGCGGGACTGCCCAGATGATGGCATCTTCCCCCTACCCGTTTGCCAGTCCCCTTTCAGCTAGTGAGTTAAGACTATGGGAAAGAACGAAGTCAACCTTAGGAGCTGGGCTGGACCTACAAAGAGCAAGTATGACATTCTTTATGAAGCCAACTAATCTTAATGTGGTTTAAAAGTGGGCTTCTACTATGTGCATTCTGTAAGGCTTCCACGTCCAGGCCGAAACTGTATTTACTACATTTATGTCCCTTCCTTTCTCCAAGGAGCTCAGGGTAAAGTACATTGTGGTGTTATATTTATGCAGGTCCAACCTTTACTTAAACAAAATGCCTCACTATGTACAAGTTCTCCTTCAGCATGCTGTTCTGATCATTCTAGAGGAACAATTCAAGTATGATGTTTCCCTTTCACACGACCGCTACCAGAAATCATTCTATGGGAAATTGTTGTCTTGGAGAGGGGCTGATTGAGAAAAAAAAAATTACAAGCTTACATCTTCATCCTTATGGACAATCCATGTACATCACACAATTGTTGATCAGTACGTGCCAGGGTAGGTAAAAATCAATTTAAAAATAAATAAATAAAAAATCATTTTTTTTATTTAAATTGGATTTTTTTATTTTTATCAAATTTATTTTAATAAAATGCTTTTGGAGTAAAACTCTATCTAAAGATAGTGTTCTATTTAAGATACATTAATAATTTAATTTATTCAGCATGAAATGGAGCTTAGTTGTGTAGCATGAGGCTGTATATTCTGCAATTATTTACATTTTTGGTAAACTCATTCAATGAATCCAAGCTCTGCAAGCTGAGATGCACTGCACTGATGCATTCACACAATTTCACAGTAACCATGAGATAAATCATAAAACAAAACATGTTTAAGCAAATACAAGTATACATAATATAATGTTATTGTTTTAATTAAATAAAAGAATTTGAGTAGTTCTTCAACTATGTGTGATTAACCTCTTAACCAAAAATCACTTCTGATATCACTGTTTTACTAACCTTATTATTCTAAATAGGAAACCTTCATTTTGTTTGCAAATATTAAGATTCTAACGACCAGCAAGAATGAGTCCTTACATTTAAAGAGCACCTGACATTTCAGATCCATCATGGCAGTGCCTGTTAGTGGGCATCCACTCACCTGCTGCCCGCCACGTCCCTCACCTTGTTGCGTCACTTCCGCATCACCAGCCGTCCCATTAAAGTGAATGGGACTGTCAGTGAGTCAACAGTGGGTCAGAGGAGGAGCTGCTGACAGACCCGGGACAGAAATGACAGCTGCCCTTTAAAAATTATGATTTGAATTGGGTTGATTTAAATCAAGCCTTTTTACTAGTGATTTAAATCGACTTGATTTAAATCAAATCCACCCTGGCACGTGCACAGAGTTTATTCCAATATATGGACTGCAGTACATGTGATCTACACTTCTAAACAAGGGAGACTATAACCCTTAAGTGCACTTCTTCAATATATGAGCAATCACTCACAAAAAACACAGGTGCATGTGCGCATATGTGAATGACAATGTATGAACAGCTCTTTTGCCATCTATTCTATAGCAGTAGCTAAAAACATTAGCTTTGAATGGTCTCCCACACGAGGTGCCACTGCTCCCACTCTGTAGGATTTTACAAGACCTCCTCCACTCTTGCAAAAAACCAAACATAGCACCTCCCAAGAAAATTAGGAGATCAATGAAAATATGCCAACATTCTGCTGAAGAGGCTATGGCAGTGGTTGGACTGCAACTGTAAGCCATTGCTGGGGAGGCAAAGAAACCTGCAGGGGAGCCACAAGACTACAGGCAAGTGGTCATTTGGAACTGTGGCTGTGGCCTGCACAGAGAAGATTTTGAGTCCCATCAACTCCAGCCAGAAAATTCAGGACAGCTAAGACACTAAATTGTGGAGTGTCTTATGTCACACTCCACAGATGCTTTGATTTGAACAAAAGGATGATTAACATGTATTGGTCAAGCCATCCCATTTGCTTTTCTTTTGTGAGTTATGACAACAGGCAATCCTCCCCAAAATCTGAATGGTTTGGAGGGTGTGTGCATGTACGAGAGTGAGTAACATGCTTATGATAAAGATCCAGTAAGCAACCGTGGGAGACTTGAACTGACACCGTTATCATTAGTACTATTATTATCTTCTCACTTTATGTAAAGTGCCACGAACACAGATTGTGCTATAAAAATAATAAGCATTATTAAGACTTTCAGATGTTTTTGCTTATGTGTACAGTACTGTAATCTACAAAACCTACAGAGAGTCACACATGCAACCACCACAAAAGGCAATTAATGCAATCTTATGCTATAAAACCTGCACAAGAAACTCTCTTGCCAAGGGAAACTGCAGCTTGCCCCAGGTGAGAGGCAAATTACAATGCTGCCCTGATACACCTTGGAGCAGGTTCACAAAGAGGTCAATAGTTCCAACACACAGTATACAAAAGCTAACTTGGGTACACAGGTTAGCAACCAGAGAGCAGCTTGTATTGGGTGAAACCTGCTCACCCTTTTCAACAGCTGCCAATGAGCAAGACCGCTACAGATGCTATCCACCCCTTTTACCAGGGCATTCAAACACTCATGACCCCATGGCCAGGTGTGTACACTGCATTTAAACATGTTAACTGCTTGAGGCTCACTTTGTAATTGGGCAGAGGATGCAACAGCTACAGCCACAACTCCAATATTTCAATAAGAGTTTGCCATCAACTTCTTATGGCAAAGACTGCTGCTATGCAGCATATTAACATAGGGATTATTTTCCCCATTACAGTGGGGTTATGCTTACCTAGAGATAATGCCAAAGGAATATAATGTACGGCATGGATGGCAACAAAAGCCTAATTGCTTTCTTTTCAAAGCCAACAAATGGCCACAGATGAGAGCTCAAACTAGGAGTGCATCCAAATTGCAAGCATTTGCTCAACAGATAATAGAACGTTTGTACTCTTGACAAGTAGAGTCTGAAGATAAGAAGGTAGAATGGACAGATACGAGAGGCATTTTATTAATGTAAATAACATGAACCTAAATAGCAGGAGCATTTTGTGACTCTCTTGGGAAACCAGGATTTTTGGTTCTAGTTTTTTGTTTTGTTTTTAAATAAACCTCAGTTTCTGTGTATGGAACAAGACCAATTTCCATATTCAAGAAGAGCTGCAAAGCATAGCATCGTGATGATACTGCTACCAACTGCTGGATGCTTTTCAGGAGGAGGGTACAGTTGTGTCCAGAGGGCCCACAATTTGGAATGAATGCCAGCAACTCCAAGTTAATCTGAGCCTGGAAACAAAAGTCCACTCCCTAAAAGCAGGAAAGGATAACTTGTGTTTTATTTGAGAGCCATGACAAAAATTATGCAGCTCTTTAAAATTGCTAGCACAACACCAGTTAGGTTACCTTTGAGTTTTCCGCAACATAGTAAATGTGAAAAAAATTAAAATGTACCATTTTCTTTCTACGCATTTGGAAATAGAACTTGCAAATTAACAAGACTACAGTCTTGTTCAGGACAGCTAAGTTCAGCTGTTAACACTTTGGGCGTAGGGAGATTTTGTACATTACCCAGAGACCAACAAATTAAACAAGGAGATGCAGTTGATTTCTATGAGGTCCTGACCTTGTGAACAATTCCATATTCAAGCAGGAGAATATGAAACAGGAGAGTTTGGAAAGCTTTAGGGAACAGTCAGCCAAACTCATGTGGGCCAGTGATCCACATATATATCAGCATGTCTGGTGCGGATGTGTCGCCACTGCTGTGATCACACAAACACTTGCAATCCAGAGGCTTTGCACAGTTGGAGCCTGTGGGTTGTAAGTGCTTGCAGCGGCCGTGGAGACAGATGCAGACCCAGTCAATGGGCTGCCCAGGGACAGAGGAGGAAGAGGTATGTCCCCTCCGCTGTTTTCCTGCCCCTGTGCTCCGCTTTGACCCACACACACACATCACGCCAGACTCCATTTTGGAGCCATATGATGGCAAGGGAGGGTGGGAAGGCCAAAGCCACTCACCTCTCCGCCAGTGATGTCATCCGGGCGCACCAGGAACCGGAACGCCCGGATGATTGACAGCCCTCTGCCCCTATGGCGGAGGGCTGCCACACCTCCCTGCGCCTCACAGCGCCCGAATCGCTCCATTTCAGAGCGATTCGGGACGCCAGGGAGGGAGGGCGGGCCCAGGAGCAGCTCGCCCGTCCTCCAGAGAGGCGGCATGGCCCGGGCCCGTCTGCAGAACTGGCAGAACACCGTACCAGGCCGTTCCGCCAGGATGACGTCACTGCTCTCCGCCCTTCTTCCACTCCAGAAGCACAGTGCCCGGGGCTTTTGCCCTCTCCCACATAATGGTAGGTCCACAGCTGAGTGGAGGCACTTTTCAAAGAACGATGGTAGGGCAATTCTGCCTCATCTGCCACACCCGCACCGCACGTGACGTCACCGATTCATACTGAATATTAATTTTAAATGTTGAAGTTCCACATAGGTGGAATTCAGACCCTCTTCCTCCCTCTGTGCAAGAGAGGAGGAGATCAAAAGTTTCCATCTGCGTTTGTCAAGCCACAGACTAGTGAAAACAAAACAAACTTTTCACAATTGAAACAGTTTCAGATTCTGCTTTGTTAACCGACATCCTGAACTGGGCCACTACTCACAATACAAATCTGAACTGCTGATTATTGTTTACAAAGCACTTCTGGCTTGAAATCTCAGATTTCATTCATCTTCTCAACAGCCCTGCAGAATAAATAGCTATTTCCAGTTTCATGGAAACTCATCTTTACTTCCTTGCTGAAATGTTACCCAAGATCCTATACTACAGCATTGATGAAAAATTAGTAATTTTCCAGTTCTAATAGGCAGCTGCCACTGCCACTCTCCATAATCTTCTATAATATATTCATAAAGTGCAAGTGTATTGTAGTTCTCTACAACAACAATCCTGTTGACAATTGACTGCTACATCCATTTTTTCCAAAACGGAAAATAAAGCCAATGAAGTAGTTGTCCAAGGTCATGTCAGAAGCTCACAGCAGAGATGGGTTATCTGCAAATTGTCTAGGGATAATTAAAAAGGGGAGTGAGACTAAAACAGCCAATATTGTATTGCCATTGTACAAAGCAATGGTAAGGCCGTGCCTGGAGTACTGTATACAGTTCTGTTTTCCACATCTCAAAAAGGACAATTAGAAAAAAGGACAGAAAAGAGAAACCAAAATGATTACTGGGCTGGGGCACCTCCCTTATGAGGAAAGGCTACAGAGTTTGGGGCTCTCAATCTAGAAAGAAGGCGCCTGAAGGGGGACAACTGAGACATCCAAATTATGCAGGGAGTGGATAAAGTAGACAAAGGGAATCTCTCTTCCCTCTCACACAATACCAGAACAAGAGGACATTCACTAAAGTGTTAGGAGAGCTAGAACAAACAAAAGAAAACATTCTTTTCCCCAGTGTGTAATTAGATTGTGGAACTCCTTACCACAAGATATGCCTGGATATAGCCTGGATGCCTTTAAAAGGGGATTGGACAGAGTGGTGGCATAGAAAGAGAGGCTGTGTTGCCTATTCAGGCTTGCAGCTTGCCTTGAATCCTGGGACTCCTCAGTTCCAGACAAGCAGCAGCTGCAGCCAGCATTACTCCCTCTGTACGCATTTTTTTTCTGGACAGAGCAGAAGGTATCAAGGAGCCACAACCACTACCACATAGTTTGTAACCAGGGGCCCTCAAAATCCAAGCAAGTTGCAATAAAGATAAAAATACCTCCCCATGATGCACGCCTCCCTCCACAGAGAGACTGCTAGAGAGAAGAACGCCTGCCCCAGACCACAAGATGTTCTCAGGTTCTTGGCTTAGCCAGTGGTTGCCGTGATCAGCCAAACAGATGCTTTAGGACCTAACCCTATCTAATTTTCCAGTGCTGGTGCAGTCGGACCATATGGGTGTGGCATATGCAGCATCCTATGGTGGTGGTCGAGAGTGTTCGTTTCCTTTCCTCGGGGCTGCATTGTGGCTGCACCGGTCCTGGAAAGTTGGCTAGGATTGGGCCCCTAGGCTCTTGGCTAAAGGAAATGCTCTATGTGTGCACAGGGGCCGACTCTCATATATACCAGCAAGAAGACTTGCTTGTACAGGAGAATGTATGTGGGAAGATGCCTCTGAGAATGTCAGCTGCAGGGGACATTTAAATACACAGGCGCAGCTTTAACTGATAAGGATTCCCAGCATTAACAGGCACCTGATAACCTCTAAGTGACAAGATGCAGCTGTTAGATCTGAGAATTACTCCAAATTATACTGAGGCAGATCCAGGAGGCCACCTTGCTGGGGTCACTTACAGAGGCGTATCTACAGGGAGGGCAAAGCTCTAAGTTTTGCAAGGAGCCTTACCCTGTCATGTAAATCCCTCCTCTCCCTTGCTGCTGTAGCCAGTAAGCAATGCCAAGATGTTGCTTTGCCCTGTGAGGATTGGCTAAAACGGTGCAGGAGAGGAGTGATTTCCACTGCAAGGTGAGGCTTCTTGCAAAACTTAGAGCTCTGCCCTCCCTTACATCTGCCTCTGGTCACTTAGGAAGGCAGTCAGAGCTAGTCTGGTGATGAAGGCACAGGGAGTTCAGGCAGCAGTCGCTACCTCATTTGTTTAGCTGCTGTTCTGATGGCTTTAAAGTGTTAGTCTTGCTATTTATGGTCATTTTAGATTTGTTCTAGTTCTCTGGGGCCTGCCAAAAAGGTTTTATGAGCTGATTAGCAGGTCCAAAAAATTTTTTTAAAGAAAAAAAATTGTATTAAAGCAAACAAAAAGAACTCCTCAAACCATATTGCAATTTGCTCAGGGGTGTTCCAAACACAATACATTTCTTATTCAGTCAACATGATTTCCACATAGGGCATTTGAAATATTCAGCAGACACACTAAGCATGTCTGATGATGAGGGTGCAGCTCTGCTTTGTAGATGCAGACCAACTAGTAAGCCTTAGACTTCAACTTGTTACTGAAGCAACAGTTGCCACCTCATCATGTAAAGTATCTTCATAAATTAAAATCAGGCAGATGATTAAAATCTCTTTTTTGTGTTACACAGCTCTCTCTACATTCTTTAGACATTCAACCTAAACACCTGAATTTCTCCCTCTCTACTTGGTACTATATTAAATAATTCCCATACTCTAATGTATCCAACATTACCCTAATCACAACCACATTTACATAGAAATACATGAAGTCATTTCCTTGCAATAAGGCAGGAATAAGCACATAATTATAGGGACATGGTGGCGCAGCGGGTTAAATCGCTGCCTCTGAGCTTCCAACTGGAAGGTTGGGAGTTCGAGACTGCGTGACGGAGTGAGCTCCAGTTGCTTGTCCCAGCTCCTGCCAACCTAGCAGTTCAAAAGCACATCAAACTGCGAGTAGATAAATAGGTACCTCTTCAGTGGGAAGGTAACAGCGTTCCGTGCGCTACGCCGTATAGTCATGCTGGCCACATGACCACGGAAGCTTGACCTTGGACAAACACCGGCTCTACAGGCTTAGAAATGGAGATGAGCAACGTGTCAATCATGACTAGACCATCTGGTCGTGGGGAAACCTAATTGGTGGGCCAGATGTTGCACATATACCCCTAAGGCCCTTGGGGGAGGCACCTAAATTGAAAGATCACATTCAGATGTATCATTAATTAGTCACTCATTAGGTTGCCGATAGGGAATAAGAATAATGCCTCCTACAGACAAAGCAAAACTTGTTAATCGAGACAAGGGTTGGTTCTCTCTCTCTCTCTCTCTCATATAAGATGTCAACATGCCACAAACAACTAACAAAGGCAAGCAAACACTTTTTGTGGGCTAGTAACACTTTTGTAAACTAACTGGCAAGAAATTCCAATTAATGTTTGGAATATTAAGGATTGTGCTATTCTTATTGTGCTAATATTAAGGAGTGTGCTATTCTTCCCCACCTCCACCCACTCCTGTTCCACCCAGATAGCAGCATGCACACTGTCAAGATCTTGTTGCATCAACGCATCTCCATCAATGCATAAGTGGATGGAGTTCTTGGGAATGACTACTGGCACACCCAGTTGGACCCTGGTGAAAGACAGAGAGGAAAACAGCTAGATCCATTCTGTGAATTGCTTGATTGGGTTCTAGACAAATGACAGGGTGAGCGAGACATTATTGTATTTACCTTTGTAACTCATTAGATCCTCTGACTACTGATGAGCTAGAGTTCAGCCTCAGGAAGTTCTGCTTTAAATTGAGATGAGTGAGGTCCTGGCTATAGAAGAGGTTGGCAGGAAGGTCTTCTAAGCTGCAACACGAGAGATCCACTGAGCTTATTCGCTGCGATGCAATCTGCAAAAACAAAAACAAAAACACAAAGCCTGGCATTAGATCAGAAAAATACTAGCAGTTTGTTTCTTGTTTGGACTAAGACACAATCAGAGACTGTTGAGGATTGTGGCAACTCTTAGACTTGTGACAGCTCAGCTGGTAGAACTTATTTTCATCTTCGTCCTGACAGTGGTAGCAGAATAAAGCAGAACTAGAAAGGTCAACTGTATGTACTACTGTTTGCCAAAAGCAGATCCACTGAATAAAATAACAACATGAGCCTGCATCAACTAACCCCCACACAAAGTGATGTATCTCCAATACACTGAGTGGACAAGGAACAGAGGCTCAGCAGCGTTTCATCTCTTTGTCCCTTTCCTTCCCCAAAATGACGAACCGTGGGAAGGATCACACCTGGAGAACACTCAAATGATCGCTCCTGAGGCAATGCTTATTGCATCAAGTACATTGAGCCCAAGGAGGACTCCATCACATGCTGCTTTTGGCACACCTGAATCTTCCTTCATGATAGAAAGCATCCTGTCTTAGAGCAAAGAGGCTGCTGTGAATCAGGACTTCACAAACTTGGATCTCATGAACTCACTAGGTGGCCTTAGGCAAGCCACTCCCTCTCCACCTGCAATAGCAGGATTGTTGTAAGGATTAAATCAAGATAGCACAGATGAAGTACTTTCAACATTAGCAAGCACAGGTGCCTAGTGTTACTGGTGACTCTCAGAACCTTTGAAGTGAGCCTGAGAATGAACACTGCATGTATTAGTAAAACTTGGCTCACGTTGCTAGGTAACTTGCAAGCTTCTTGCAGAATACAAACTTCTGTATATAAGCCCAGGAAACTAACATTTTCAAATGGGTAAACTCAGCCAGTAATACCATATCTATGTATGGAGTGTTTGATGTATGTTTTGCCAATTGGGAAAAATCATTTCAAGATGGGTGTTGATTTTCAGCAGGAAAGTGATGGTGGGGACTCAATCCGAGGCGCAATCCTAACCTGGAGTTACGCCGGCACAGTTAAGCCAGCAAAATTTGGCTGGCACAAGGAACACAAAGTATGTTTGGACCACCCTTGGAGTCAGAGAGGCCAGCACACAGACCTGTACCATCCCGCCTAACTCAGAGAGTGATCCAAATGGGCTTTAGGGTGGCCCTTGTGCCAGCCAAACTTACTCCTAATGCCAGGTTAGGATTGTGCCCCCAGAGATTGCTACTCCCTGCCAAGTGGCTAATTTTGTAAAAAAAAATAAAAATGGAGATGCTCAAATCACAAGAGTCTAGCACACTCGCAAAATACCTTTACCATGAGCTTGCAGGCATTGCTGCATCAGACACAAGTAAGTTGAAAGTAGGGTACGTCAGGAATCTTTGTGGCATCCTTGATAAACAACTTGAGTTCATGGTAAAACTGCAGCGGGGGGGGGGGAGATTCCCCTTACATCTCAAAGTTGACAACTTTTCATTGACTAAGGAAAAACAAGTTACAACATGGGGATTCCATTCTTGGTTAATATTGCAAGATTGAGTCTGGAAAAAAGGCTATTTTGGACACTAGCATGCAGAGTTATGTCATGAATGGATAAAAAGGAACAAAGGCAAAAAACCTAGGCCACCATGCTATCCCCAGCAGAGCCCTCCCCAAACTTCTAGATCTTTCTGCTATTGCACTGAATAAAGCCAAGCTACTCCCCCTTGACAATTTTTCTGCTGCAGTTTTCTGAAACTTCAATAAGAACACAATCAAGCCCAACATCTAAACTGAGGAAAAATAAAAAGGACCTGAAATTAGAGATGTGAAGGCCCGGGGAAAAAAAAATGGAAAAATTTAAAAAAAAAAAACATTTTTTCCCCGTTTTTTTCCTGAAGTATTTTTGGTTTATTCCAAAAAATTGAAGAAAAGAAAGAAAAAATTTATTATGGAATATTTTATGACAAGGTATTCAAATATTTTCTAAATAATTTCTTAAAAATATGTATGGTATCAGATTATTCTAATTTCTGTACACTGAGAACAAGCAAGTTCAGTTACAAACTGAACCCCCCAATGCAAAATCTGGGGTTTTTTCCAAGCTTCAAAATTTCCAGAAATTTTACATCTCTAGCTGCAGTGCTAATTACTGGAAAGCAGTGTCCAAGGAAATAAAAGGAAATGGGACTTCATTGCTTCACAACCTCAGACAACACCCGAGTTTAATTTACTCACATTTCATTTTTGTGATGAAAGTTTGATGTTTGATATTTGTTTATATAATACATATCACACACACAATTGCACTGTAAATTGCACACAATTGTATGTAAAGAATTGTTTATCTTGTCTTGGGGTGGGGGTGGGGTTAACACACCAGCAGAGTCAAGTTAAGCATTTTCTGAATTTTTTTTACACACTGCGCCCAAAAAGGTTCACCATCACTGCAGTAATGCCAAATCAGCCGCAAGCAATGCTGGCTTGTTTTTGAACTACAAATGGTCGGGGCATTCAAATAAGAACTATCAGCAGAACTACCTCCTAATTCAGGGATGTCAAACATAAGGCCCACAGACTGGTTGCAGCCCTCGGAAGCCATTTTATTTCTTTGGCCCTCATTATAGTTGGGTTCTCTCATGTCTTGAAACCATGAACAAGATTTGCATATTTTCTCTCATTTGCAGCTAATGAGTTTCTATGCAAGAACAAATTGCTTATTTCCTGCTATCATCGGCTTAATGATGTCAGTTCCAACCCTCTCTGCAAGCACGATGAATGCTATTCTGCCCACTGTATGAAACCAGTTTGACACCCCTGTCCCAACAGCCAAACAGAAATGGCAATAAGTTAGAATCACTGTATCATTTAGCATTAATAGAGTGAATTTCAAGTGTTATTCTCAGCAACCCTTACAATAAATCTGTAAAGCCCCCCCCCCCCGCCGTGACATTCTTTTAATTTCTGGGGGGGGGCTGTTGTTGTTACATAACTGTGAGAGGGCCCAGATCGGGATAACTGCATGTTTGGGTGAAGTTTAAGAGTTTTCCCTACAACATGATCTTGATGAATCATCACTGTCATCTCCCAAAGTCATTTGCCCTGATAAATTAACTACTATGGGCACTAATGGCAGCCTCAGAAGGGTGGGTGGGAAAGCAAGATTTTCAGTGAGGACTCCCCCCCAATGGTTCTGATCCAGATCACGGCTCCCCATGGCTATTAAAATGGAATGATGTGTTAAAACATCATTTCTATTCTGACCCTCAGTATTCCCTGCATTTAAGAGGGAGAAACACACGCTGAGAGGTGGCGCATTACTTCAGGCCACATAATGAGTTCTTCCTGCAGCAATGTTTTGAACCAGAGAGACACTTTGAGGCCCTCAGGGGCTTCATTACACCTAACTTTCAAGGAAGAAAGGTTGCACACTTCCACGAGACTGTGAAAGAAGGGGGTTGATGAAAGGGAACTAGTATCTAGCTTTATTGAAAGCACACAAAAATGAACAGCAACTCAAGTTCAACGCTGCCACCAGTATAAAGGACCATGTGCGCGCACGCGTGTGCGCACGCACGCACACACGCACACACGCACACACACGGCTCTTTGCTCTCTGTGAGTGTTAAAGGTTTCAGCTGGGAGTGAGCAACCCTGTAAGGTGAGGAGCAGCCCAATCTTATCCAGAGTTGGAATAGGATACCTGCCATATCCTGAACAGGGTAGGGGGTGGCTGGTGTGCAACTCTGAGTACAGGGATTTATTTCCCCTTACCCTGTGTTGCAGAGAGCAAAAAGCTGGTACAGATCTGAGCAGTCCGGTGTAGTGCCAAAATGGTTGGAAAGGGGGTTATGATATGGCCTAGGATGCCAAGGCTGGTCCAACCGCCCACCAACCTGCCCTCACTCTGCCCTCCCACCATCCAACTCCCATGCCAGCCATCCGCAGCCAGCACAACTTTACCGGTTTTCAATGGCAGAGAGGCCGGTTGCAGCCTCTGCACCCCAGTGTACCGCCGTGTACTGGCACGGCCAACTCTAGAGTAGTCACAAACATGCACACTTGCAATACTCCTGAGATGGCATAAGGGAATTGTGTCAGCCAAGCATACAATCCTAGGAATTACATCCTAGCACAAGGTAGGATTGTGCTTTAAATATCATCAGCCTCATAAGGCAGCTGATGAGCCAATTCTGAGGAGGGGCTTACCGAAGATCACCTAGGGAGAATTAATGGCAAAGGCACAATTCAAAACAGGAAAAGTCTGGATTTGCAGCTCCATCTCTTGACCACTGCACAACACCAGAGTTTTGTAAATCATTATGATTTTAAAGCCATTTGCAGTTCAACTACAGAAGACAAAAGTGATAACTATATCCTCTTAAGGTACAGCAAGAATAAAGGTACCAAGCATTACTACTAAGGATGGTGTCATGTCAAATTCATATGTGAAATCATAAAAAAATCCTGCTTACACAAATTAATTCTACCTTTGTCTAGAGAATCACTAGTTATAAATCTTAAAAGTAGTTTTGAAAATTAGGTGACAGATCAATATAGGAAGCAGAATTCACTCCCTCTTCCTGTGTTGCTAGAGTAATGCACAAAGAGGGGTGCAGCACATCTTTCCTATAGGATGTGTGGACACCAATTCAGACAGATGTTCCATAACACTGTAGTGTGGTTAACATGACTGGACAGCTTCCTCAAACTCAGTACATCCCTATTGAACCGAACCATTTCAGGGTGTATGTTTTTCTGTGCAGTCTTGTACATGGGAGAAATGAGATAGAGGAAGTGTCCAGTTTACATGTATGAAGTTGACTTGCCCACAGACTGTGACTGTTCTGAGTTTTTGAAGGGACATCTGATTGAACATGGCAGAATCTACAAATACAAAAATGAAGATGTACCAGAAGCAATGCTCAAATTAAACAGCATGGTGTTTAAAAGAGCACCTTTGATTTTTTAAAATTATTTCTTCCCTACCTTTCTTTGCCCCAAGAAAAAGTCCATGGTAGTACAACATTTTTAAGAACCCAGAATGTGAAACACCAAAGCGAATGATAATATCACAACATCTGTCCGAGTTGATTGGGTTTTTAACCATAAGAAGTTTAAAACATAACTGAAAAGGAAAATGGTATGTAAGGAATTGTCATTTTGTTCAGAGATCATAACTACTCTACTTGTAAGAATTTTAAGGGACTCTCTGCAATCTCTGAGAGAGGGACTCTCTCACAAAGGAATCTTTTACACTTATCTGATCAACAGTATTGTTGCCAGAATCCAAGGTTTGATAATCTTTGATTTGAAGCTATAGAACCAAATCAGTAATTGTGGAATGTACCTTACCAAATTTTATGGGTGTGATCTAGTCATCACCATGTGAAAGAAAATCCTCGAATACCTATCGATTCATCTTCTAGTGACACACCCAATTCTCTTTTAGAAGAACAAGAGAGATTATTAATCTAACCTATGATCCTTTTTATGTTATGTCCTTGCCCAACTGTGAAACATTATACCCTTGGGTGGGCCTTCCTCAAATTGCAATGTGTTAAATACGCTCATGCATGAAGGTGAACTTTCCTTGAAAGAAGAATTGTTCATATCTTCAATTTTCCCTTATTGAAAGTGCAGCACCCTCTTAACCTGGTTTTCCCGTAGCAGCTCTGCATTTACTTCAAGCCATTATGGGGGGGGGGGAGTATGCCAAGGTTGTGGGTCATGCGATTTGTGAAAGAAAAATAGGAATGGTATGCCTAGAGCAGCTACTTTCAATTAGTATGCCACAACATATTGGTGCGCAGTGGATGGCCCGCAGGTGAGCCGCAAGGGTTTAGCGAGGGTCATTTTTTAGGAGGGGCATAAACCCCCACCACAGCACAGTGTGTCTTATCAATTGTCAGAAAGCTTATGGCGTGCCTTGACAATTTTAGCACCTTGCCAGTGTCATGGGATGAAAAAGGTGGAAAAATCACTAGCCTGGAGAGAAAAGAGCGGCCACTAAACTAAAAGTGAAAACAAATAACCAAAAAAGTGTGATCTGCAATCCTAGTGGAAGACACTAAGTACCTATTCTGGCCAGCATTTCACCCAAGCTCCTTGCTCTCTATCCTTGGGCAGTTAAAAGAACCTGTAGGGGAACAGAACAAGGAACACTCAGACAAACCACCCAACTGCTGGCAGTCAGCAGAATGATACAGGATGAAAGGTGAAACTAGCACTGTAGCAATCTAATGAGATCTAATTCTAAGTTCTAATGGCTTAGAACATGCTGCTCAGACCAATACTATGTAATGGGTCAGATTGGCTAGAAGCAGTGCTAATGCAATGCTTAGAACATGCTGTCTCAGACCAATACTATGGGTCAGATTGGCTAGAAGCAGTGCTAATGCAATGCTATTATTTTATTTAGGCTGCCTTGGGGATCTTTCTGATGCACAATGCACAAAGAGGGGTGCAGCACATCTTTCCTATAGGATGTGTGGACACCAATTCGGACCGATGTTCCATAACACTGTAGTGCAGTTAACATGATTGGACAGCTTCTTCAAACATGGTACATTCCTATTGAACAGAACCATTTCAGGGTGTGAAAATGACACACATTTCAAGACAGAAATCAAATAAATCAAGGATCTCCCTACAAATTCAGTCGTTGTGAAGAAAATCTCCCTTAAACAGGCTTCAGTTTGTAATCTGTGTGTACATCATCAAGCCTGATAGCCAATGAAGGATGTGGACAGTGGGCAATGTGGACAGCAGACAATTTCCCAAAGAGCAAAGAGTTCACAATCCACTTCTCTTTCAACCAAAGATGTGGGCTGATCCACATGACAACAGGAATGGGTGATGCTTCCCCATGGCTTCTTGCCACATCATTCCAACAGTATTTAAATCTAGGAAATATACACATGGACAAGAGAAAACAACATAGTTCTTTACCAAACAGAGGTCACTTAGTTCAGCTGGAAGACAACATCCTAGCAGTTCAACTTCCTATCCTTGGATTTCCTGGGTTCAAAAATTCCTGGAACAACATGGGAAAAACCCATGGGGAAACAAACCACTGTCACATGGTTGCTCACATCTTATGAATCAGCCCTCATCCTTGGCTGAATCAAGCTTGTGTTATGACATAAGAAGTAGGATAGGCCGTCTTGGATATGAAAGAGGAGTTCAGAATGTAACGAACGTATGCATGAGTGAGTCTACAAGTGATGCAAGATGGTGAACAAGATAGTTGATTCACACACTGTCATTTCATGATACATATGCATGCCACACTGCACTAGTTATCTTCTGACGACATCATTTTTCAATGTATTCCATTAAACGCAACCAGAGAAACATGAGCGTTCAAGATCACCATAGTTCAAGAGCACTTCCCACTCTGAGAGAGCAATCCTAAACTGGAGTTAGGCCGGCATAAGCTAAGCCAGCAAAGTTTGGCCAGCACAAGGGCCACCACAAAGTGTTTTTGGACTACTCTTGTAGTCAGGGGGGATGGCTCACGTCTGTGTGCTGGCTCCTCTGACTCAGAGAGTGGTACAAACATACTTTACAGTGGCCTTTGTGCTGGCCAAACTTTGCTGGCTTAGCTTATACCAGCCTAACTCAGGTTAGGATTACACCCTGACTTTCCAAAGCACTTCCTTTGAAGCTCTGTGATAAATTGACCTATCTTCCACAAGCCTGTCATACCAAGCTAGATATTTGGGTCAACATTCCTGCCAGTCACTCATTTCAGCCTTGAGAAAGATGTAGATTGGCTTGTCCTTCACATATGCCTCACTGTTCACTCTTTTCAAATTTATACAAGATCAGTTCAATTACATCTACTGTAAATACTTATACAGATTTGCATCTGTTTATCCTGCTATCCAAGTCAAAAATGATGGGGGGGGGGGCTGCACAGATTACTATGAAAAAAAATCGCATCTTTTCTTTACATGTTGATAGTATCTCTCAGTGACAAATCTGTTAGTTCTGGATCATTTCCTTCCTGATTTACTGGGAATTTTCTCCCAATGTCCTCACACTAAAGACAGCTACAAGCATTGCAGATGTAACCACGACTGTCTATCTGCTAACGTTAAAAATGTACAACAGTCAATGAAATGTTCCATGAGCCTCAAATTTCAGGTTATTAAAACTACGCATATACTGTTTTCTAACAACAACAAAATCACACAGCAATTTACATAGCAAAATACATTTTTTAAAGATTCTGATGAAAGTTGCTGAATTATAGGAATGCAGCTATATATTCTATCTATACCAAAAGTGTTGGACCATGGACCAACAGTTTAGGAACTGTTGCCTTAGACAACTCTCCATCTCTGCACCTCACGTAATGGTTTAGAGCAGGCGTCTCCAAACTACGGCGCGGGGATCTCATCTGGGCCACCACAAGATTTTCTCCAGTCCTCAGCAATTGAAATTTTGTTTCCAACCACTCAGTTGGACAGTTAACATGAGCGGTTCTGTCCGACACACTCCTTACCATAGAGCCAGAGTGCTGTCAGCCTGGCTAACCCCCATTTTCAGTCACGTGGGCCATATGCTCCAAGACCCTCAAACTATAATTATTCAATCTTAACATCACCCCTGCAGGTAAAACAAATCATGTTTCCGTACGCTGGGTTTTCAACAATGCCGTGAAACAATTGCAGGGAAGAAATTGCATCGTTTTTGGCACATGTGTAAACAAATCTTGAAGTGGGCTTCACAATGGATCAGACAGAGACAGTGCCCCATGCATAGTTCGCCTTCATTCTATAGAAAACTGGGTTTGTTTCAGCCTGCAGAAGTGTGTAAAAAAAAAAAATGATTTGGACCGCCTACTGAAAATTTTGGAGCTCCTTGGTTTACAGCAGTGTTTTTCAATCAGTGGTACCACTGGGTACTTGGGGTGGTGTACTCATACCACCAGTGATACTTGAAGTAGTGTACACGCCGGACTACCAGACTCTGGCTGCCAGCCAGACCAGCAATGCAACATGACAATCAGCAGGAGGAGGCTCAGAGGGCAGAGCTCTACTTTTTATGCACTCAAAAAGCCCTCCCATCTGCCAAGAGCCTCTTGCCAGTGTTCGTCACACTGCCAGTTATTTCCAGATTGGAAGGCCAGATGCAATGACATCATCCCCAATTACTTATGGTGGTACTTTCAATAGATGGACCATGTGAAGTGGCACAGTTGAGGGCAAACATTAGAAAATTCTGCTTTAGAGCATTTCATGAGCATCTTCAGAGATGTTGACAAGAATCCTATAAGGTACAGTCAGCATTGTTTCAATGCTGTAAAGAGGGATAAAGAGGATGTACTGTAAAGTGTAGGCAACCCCTAGGCAAATGGTTATCTGCACTCACTTTCTTTTTTTCATAAGAGAATTTGTCTGAAAACTATCACAAGATAGTTAAGATCAGAATTCCTGAACTTTTTAAAAAAATAAACATGCTTTTTTTCATTACAACTTTAACATCTACTACTGATCAGAATATTTTTTTATGTCACCAATAAAATAAAAGTCTGTCTTGCTTTTAAATTTGGAATTACACAGTGATCACAGTCCAATTTAGTTGAAGTCTGTTGCCTTCAACAGTTTCAAAGGCACATCTATTCCTGTGTGGCATTATGGTTAGCAAGTTTATATACTATCAACATGTTATTTAAAAAAAGTTGCATTGATTATATGAAGAGCTGTGCTAGTACTGGCAAATTTTAACGTGACATTTATACAACAATATTATTATTTGGCTAGCAGAATTATATGCCCCAAACACAAGGTTAGGGTTATATTATTAAAATTTACTATTTTTGGGAGACAAAAACATTTTTAACTGTTGAATACTTTACGAAAATGACAAGAACTCAATATGTGGTTATCACTTTAGGATTATGAGGTGGTCTAAAATTTGGTGAACATTTACTATTTTTGGGAAACGAAGTATTTTCTGAGGAATTTTTTCACTGAATTTGATGATCACTTAAACATGAGCCAATTTAAAATTACAGGGCTTTATTTCCCACTTGCATAAAGGAAGCTGAGAAGTAACTTTCTCTCATTGAAAAGCTCTGCCTTAACATTGGAAGTGAGACAACTGCTCTCCCAGAAAGAAGATGCTTGGAACAAAAGTACAACTTCATTCTAATTATGCCGAGTGCAATATTAAGGGGAGAGGTGAAGAAGAAAATCCTAATGTGTTGCTAAGGAATTTCTACCTTGCACTACTCTACAAAAAAGGAAATAGGCAGGCAGGTGAGGTGGCAGAAGGAAAGCACCAGAAAGATACCCCTCACAGCTATTGCATTTAGGCAATTACCATCACAGAGGAGGGCAGATGCAGTGATGATTTCTCCTGGTACACAAACATAATGTTGGCTATTCTCCAATGCTGAAAGATATAGCTTTCTAATCACACATTGTACAGGCTACCTATATTGAAGGTAAATGGTGAACAAGCCCATTTATGAGCAAAAAGGTGTGGGATGTTTTGGCTGGGTATAAGCCTCCACCTAGACTAGAGCATCTCCATGTGTGCAGCTGCATTATGTCTGGCCCAGTGCACCCAGCCTGACAGGTACAGTTTTCTCAATAACACAAGCAGTAAACCAATTGAACCAAGTCTTGGTTAAGCTTCACCCATGCACTTTTTGATTTTGTTATCGAAGTGACATATTAGAAACCACCCATTGCCTATATAAGGAATAAAGGAATGACTGTGGCCATACATACAAATGGCTGCCTGATTACAGTGAGCTGATCTAGTATAGCATTTAATACCCACATTTCCTGTGGGTCAGGAAGTCCCCAGTTTGTATCTCACCTTTGCCAGGAATTTATTGGGTGGCCTTAGAGAAGCCACCATCTCTCAGCTTCAGTCAAGCTGCAATTAGTAAACAATGCTGGTCAACAGCCACTCAGAATTTCTGTCCCACACATTTTGTTAATTAGCTCCAACAGTTTTATGAAAGCACACCAGTGTACTGCATAATTAGACATTAAGGAATCTAGAGCTTATCTTACCTTTGAAGCTTGCCGAAGCCACCGCAGGTATTCAGTGAAAGTGTCAAAACAGATGTAGTAACTCTGGCTCTGAGGTCCAGATGAGCTAAATGCTAAACAGTGCTGGTGCTTTTTAACTTCTTCAACCTGTATGGGAGGAACAAGGGAAAGGATGAAAAAAAAATCAGATTTCTAAGACAGCTACTGAACTTCTCAAGTGCTAATGATTAACTACAAATCTAATTAAGACTGGTTTAAAAAATGCTGCCAATGAAATCAAACCAATTTGTAAAACGATTAATAGGATTCGAAGTTCTACAACTCCCCAAGCAATAGCATGTTCTGTTCTGATGACAGTCAACCAATTGTACAGGTGAGGCTAACAAGTTTTCAAGGTTCCCAGGATGTCCAAGACTGAAGCATTTTGTGCAACTCAATTTTGAACAGCCTAGCAGCATCAGTAGGCCAGTTCTGCAAGCACAGAGCCACAATTTTTAGTACTGAACTTTTTACATTGTACTGTATTGTACATGTACAGTACAATGTACTGAAGTTGACAGTTTTACTTGAACACACCACATCAAAAATTGTTCTGTCTTTTGAAATTCTGATTCACTGCATACCTCTTCCTGGGGTGAAACAGAGATATGGAAGACTATGAGCTGCAAATAGAAGGCAGAAGTGAATTCTCCCCTGCCTCCTTTCTTTTGATTTCTAAAAATGTGTAATCCTGGGCTGCAAATTTTGTTTAGTATAAGTGCAGGCTCCCTGCAATCAGGTTGTCCTAATATAACCAGTCTACATGCATTGGAACCATGACAACCTTCGTTTTTACTAAAATCTATGGTTATGGTGGGGTTTTTTTGTTAAGAACACCTAAAAATACTACCTTTTTTTTTTTTGGTACACTGCATTTTGTACCAAAACACTGCATTTTGGTGTTTAAGATATTTTCCAGAAATTAAAACATTACTTTCCCCATTAGAAAAAAACACTGTGTCTGCAACTGCTGACACTATATCACCTATATCATCTATCTAGTACACTTTTAAAGCATTTAAAATCAATAAAAATGAGAACTTAAAATGAAAACACATAACATCGCCTTCTGCCTTTCAAATAACAAAATGTACACAAAACAAAATGTACACATTTTCAAACACCTCCATCTATAGTCCTTGCATGCACTACGTGTTCTACAAATCACTACGACCACAACATCTATAGCTGCCTGAAACCACCAAAGGCCATCTCCACAGCCACAGAATTAGCCATTTATCTGGCTGGATGTTTAGAATGAGTCAAAGTTGACAAAATATACTAACCCCAGAATGGCTTACAAGGGATCAACTGGCAGACCTGCTGTGGGGCACTAACCAGTCTATATTGTTCTTCTACCCAGGAATCCTGCTTAGCTGTCACAGGATAACATATTACACACCTGAAAGAGCATTCTTAGTCTTCCTCATTAGATATTACAGGGCTTGAGCAAATAAGTTCATAGCCTGAAGATGGGGCCTAGCCTAGTGAGTTACCTGTGACTGTGTGTGCATCAGCCTCAGAGTCCTCTCCAAGCAGAGAATACTAGCCACGTGAAACAGTGGCTACGTTCATTATTCAACAAGGCTGAATAATGAATGTAGCCACTCTTTCATGTGGCTAAAAGTACTAAGAGCTGGGTTTTTTTCTCCTTCCAGCATGCTCAGGTCACATTCTTTTTTCACATTTTAGCATGCTCGCCACACTAGCAATTTGAATTGCAAGCATGGAGCTCAAAGGCGGCCACCTCCATGCATTTGATTTCCTAGCAGAAACATGCCGACCCCCACACATTTGATTTGGGTGACTGGGCGCCATTTGTCGTTTACAAAAAAAGATCAGCCATGCTGAAAGCATGCTAGAAAATGTAACTTCTTCCTACTTGCTATTAGAAAAATGATTGCAGCCAGTGATCCTTAGCATTAGCAGGCGCTATGAATATATACATATACACACATATATGTGTCTGCAGATTTCTTTATCCATGGTTCTCGAACCGGCAGGGTCGTCCCAACTTAAACCCACCTTCACTCTGGTAGCCTCTGGAGGGTGGCCCATGGAGGCCACAAGCAACCACAACATGGGCCTTGGAATGACTTCTAAAGCCTTTGGGAGGCCTTAGAAGGTTCCAGTTTTTTGTAAAAACTGGAAGTGACTTAAGCCTCCCAAAGGCCTTAGAAGTCATTCCAAGGCTCACTGCTTTAGAAAGTCACTTCCAGTTTTTACAAAAAACTAGGACCTTCTAAGGCCTCCCAAAGGCCTTAGAAGTCGTTCCAAGGCCCGTTGAGGCTGCATGTGGCCTCCATGGGCCTCAGAACATCCTCCAGAGGTGGGACTACAGCAATTAGAGGGCCTGGAACAGAATCTCCACAGATAATGAGGGCCTACTGTACACGCATCAGGATATCGTGCTCTAGTCTGATCAACAGTGCAGTACCTTTTGCTCAGGCCCAGCACTCACTTGAGGCCCAATCCAGCTACAAGTCAATACCCAAGCCCAGCAGTTGACCTCAGGGTTCCTGGGTTGCAAAATTATACAGTCACTTATTATATCATCCCAGCCTAGCCCCTGTACCCATTCACTGTGAAGTCTCTAAGCTGATGCAAAGTCAAGTGCAGCCTGTACGAGGCCCCATTTTCAGAGCCATAAATGCCCTCCCCTATTCAGCTGGCACAGTATTATTGCAAGCACCACAGAGAGGCCATAGGTGCAAATATTTAAAATGTGCACACTGATTCAAAGTGTCTCCTTAGGAAGATTCAAAATTTAAATTATTCCAGTTCAGTAAAAAAAAAATGAACAGCCTGTTCTATGTCCAGTGAAAGGGGGGAAGGATCAGGATCTGGCTCTTTGATGTTAAACTCTCTTTTTCAGGACTAAATGGTATTATTTTGGAATAACCAAGTGGCACCTTCTCCATATATACATAGCATAGAAGAAATAAGGTGTTCCAACTTGCCTTTCCACCAATTAAGGGGAGCACATGCATCTTTCCAGTCTGGCTCTCTTTCACGGATGATACGATTAGGCACGTCCCACACAGGATAACTTGGCGTCTTGTCCATCTGTTGACTGGCAAATGCATTTTCCCTTTTCGAACATTGTACATTCCTGAGAGCTGAAGCCGTTCAGAGTTGCCAATGCTGTGGGGCTTTCCTGAAATGGAAACAGCAAGCAGTTTTTATCAGGAAGGATGTTTTCCTCTTTCACCCACTCTTCAAAATGCACAAGACAGCAAGACAAAATGAAGGCTCTCTCTGGAACCACAGATTCAAGGGCAGGCACCATATAGCTTTAAACACATAACACAGGAATTACTGGGCTGGAAATTGCTTTCACCAGACTCCAGGAATAATATGGGTGGTGGGGGGGGGGTGGAGATGGAGATTACAGGAACATTAAGTCTTGGGACACAATCGCATGAATGGCTCAATGAGCAGATGACTTAGACCAACCACATCAGGAGACTTGGGAGATGGAGTTGGAGGTCAAAGTTTGAGTGTAATGGTTGTGATGCCCTTTATCTGAACCAAGTTCCATATTACGGTCCAACAAGCCAAGACACACTACTACACTATCTTACAGGCAATTTTGAATGTTTTCATATTCAGCTGGTTAACCGAAAGTTGCATGGACTGAATAACAAAATGAAAGTTACGCAGCTCAAAAAACTGGAACATAGATATAAAACCATCACTAGGAAGGCATCTGAAGACAACTTACACAATTAAGGCTGCAAACCTATCCATGTTTTCCTGGGAGCAACTGAACACAATGCTTTTGGGTAGCCATACATAGGATTGTGTTGTAAATTATCTTTAAAAAAATGATTGTTTCAGTACCTATTGCAACTTACGGATATAAGCAACAAGGAGTTGACAAAATGACAAACATTGGCTGCCTTGTGGCAAAGAAACGGAACGTAGCAGTAAAGTAGTTTCAATATGAAGGAGTGGATATCATTCACATCAGAACACCACCATTTCTTTCACATACCGCTTTATGTACATTAAGTGTACCCTCAAGCATTATGAGGTCAGAAGAAAGATGAAAAGTTAAATAAAATGGGAAGAGGAGAGGTCTCTTATTGAGGTGAACGTTGTCTCATCGTGGAGAAACTGACCATTTATCACGTCCAAATAATTTCCTTAAGAGTCAAGTCCAAAAGCCAAATATACTAGGATCCAATTGTGTGTGTTTAATTGCTGCTATGGGAGCCACTAGGCTGTTTTTTTTGCTTTTCTTAAAAGCCACTTTGACTCCATGTAGCTCAATTGCTAGCATCAGACAAATCCTTTGATTTAAGATTTGCCAGGTTACGCCTACTTCCTCTGCTACTAACAGAAGTAACATGTTAAAAGGCTTGAAAAAAGCAGAGACCAGTGTTTTATGGGTATATTGTTCACACTGGCAGTTTACCACTAGTTTATTGCCAGAATGACTACAGGATGTGACCCCAGCGCTGTCAGGATTGCATATGCCCAGTCATAGTTTAGCATAAAGTTACTGAGGGGACAGACCAGTAGTCCTTTGCTATTTCCCCAGAGAGATTCAAAACAGGCAGCACAGATGGTCTTAAAGGGCAGCTTCCCCCTTTCTTGCTTGTCACTTGCGCCTTTCTCAAAACACTTTCCACATTCCCTTACCCAATGCAAAAGTACAGAAGACAATCACTACTAGTCTTTCCTGCTTGCAGACAAAAGCAGAAATAAAGGCACTAGTTTGATCTGTACTGATGGACAGTGCACAGAGGTAGAGTACCGTACTTCACACTGCTCTAGTTCCAGGAAACAAAGCAAGAATGACATGGCTCACTTCAGACAGTATATTTTGGAACATAAGTAAGAGGGCAACATCATCCACGTGACTATATGCTTATATAACCATTGGAGAATAGGGGCCTTTTCAAAAAAATTCTGCCCTTGGTACCAAGATCTCTTCAGCCAGTTCTGGCAAGGAATCAATGCCATTTGAAGAGAAATCATTTTAGTGCAGGGTGTACCACAAACTTTTTGATAATAAATTTGTGATATACTGTAGAATTATTTATTATGCCCACATTCCACCTTTCCTCCAAGGAACGTTATCTCTCTTTCTTTCCAAGTTATCTTTCTTTCCAAGCAAAGAAAGCTCTCAAGTTATCCCAAAGCTGGGTTATTCTATTCTTAAGAGCATGTTAAACTACCTTCACGCGCTCCTACCTACCTACCTACCTACCTACCTACCTACCTACCTACCGGGTAGTGTAAAGTGCATGCAACCAAGTCACCCAGGCTCCTCTCTACCCATACTACCTTCCAGGATCTGAAGCGGCAGAGAATAAAAAAAAACGTTGGGTTACTCAGCAACCAATGTTCTAGAAGCCTGACACCACTCCTTCTTTGTCAAACCAGCATCCCAGACAAAGCACAAAATTGGGACCCTATGGACTCCTGAACCACAGCCAAAACAATAAGGAGATTGCCCCTTCTTTCCCCATGCCCCTTCTTTCCCTGCTGCTTGCCAGCCAAAAATGGTGGCATGGCCTAGGACAGTCTAGATCAGTGATGTCACAACATTTGGGTGACACACCAGAATCCACCAATGCCTGACAAAAACTGAGTTTGTTTTACTCATTTTTCATTTTTGTAATTATTTTATGCTTCTTTATATAATTCACAGCACCATATATGATTAGACTGTATTTTTTGTTTAAATAAATGAATATAAAGAATAGTTTCTCTTCTGTTTGGGAGGGAGGTTGACACACCAGCAGAGTCAAGTTAAGCATTTTCCTAAGTTTCGACACACTGCGCCTAAAAGGTTCGCCATCACTGGCCTAAATACTAGTTGAACAACTCCCCCCCCCCATCCCATTCAAGAAACACTCTTAAAATGAGGCATATACAAATTTATTAAAAGGAAAAAGGGTAGATTGGAGTAGATTATAAGAATTTAAAAACAGGGAAGGGAAGATTGTATAGCACCAATACAGGCTCTTCAGCTTATGAACCACACCACCAGGCAAGAAAACTAACTAGCTCCTAAAACTACTTATAGAGATTTCCCAGGGGCATATGCAGAAAGTCAGGAGACAAAAGGGTAGCATCTTCCTCCCTTGGCTGATGGAAGACAATTTGCCAAATCTCACAAGAGGATTTTTATGCTAATTTTAGCTAATCACCATTTGGATAATAAAATAAATCTGCTCACTCAAGGGACAAGCACCGTTTTCTTGGATCACCTCTCCCATTTCAAAAAGTCTGGCTGCAACCAGTTTATGGCCACAGAGTTCAACACCTCTGTCCTGCCAAGTGGTGATGTCATCTGGTCTAGATGCCTTTAAGAAGGGTTTGGACGGATTTCTGGAAGAAAAGTCCATCGTGGGCTATAGGCCATGATGGATTGTGCAACCTCCTTACATTAGTAGTAGGCTACTTCAGAGTACCAAGTGCAAGGGAGTGGCAACAAGATGCAACAAGATGTCTTGTGTCTCGTGCCTCCCTGTGGCACCTGGTGGGCCGCTGTAAGATACAGGAAGCGGGACTAGATGGGCCTTTGGTCTGATCCAGCAGGGCTCTTCTTATGTTCTTATGTCCTTGGGAGAGAGAATGTAAGTAGCCAGTATCTTGCATCCCTGGCACTGGAGAAGGAGAGGTACCAGGACCATGATAAGCTTTTCTCACAAAAATTTTCATCTCTTACTAAACGACAGGTCTGTCACAAAGAAGGACTCCAGATCTGGGCAAAATGCAAAGATCTAAGATGGACTTCATATATCAAAACTTGCACCACATTTATTTAACTTCAAAGAAACAGAGGTTCAAAGAAATAAAGATGCGACATTCCTAACCACCAAGGCTGTGAATCAGAAGATTACGGTTATGGCCCCTTGACAGTTGGATTCAGCTGATTTGGAATGATTTGCCTAACCAGTCAGCAAGTTTCTTGGCTAGGAGGAGATTTAAACTCATATCAGGCTCTTCTAAATCAAGCCAACACTGTAGACCTTTCCCAACATTACTGTAACCATGGACTGACCAATCTAGGGTTACAGTGAATTCAGGAATGCAATAATAAGCCCCACCTCCTGTTGTCAATGCATTCCTTTACCCCCAATCTTAATGGTTTCCTGCCTAAAGAGACAAGACACAATCCCCAGAGGACAGCTGATCAGAGATGCAGAGTTTGTCTCTTCCTGAAGGGGAGCAGAGCTAAGGAGCAGGACACTTGCAGAGGCTGGAGCTCGTATTGTCCCAGATGTGCTTAATCATAGACAGATCTACAGTTACAGTAAAGTAAAAAAAAAAAAAAAGGATTTATATCTATTATACCACATTAAGCACAAGTTTTACAATTATTTTTAAAACAGGAAAATTGTAAAAGTTTTAACGTAATTCTGCAAAGTTGCAAGTTCCTCTATGTATTAAAAACAGCAAGATACAGCTGATCGCACATGCTACTACCAGTGGAACAAGTTACAAGCAGAGATGTCACCAACTTAAAAGCCCAATCCTATGCATAAAGGTGGGTTTTTTCCTGTGATAATGAAATTAAAACCACAAAACATCACTTTCTATGTTTCTAATTTTTATAAGCAGAAAACTTGAAATCTGAAAAAACGTAAAACCGTTCTCTAACACTTCTATATGCATTTGGCTGCATCTGCTGACACTAAACATCTATATCACCTACCTAGTACGCGTTTAAAGCAATTATAATGTATAACCTAGCAGTTCGAAAGCACCTAAATGCAAGTAGATAAATAGGGACCACTTCGGTGGGAAGGTAATGGCGTTCCGTGCGCTACGGCGTAGAGTCATGCTGGCCACATGACCACAGAAGCTTGTCCTCGTCAAAAATGCCAGCTCTACAGGCTTTGAAATGGAGATGAGCATCGCCCCCTACGGTCGGTCATGACTAGACCATTCGGTCGTGGGGAAACCTTTACCTTTTAATGTATAATTTACCACAATAAAATTTTTGAACACATAACATTTTCTACACTTCCAACTTTGGAAACCACCGAAATCCACACACACACACACACACAAAACTGTTTTCACCCACCTCTTCCTAAGGAGGTATTGGGCTGCTGGGTAGAGAGCATCGTGACAGTGGAAGCAACCACTACTGTTGTAAAATAACTGCGATGTCACTGCAGCTCCACTGCTGGACCCAATCAGTGGTGGGGGTGGGAGGTGGTCAGGGAGAGGGAAGGCTAAGGATGAAATTGGGTGTGTGGATCTGGCAGCAATGACACACACCAAATCCCATCCCCCCTTTCCCCCCAAACAAACTACTTGCCCCTTACGCTACCACTTTCAGTGGGAAATGTCCAAGGAGACCCATAGGTGGTCTCTAGGCTTATCAGGAGGTAAGAATAAATGTTTTATACAGCCTTATATTTGCCCTCTGATCTCTCTCTCTCTCTCTCTCTCTCTCTCTCTCTCTCTCTCTCTCACACACACACACACACACACACACACACACACAGGATGCAACAGAGTCTTTTTGGCACCACTGCACCAGCGCAGGAAAGGATTTGGGTGTAAGTCTTACTTAATCCTTTGAATTTAGATTAATTTGCATATCTTTGTACATAAAGTATGCTTTCTTCAAAACTGTTCGTTTCTATTTGTTTTTACATGTGTGAAGATGTGAATGTGGAAATCAGCTCTAGCCCTACTTCATCATCTATGAAGAACCAAGAACTAATCCAAGACGGAAATAGATTTTTACATCTAATGGAGAAAATCACTGCACAGACAGGTTCAAGGCCACTGAAACAGGGCTAGAATTTGGTCAGTTCCACAATCTTAGCATCTGTATTGCAAAATCCAAGCTAAGTGCGGTCGTGTAAAACCCAAGCGTATAACATGTCAGATGTTATGACCCTTGGTCGAAGTCTTCCACTTCTAACAAAGCAGAAACAATATCCTCCACCACAGAATATAGCACATGGGGAGGGAGTGCTAGAGAGATGCTGTTGAGACAGAATGACCAATTCTGATTCTGTGTAGGAAACACTAATCTCTGCCCCCACTCCTCCCCACATTGCAATCAGAGTTCCTTTCTCAACCACCTGTTTTGCTTTCCAAACCACAAACAGCTGCTAAACAATGAGGTTTGCCTTTATTCTCCCTCCCCTCCCCGCAAGCATCTAGTTGCTCCTCAACTAGGCAATTTAAGATTTCTCATTTTTCTCTTTTTTCACTGGGGAAAAAAAATTCAGGCAGGCAGCTTAAACCGAAGTCCTCCCCCTCCCCTTTAACAGGAGCTTAACAATAATTTACTGTGTAGAATTTCAGAGACATGTTTTTCCCCCCAATACAGGCTACCACTCAAAGTGATGTATTTTATGTCAATGTCAGGTGCCACTTGAGTATATGGATGACATACTGAAATATTGTCTCATTTTTTTGCAGGATTTGTGATTCTGGGTATGTACAATGACACCAGTAATTTTAAGCTTCATTTCAACCCTTTGCCCCTGGTCATTTTCTGGTCTGCTCAATGGTTTAGGCCAAAAATGCTCATGTGATGAAGTGGCATGTTAATGAAAGAGCGAGCCCTACTCCTGTTGCCCATGGAAGGTAGAGCTGCCAAGTCAGGACCTGAAGAACAAAACAGCAGGGATGTCTGTCAGATACAGCTTTTTCTAACTCCAAAGAAAAACATGGCACCCAACAGGCCAGCATTTTCTCTTGTATTGTGAAAGCGCCACAGAATTAAACAAGAGCCATCAGAAAGAACATCGAGGCTGTTATGCAAATCCAATTCATTTCAATGTGACATGCACAGGTGTCTCCAGCTGATTGGGCCTAGTTCCTTCTGCAACCACATGAAACAGAACATGAAAATTGACATTGCAGTATTTAAACTCTGCTTATTCATGAACAGTTTGACAGCTAGTGTTTGTTATATCATTGTGCGTTTTCTGAAAGGGAGCCAAATTCTACTGTTCAAGTCTACTGCTTGCACAGATTTGCACAAAGCTGTATTTTTAGACAATTCATTAAAGGAGTGAAGTGCCTTGAAACCCCTGTCCCATCCCTCTCTACAACTACAAACTGAAAGGAATGTTTATGGAGACACAGGTCAGAGAACACAGATGCGTCATCTACCACAATTACATATAGGTAAGTTCTGTATTGACAGATACGCCCTTGAGAAATTATTTTTTAAAATGGACACCTTTATAATGCTATAGTGCAGTGGTCCTCAAATTTTTCAGCATCAGGACCCACCTAACAAAAAGTTGAAGGCTCTGTGGCTATAATGGCGATTGGGCCGCAATCAGTGGTCCATAAGTCCCCCTTCTCTTGGGTTTGATCCTATGGGCTTTAGGGTTAGTGCTTTTCAGGATCTGGGAGGACAAAGCACAGCTTAGGACAAGGCACCATCTTTCAGGTGAGACGCACTATATGGGTAGTGCGTCCCCATGCTTTCAAGGTACATGCACTGCACACATCCACGGCTACATTTCTACAAATTACTGGAAATATGGTTCCTAAAGAAAGACCAAAAAAAACATTAATGGGGAAAAAAACAGGTGAAACAGGAAAGTTGTTCATAATTTGCAACAAAAGCTTGCGGTGCTAAACCCTATTAGATGGCCACTAATTGCCAATTTAGCACATCACGCTGGCACAGCACATCTTGTGACCCCAGATATGCGAGCCAGATAGCTTGTAAGCCAGATATGAGGGCTTGACTAATGTCCCATACATTTAGAACTACAAATAGAAGGGAGCTGGCTAAGCCTGGCAGGCAACAAGATAGCTGGCAGTCACATGGGGTTTGGTGGGCCACACATCGGCTAGAACAGTGGCTCCTAAACTTCTACAGAGAAGTTGGGAACCACATAAGTAGTTGCAGGGAGAGTGCTGAAGGCAGCAATGCGATCATCAGGATTGCACTATTGCCGGGGACAAAAGGGTGTTTTTTTTAAAATACTTACCAGGGGCAGTGCCTGCCTCTTAGAAAGTGCGGGGAGTCCTCCGACACCTCCACAGGGCTCAGAAATGCCCAACAATAACTATAGCGATCCACTTCTGGTTTGCAATCATGAAACTGGAAATGGATCGCAATCGCTATTGGCAGACATTGTGAGTCTTGGGAAGTCTTACAGAGGCATCTGTGGGCTCCACACATTTCCCAGGAGACGACACTGCCCAGGTACGTCTGAAACCCCCTTGGTTGTAACAGCATCATGATCACTGCCATTGGTGCAGGGCCAGCCCCCTTACGGGAGAATGCACAGCTTCTGTTTCCCCTGGTTAGTCGCAATCCACCAGCTTAGGAACTGCTGGGCCAGAACATATATAAGAGTACTACTGATAGGCTTTTGGATCTACAAAGCTTAGCTGCCCTTCAAGACAGAGAAAAATGAGCTAGATGCTAAACGGCAGGACTATTCCCCTCAATAGTAAGAACCAATGTGTCCACTACACAGAAGTGAGCAGTCTAGAATGTCTGGGTTTAAAAACCTCAGGTCAGTCACATACTTCTCTTTTAAGAATAGTCGCCAGATGTTCACATTCAGTTCCTCATCCATTAACATGGGGAAGATCACCTGAGCCTGCTCTCTAGCACCACTTGTAGATAAATTCAGTGGCTTTCAGATTTTCTACCTCCATGAAACTCCTGCGAGTTGAAGAACATTCTGGAGCATGTTTTGAGATGCAAAGTCATGTTTTGTGGCATTATTCAGCCTTGTCAATGTCTTGTGCAAACACACCCTGAAACTGGGCAACCGCCGGGAAAGATGAGATGATCAGCAATATACAAGCTGCTTGGCCAATGCTACGGAGGAACCTCTGATAAGCTTCCAAGGGGCCCCAAGAGTTTTCTGCAACCCCATTTGAAAACTAAGACAGTAATGAAATATTGTCACAAATTAATCCACTATCAGTAGAAATAGACTTTTATAAAAAGTATATACCAGTATTCTTCAACCTTAGGGGAAGGCTCAACCATGGGTCCCCAATCTCATTTATTGGGATTGTGGCACCAAAAAAGGTTGAAGATCACCGGTATATACAGTAGAGCAGCAGGTTCCAAATTGCAGCCCTTGGGCTGGATCCAGTGTCAGAAAAATGTCATTACCACATGGTGCTTTCTGTTCCATGCCACAACAACCTATCTTGCCAGCTGATCTCCTCAGAAACACACACCAAGCAGCTGCTTCTGCTACCCGCCACGGTAGCAGGTTATGCACCCAGATTTCCGGGCAGAAGCAACTGCCCAGTACAAGTTTCTGAGCAGATCAACCTGCACTGCGCAGGGACAGCTTTTTCCAAATGCAGTGGTCTATTGTTTGGAGACAGCAGCACTACAATATCAACTTTTTAAATAAGATTCTCATTTTGGGTGGTTGTCTTTTTCAAAAAAAAAAAACCCCAAAAACACTGTTGGAAGGAGAAGGCCCTTCCCAGTTCCCTGCTGGCAAAGCATGTTGTCACACGTATTTGAGAAGTTCTGAGAACAATACACACATAGCCATGAATCCATTTGAGCATGAAGATCTAAGCAACCTTAGCAAATCCTGCAACAGTGCTTGATGTTAACAGAGACAAATACAAGAGGGGACACAGAACCCAAGCTGAACTCTAAAAAATCAGCTCCAGGTCTTAAGTGACTTTCCAGGAGACATCTCCAGAAAAAGCACAACTTTCATTTTCCACAAATAGGGAATCAGGAGAGAGAAAATGGTCTCCAAAAGGGAAGAGAAATAAATGTGGGACACATAAAAAAAGTATCAAACCACCCCCCCCATCAACATTCTAATGGCACAATCCTCAATGGGGCTTAAGACAATGTACATAGGATTACGGCATAAGTGCCTCAGAGGCAAGAGCATCATAACCTCATTATGAAGGGTAGACTAGAAAGAATTTTCTAGAACAACTTACAGACAGGACTATCCGCAAAATGTTTTCTCAACTTATCAATTAAGCTTCTTGCCATCGGGGGAGGAAAAACAACTACTACTACTAATATTCCTCTACAGATGCCCTTAGAATGTTAGTTCTAAAAGTAAAATTGCCACCCAGCCAGAATTTTATCATCTTCACCTGTTAGCAGAAGAGGCAAGCAGGAGAATAATTTCCATCAGAGCCATTCTTAGATGATTTGTGAGCTCTCATATTATACACAATTTACAATCTATACCCCCCTTTATCTTTCTGACGGGCATTCAAAGCAGCAATGAATTAAGATGTAATGGCTACTTTTGTAATATTGCATGCATGTGCTGTGAATATGAACACGTATGCAGTAAGCTGCTATGTGGACATTAAACTGTTCACAGGTATCTTGTATCAGCAGATACCAGTGCCAGGAAGTGAAGGAAACTCTGCACATGCTTAGCAGAGCTCAACCCAAAAGTGCCAGAAGAACAGGGGGAAAGGAAAGAATATCCTGTTTTAAAATAAAACAGACACAATCAGATTGAACAGTTGATTGAGACTAGCTTCACACATTGCCTATACTGTGGTTTTTGAACTAAATCCAGAGAGCGAGAGTGAGAGAGAGAGACACACACATCTGGTTTCAAGTTTTCAAATTCAATAGGCAACTTCACCTTCCCCATTTCACTTTTTTAAAAAAATTGTTATATTGTTTCAGAGAAACTTGTACATTGCTTAGAACTTTGCAACATGGACTTCCAAGTCTTGTCCCTTGGTGTTTGTATAAGCTTTTGCATCAGGCTGCGCTATTCAAGAAAGAAAGAATTCTCTTTCTGTACACACATGTAGAACTATTTTAAAATTACTTATTCAGGTCATCAGCTCACAAAGACTTTTATTTGTGGTTTTGAGAAAACCCATTGGTGGAACTGCTGTGCCATGACAACTTTCATTACAAGCAACGTCTCTCTTCTCTGACGATGGCTGCTCCCACTAGCCTTTTGAAACCTCCAAAAAAGGAAATTCTAGTGTTTCTCTAGGTAAATGGCATGACCTCAAATTATGCCTATACTATTCACACACAGAAGTAAAAGGGAAGTTCTTCAGTTGCTGGACACAAAAATCTAACTTCTCCCATCTGGAAAGAATGTCTTGGTTTGCTCGCACAAGAGTTTTCAGAATGATTGCTTCTTCCAAAATTTCAGCCTTTCCCCTCAAAACCCACCAAATGCTGAGAACGCACATTTATTTTTGTTAAGTCATGCAAACCAGATCCTTACTTACAGGGCTTTCAACATTTAAAGAAGCCACAAGCTGACTCAAATCCCAGGCCTCCTAAATGACGTGTTCCTGACTGTGCTAGCAGCAGCCAAACCTCTTTGGCTCTTCTGCCTGCTCAACAATTGCCTGTGTGTTGGGGGGGGGGGAGGTCCCCCTGCATGTAAAGACTGGACAAAACATTTTCATTATAACAATGCCGAGGACTCACTGAAAGTTCACAGTTGCGGCTAAAACCTGGAACACTGCAGATGCATAACATCACTGCATTGTTCCAACAGATGATTATGCTTGAAATAAATAAAACTATTCTTCACAGAGAGGCAGAGCACGACAGAATGCAGCTCGTGGCAACGGTGGCGACATATGGAGCGCTTTGCATGCCCTCCAAAGAAAAGGGCGTTTTTTTTCTAGCATATCTGGAAACATTTGCTGGGCCTTAAACACACCCAAAATCAGTAAGCACTGTATCTAGAGAGTCCATCAGCAAACCCCACTAAATATGCTTGCATGAGATGAACAGAAGAAGTGTACAGGTTACTAAACACTTCTGTTTTACAAAGATGCCTTTCTGAAACTGCCAGGCCTATTTTCTATTAAACATGCCTCTCAACAGAGCTGCATACATTCATTCATTCACTTGCCTGATGGCCAGTGGCAAACACTCCGCCCCCTCAGGTGAGCAGTATTCTTCTCCCTTACTAATGAACTTGCGCAAGAAGGCAGCAGCAGCAGCAAAATGCTGCTTGCATTTCCTGGAAGAGTCAAGACAAGACTTCCTCCTTCCCCAAGTACACATACCACAGGACAAGGGGGAGGATCAGTAGAAACCACAAATAGTAGACTGACTCATATGGAAAACCAACATTTGTGGACCTCTCTCTACCAATGACAAAGACAGCAGCATGGAATGCAATACTAGGCTGCACATGTCTGATTACCAGGTGCAGAGGACAAAGGCATTACCTTCACTGCCTTGCATGTGAATATGGCTACTGCTTTTTGAAACAGACAGCTGAACATAAAAGCTCCTCAGTGCAATCACACAGGGCTCCTTTTAAGTTCTTATGAAGAATATATAGTAAGACTAGCTGCTTTTTGCTGTTCAAATCAGATTTTCACTTAAAACTTCAATTTTTGTTTTAATGGCCAAACACAATACCTTTTAAACAATAGCCTGGCTGAATATGAAAGTGGACGTGAATTTCGGAAGCATCATGGATTCAAATCCCAGGAGCATGTAAAGGAACAAATTGTGGAGAAGATGCCCGACTTTGGATCTCAAGCACTATAAAAGTCACGCATAAACCACCATATCACTGGGATTTGTTACTGTGAATCCAAGAATTGGCAGGGTATCACAAGGACCTATATTTGGGTTATTTTATACTCTTAATGTATGCCTTCTAGGAACATGTCCTTTTCAAATTATGAACAACCAAGTAACATGGACATTTTCTTTTGGCCAGAAGATACCAACAATTACTTCTGAAAAGTGCTGGGCAATACATCCTTCAAGAAAACGATCTCGCTTACTGTCCTTGTCGGTGTACCAAGCGCCAAAGGGAAATTCATTCATTTCACCAGTGCCTTCTCCACCCCAGTCTCTAAGGCTGCATGACCAAAGGTTTGAATTATGCTCCTAGGCAATTTAAATTGCAAATGACTTATGCTTTAATTGCTATGGCAACCAATTAGTATGCATGCTTGTTCAGGAAACACATGTTACAGAAGTTGCATTCGGTATGCATGCTTGTTCAGGAAACGCATGAATTGCAGAAGTTAAAATGGACTTTTTGGGGGAGAGGAGGGCCTGGATTGTGTGTTAAAATTACTCTGATTTAAACTGAACTGTCTTGTGCTTCCTCTTTGCAATTCATGTGTATTTTACAAATCAAAGACCTTTAATGGCATATAAAGTATAAATAAAAGATTGCACCACAACAAAACAACAATTGCTGTTACACATCAACACAGTTCCCCCAAACAGTAAAGTTAAAACTCACAAAACAGAGCAGAGTTCTCAATTAAAAACTGGGGTATCTAGAGTGGATACAAACTTTACGACACCTTTGCATAATTAAATTGATATCTTTGGCTGCCTTCTTAGTTAGCTCAATGCCTACCTCTCTCAACAAAAAGCAGATTTCATCCTTTTCCAAACAGCCTGAATCAGTGGTAGTGAGGATTGGATTTAACAAATCTAAACAAATATCCTGATACCAGGCACACTGAAATAACACGTGTTGGAGGGAGTCAGTAACACCTGCATTGCTTGGACAAGCTCTCGTCTCACCTGATAATCCTCTAAACCTAGCAGACAGAATGTTAGAAGGGAGGGCATTACATCTGGCCAGCATGAAGGTATCCAAGGTATTCTTGGGGACTACCCAAAAAGTGTAAATATTCTTGTCTGTTGTCAAAGAGAAAACTTTACAATTAATGTCACTTTATTGACAGTTAGTCTCCCTTAGAGAATTCATCCAAATATGTATCTCACCTCAGTGAGCTACACAAGCTGTCCTCATACTGACAACGTGTAAATATCTGGGGTTAGGGGAAGGTGTCCAGAATAGCACTTTTCACATAACTATACTCATCTGATGAATGCTGGAAAATCTCTAAAAGCCATCCATCAGCAAACTTACATTATGTTAGGTGCATAGGCAGAGATATGGAGGCATTGCTATTTCAGGAATCTAATGATGTTTGCCACACGCAAGGAGAGCTACAGAAAACACACACAAGCCCTCAAGAGACGCTACTGCAAGGGCAAGAGGACAAGGTCAGACGCCGAGTTTTACACAGAAAGGGATTGGGTAGCTGTTAAAAAAACATTTGTTAGGACTCCTCTTTGCATCTGCTGTAGCTGCCACAACCAAGGGGATCAAAAGGATTCTGTAGTACAAAACAAAATGCCACGTTTTAATCTTAGAAACCTCTAAGGGAAAACAGTGATCCGAGGGAGAGAGAGAGAGAGAGAACGAACACGCACTTATTTTTTGTTCATCACACTACAACAAACCCCATAAACAGGTGGAATGAGAAAGGCACCATTGCGCTAAGACTCTTGTATTCTGCATCTGGCTCAGCTGTCATATTGGAATGAAAAGGCTCCTAAACTCTATATGGCTCCCGTGCTTTTTTCACTTGTTCCAGAACGGCAATAGACCTATATAGCAGTCCACTACGCATCTTGGAATCTGAACTATTCTTGCAAACTCAGCTCTCTCTTTACAATTTTAAAAACTTTTCCATGGCCAATATTGTCCAGACGGCACTAAATGAATTGTAGAGGTGCTAGCCACACCTCTTTAGGTGGAAATTCAAAAGCTGTCACTTGGGGCCTTTATTCATACTGGATTCCCTTCTGCTGTTCACAATGAAGATTCTAATGGAAATATTTCCTAACAATTCAGAGAAGGTTTGCAAAAGTAGAGAAGTTACACTAAAACAGTGCTCTAGGCAAGGTGTCATCTCCTCAGTGGGCTAGTTAATATAATTTGTGCACTGCATTTGAATTTAGAACAAGCTTTGCAAGTTTAGTAGAACTTATAGAACACATCGCGCATGCACGCGCACGCACACACACACACACACACACACACACACACACACACACACACACACAGAGAGAGAGATATAGAGGGCACAATATTTTCAAATTATTAAGCACCAAGGCAAAATGTTTAGTAATGCTTATGTTGTTAACGTATTTGCAAGACTCATCTGAATAAAAATTCAAGTATACTCAGCCTCATTTTCTTGCTTTCAGCATCCTTTGAAAAATGGGGACTTCCAGGTTAGCAGCAGAGCTGCTGAAGAGCATACATTTGCTTAATCAATATTCAGAGAATGAGATGGTTCGCTGAAATAGCAGCCTCTGTCTAGAAAGAAATCCTCTTGCTGGGTCATTCACAGGCCATTCAGATGTTTCAACAACTGAGAGGCTTCCCCCCCCACCACCCCTAGAGAATAAAAAAAGCATCCTATTGTTTCTGTTACTGCATCTCTTTTATCCCAAAACTTCAACCTTGCCAAGATTTGCTAGCCCTGTTTCACCTCTGAGGAGCACCATGGATTGTAGGGTGGATAAACAAGTCAAAAGACAACAGACTTTGAGGGTTTGAACCAAAAATTGTGAGAGAAATCTGTCTATAGGGTCTGTCACTTGAACTACACTGGCAGGCACAACCACAAAACATTTTGTCAAGACACCTGGTAAAGTTCATTCTCAAAGCCTATTGCATTTCTCTCACCCAAGCCACTGAAATGCCTTTGCTTCTGTCATTCAAGTACTTCCACCACTGGACAACCTCACCTTCAAAGCCCTTCACATACATCCTATCAGTAATCTTGACAAGAACCCTCTAAGACAGTGGTTTGCAAACTGTGAGCAGTGCCTTCCTGTGGAGCTGTGGAAACCAGCCAGGGGAGTTGCAGGATTCTAGCAGCCGCAGCAGCAACAACACTGCAGCCTTATATAATGTACCTATAGGATTGTAGGCCTAATGAGAAGCCATGGCCAATTGGGAGCTACCAGTCAAAAAACCTTGAGAACCACTGCTCTAAGAGACTTCAGTCCCAGGACCTTCTCATATTGTACATCTGGAGGAAGAGGCAAGAAAGAGATGACTGCAGAAGCTTGAACTGAGCCAGGTATACTAATGCACACTCATACCTTCAGCTCTTTATACTAAGCCAACTGTCTTTACCCAGCTTATATTTTTGCCCATGTGGACATGGTGGCGCTGTGGTTTAAACCGCTGAGCTGCTGACCGGAAGGTTGGCAGTTCAAGACCGTACAACGGAGTGAGCTCCCGTTGCTTGTCCCAGCTCCTGCCAACCTAGCAGTTCGAAAGCATGTAATATAAATGCAAGTAGATAAATAGGAACCACTTTTGGTGAGAAGGTAACACATTCCATGTGCCTTGGCGTATAGTCACGCTGGCCACATGACCATGGAAGCTTGTCCTCGGACAAACACCGGCTCTTTGGCTTAGAAACAGAGATGAGCACCGCCCCCTACAGTCGGTTGCAACTAGACCATTCAGTCATGGGGAAGCCTTTATCTTTTTATACTTGCCCATGCAATTCACTGTCCCCCAAATTCTGCCTCATTCAGGGTGCAATCCTAACCTGGAATCAGGCCGGCACAGTTAGGCTAGCAAAAGGAACACTGTAAAGTATGTTTGGACTACCCTTGGAGTCACAGAGGCCAGCACACAGATGTGTGCCAAACTCTCTGACTCCGAGACTGGTCCAAACATGCTTTATGATGGCCCTTGTGCTGGCCAAACTTTACTGGCCTAACTGTGGCAGCCTAACTCCAGGTTAGGATTGTGCTCTCAGCATCTTCAAGAAGCTAGGTTCACATATGCAGCTTGGACAATTTAAGACCTCTCTTTTCAATTCAAAGCAGGGCTTGGAGGAGAACATGGCCACAGACATGCCTTGGGTTGCCCCTTCAGCTCTGTTGTGAAGCAGGCACTCTCAGTATTTAGAGCAAATCTGTTTCAGTAACCCATGGTAACATAGTGACTGGGTCCTGGCAAGTCCTTCACTGCATTAAACATGCCGCTCAAATACACGTTTCTGTTGAAATTCACAGGTGATTGTTCTTTCTGGGAAGGGGGGGGAAGAATACACACACCCCATTTCCTTTCTTGCTTCCTCTTAAAATTTCTGTATAGGGCCGGTGCACTGTTCACCATGCCAAATCAGGAAAGATATTTGCAGCAAATCTCTTTCAAAAGCAACGCCCATCATTTCAAAAATAATCCAGCTCCAGAGCGTGTTTTTCCCCTCAAGGCTAGAAGAACTGAAGACTAGAAACACACATACATACAAGTTACTGTGACACTATTTATGCTTCGTATTTCTTCGTCCCCGCCCTTGAAAGAAAGGATAAGGACATGCTCAAAACAAAGCATAAAAAGATACCCCTGTAGACAATTGGTGTGTAAATTATGTTAGGGAGTAAATCTACACAAAACAGAAAACAAAGAGCAACACTTTGATTTGCACTAACACCTTGTGATTTGATATAATATGCAAACTATGGAATTGATCGCCATAAATTAAAAAGGAAATACTGGCTACATAAGCCATTCTCCTACTTTGGCGTGTTTTAAAATCAACAAACTCTGAGTGGAGCAAATCCTTCTAGAGCAGTGGGTCTCAAACTTTTTAGCACCAGGCCCTACTTGTTAGAATGACAATCTGTCTGGGACACACTGAAAATGATGTTATGGCTGGAAGTGCCGTCATTGGGATGCCAGAGCCTGCTGCTTTCCTGAGAATGCAGCAATCAGTTGGGTTATTTCTCAGCTATTTTCCAATAGCAAAGTGAATTGGAAAGGAAAAAAAAAAACCATTTACAACCTTGACACAAGCAAAACAACCACACAGCCCTCCCCCTTGGCAGCATCCCATCTTCCCATATTTTCAATATGGCTGCCCTAGGTGCCTCACAACCCACCTGAAATTGGCTCGCGACCCACTGGTGGGTCCCAACCCACAGTTTGGGGACCACTGTTTATTCAAAGTTGCTGCATATAAGTCCATTTGTGAGTGCACATTAAATGCACATGCTATCATACAACTGAACACAAATACTTAGTGATGAATTGTTATAACTAGCATTGAAGAACACCTCCTCAAACAGTTCTTATTGTGAATGACAGCTTAATAGCCTCCTCATCTGCCAGCCCCAACCCAATAAATTCACACAACCAATCATAAAGCCTATCTCCCTCCCTCAGACCCTTAACACCTGGAGATAACCCCCAAGGCAATCCTACTGTAGTCTCTCCTGAGCGCAGAGGGAAAAACTGCTCGGCTGCAGCAGGTGGTCTTTGCTCCTGCAAATGCCCACAAAGCAAACTCTGCAGTAACACTTTCCAGCACAGGGGGCAAGCTAGGCAGATTCTACCTGGCAGAAGAATTCTCACCAGAATTTCCCAAGATTTAAGATGCCTGGGGAGGGAGCAGCCAATCAGGGTTGTGCCGAACCTTTTTGGTTAACTAGGCTGCTGCTTGGATTGCCTCTTTCTTGGAAAGTTGCTGTCAAACTGAGAGGCAACTTATCTTGACAAAGCAAAACAACAAAACCTACACTCTACCTTGGGTAGTGCGAGTTTTGCAAAGCTTCACACTGTGTTATGAAGAACCCTAGAATTCTCCACCATTTTAATCCAGAATCTTCAATGAGACTAATGACAAACTTTCCTGAAAGGCAGCAGCCTGAATATCACGGCTGATCTTTCTCTGCAACGCACATCTCCAGGGGAGAGCAGTGTTTGTTCTAGCATGCATTCTCACTTTACTCCTGGCCTTGTGTGAACCAAGGGTGCATTCTGCAAGGTATTCCAAAACACTTTTCAATGCACTATGGCTGTTTAGCATGGAGGTGGCTCAAAGTAGACTGGGATCTACTGATAAATATACTGATGACTTAAAAGTAGATGAGCAAGGGTCAAACAGCAACACCACAAAGGCCCGCTCCCCTAAATTTGGCTACCTGAAATTAAGTATGGTAGTTAGCTTCAGCAGCCACTAAAATAGGGGAGAGGGCAGACCGAAGAGTGGGTTTTGCTGGGAAAGGGTAATAATACATGTATTTATATACCGCCTTTCTTAAGATCACTAGATTTCTCTAATGACTGTAACTCAAGGCGGTTTACATAGGCAGACTTTTATTCACAAACCCAAAGGTTTTTACAATTTACAGAAATGTTCCATCTTTCAAGAACAACACTCATACAGATCTTTCTTTCTGGATTTAGCCTTCTTTCTTAGCCACCCGTCTGTCTTCTGCCTGCTGATCAAGTGACGCTCCCGTCACTTGTCCCAGCTCCTGCCAACCTAGCAGTTTGAAATCACCTAAAAATGCCAGTAGATAAATAGGTATCACTTTGGTGGGAAGGTGATGGCGTTTCGTGCGCCTTGGCATATAGTCATGCCAGCCAGAGTCATGAACTCTGTTCTGATACTGAAAGCAAATTCATCGATTGAGAATGTGTACAGGAAGCGGCATAGCAACTTATAGGCAGGATGCCCCATACTCAGGGTGGGGGTAAACCCAAAGACCCCAAATTTTGAAAATCACAATTTTAAGGAAGACTACCCATCATGTTATATACTATTCAATGCAGAATTTCATGAGGAATTCAATTTAGAAACCAAAAGTGTAATATTGTCTTTCTATCAAATGTTATAGCCAAAAAAATCCCTGTTTTATATAACGTGATGTATGATACTAGGGACATGGTGGTGCTGCGAGTTAAACCGCTGAGCTGTTGACCGGAAGGTTGGCAGTTCGAGACCATGCAGCGCTCCCGTCACTTGTCCCAGCTCCTGCCAATCTAGCAGTTTGAAATCACCTAAAAATGCCAGTAAATAGGTATCACTTTGGTGGGAAGGTGATGGCGTTCCGTGCGCCTTGGCGTATAGTCATGCCGGCCATATGACCACGGAAGCTTATCCTTTGACAAACAGCGGCTCTTTGGCTTAGAAACTGAGATGAGCACCACCCCTACAGTCGGTCACAACTAGACCATTCGGTTGTGGGGAAGCCTTTACCTTTTATGATGCTACATTGAACCTCCAGATTCAGGGGCAGCATGCCACTGAGTACTACGTGCAGAGGTGCAACAGCAGGGGAGGGAACTGATGTTCATCCATTGCTTGTGGGAAAGTATTCCCTGCATTTATTTTCTGGCCATTATTATTATTCATTTCATGTCATGACGATTAACTCTCTCTCAGCATCAACCTACCTCACAGGATTGTTGTGAGGACAAAAGAAGGGGAGGAACCACTCTGAGCTCCTTGGAGGAAGGGTGTATAAAACGTTAAATAAACAAATAATTTGTCATGTGAAGGTGTCAAAAATTTATGGGCCCCAGGTGTCAAATGACCTAGCTACACCACTACACACAGCGGCATCATGGCCCTTAATTCTATATCCACCTCAGTCCTGTACCAGAGTCACTTAGAGTAACCTCTAAGATTTCAATACAAAACAAGGTAGAATCCCTCAAGCTTGAGTTCTGCCCATCCCTGCCCATGAACATTTTGGTAGAAAGAGTTTCCTGCAGGCATAAAGCTTGAAAACCACCAGCTTGGCAAGTTCCAGACAAAATTACCAGGGGAAAACTTGCCCTTTCTTCATTATTCTTGTTCAAGACAATAGTTACTTCCTGAGTAATGCAAATTGGCAAAACCCTTAAGCCTCATGGGAAGAGGGATGGTGGAGTAAAACAAGGACAGACAGATAACCGTAAGCACATAGTTTAAGCACATCCAAACATGAACGAAACACTAAAGAGGAGTAGGGAGGCACTGCTGAGAGATTTCATGACAGGATAGGAACAATTCAAGTCCTTTAATTTCAGTCATCACTTGTGGCCCTTGCCATTAAAACGGAAGGACACATAGTATCTCGGGGTAATTCAGTAGATTGCCTGGTGACTGTCCTCAAAAAGCAAGGAATTGCAAAACCCAGAAGAGATTTATGAAGGTACAGCTGCATGCTTATTGAATCTGTAGCAATGAACCTATAACTATGAGATACCAAGAGATATGCGGGAAAAGGTGGCATTTGCCATTGTCAGCTCTCAGTACTAGCTCTAATTAAAAGGTTTCCTATGGCTAAGTAAAGGTTACCAGTAGAACTCAGGAATATAATGCCTTTAAAAAAATATATTTATATCTGAAGTCAAGAAGGCACCAAGGATTCCTTCACATTCTTCCTTTCACTGCTGGAATGTGATTTATTATTTTGGTCATCTTGGCTCATGTTTCTCAAACCTCACTCCAGAAACACAAGGTATTGTCCTGCATTAGCTTTTTACTGGCAATAAGAGCATGGACCAATGACCTAGCATGCAATTGTATGACACAACTGAATTTAATTTGCATCTCATTACTAAAGTTAACACATGAAAAACATAAATGTGCATGCCAATTAGTATCCAGCGATCATCAAATTTTTTAAAAAAGTGAAGGAAGATCGATATCCAAGAATTTTAATTAAAAAGCATAAATCTTTCAGTGATGAAAAAGGGGTAGGGTGGGCTAATTAATTAAGACCATATTATGGCACTTTTCCCAAATGCTCAAAAAACTTCACAGCAATAATTCAAGTGACAACCCTGAAAGAAGGGCCTGTATTGCATACTGGTGACTGTATGGAGGATTGAGGCAGAGGACTAAAACAGGCTGTCAATCCTGATCACTAATGAGAGTCCGCAAGAGACATCTGAGGGTGGGGTAGCCCATTGGGTAAAGTTGAACTTGCTCATGCAGACCTGTCCAAGGACATCCAGCTTACTTCAATGAGCTTTTCAGGTTAGCTGAGGTTTATTTCTCACTCAGCCCAGAGTAGTTTTCCCAGGACCCACCTTCTCCTCAGAGGGTGGCAAATCAAAAAGACAGCCCTTTGGACTGAAGTCTAGTACAGTGGTTCCCAAACTGTGGGTTGGGACCCACCAGAGGGTCATGAGCAAATTTCAGGTAGGTCGCAAAGCACCTAGAGCAACCCATACTGAACATATGGGAAGATGGGGTGTTGGAAAGGGGGAAGACTGCGTGGTTGTTTTGTTTTTGTCAAGGCTGTGAATAGGCTTTTTTCCTTTCTGATTAACTTTGCTATTGGGAAATGGCTGAGAAATAACTCAACTTATTGCTGCATTTTCAGGAACGCAGCGGGTTCTGGTGTCACAATGGTAGCACTTCCAGCCATGATATCACTTCAGGTAGGTCCAGGCGGACTGTCATTCTAAAACGTGGGTCCCAGGGTTAAAAGGTTTGAGAATCACTGGTCTAGTAAGTTTCATGTTCCCCCATCAGTGCCTGGGCTGTTGCCTGCACTAATGGGTAGGCACTGGGGAACAGGAAACATGCCGCACTGGCAGGTCTAGTTCTGGGTCATGCCAATGCCTGGGCACTTGCCTAGCAGCCATTATTAGTCCTTCTGACCTGGGTCCAAGTCACCACCTAGTGTGCCAGAAAAGGCTTCAATGACCTTGAATGACCATGGTCAGTGGCTTGACCATGGTGAAACAGAGTGATGTGATCTGGCACTCTCAGACACGGCACACCATAAGCTTCCTATATTACCCATTCCAAATGAAGTAATGAAGGATCCACCAACTGGAAACTGGGGAAGTGTTTTCAGTCAGGAAGCAATTTTTAAAAAAAATCAGTCACACACAGAGAGGCTGAATGGGGTACAACTTTACCTTAATATTTCTGCTGAATCCAGAACACTTACTTTCACATTAAGAGGATAACATGGCGACAAGATAATGGGGTGTTAATCATTAAAACAAAAAAAATTGCTTTTTAAATTGCATTGTTTTGTTTTAATTTTGTTTTATTGTACTGTTTTAATATTGTTTTTAAATTGCTTTTTAATGTTAAATTTTGTATTTTATCATATTTTTGTATTGTAATGCCACCTTGGGTGCCTTCGGGCAGAAAGGCGGGATAGAAATCCAATAAATAACAACAACAACAACAACAACAACAACAAAATTCAATGCTCTTATTACAGATATGCTTAGCGTTAGATACCAAACAGGTTTTTTTTTTTAAGGGGGGAGAATCCTTTCAGATGTATCTAGTGAAGTGGATCTCAAATGTTTTAGTACCAGAACTTACTTTTTAGAATGATAATCTGTTCTAGACCCACCAGAAGTGCTGTCATTGTGATGCCTGAGCCTGCTGCTTTCCTGAGAATGCAGCTATAAGTTGGGCTTTTTCTCAGCCATCTTCCAATAGCAAAGTAATCAGAAACAAATAAGAATATTTACAACTTTGACAAAATAACCACACAGCCCTTCCCCCGTTCAGTGTCCCACCTTCCCACATTTTCAAAGGTGGCTGCCCTAGGTGCAATGTGGCCCACTTGGAATTGGTTTGTGACCTACGTGTTGGGTCCCGACCCACAGTTTGAGAAACACTGATCTCATGCATCCAGTTCCCCCATCTGTGATATTTATGTTTCAGTTCATTCATTTTCTTTTCCCCAACACAGCTTTCCCCCTCCTCATCATAACTCCCTTCACTGTCATCCTCATCTGTGCTCTATATATTCACAGTGGATACTCCAAATAATATTTTACAGCCTTCAGCTGCAGTAATATAAGAGCTTTTTGATTTCTAATGCCTTGCCTGCAGGCTCCTCATCCAACTGTTCCGAAACAAAAATAGCCTGCTTTTGAAGCAAACGAACCCAGCCACTTGTTCATATAAAAAGAAAAAAGGGAGACTGTCCTGCTAGCACAAAGGTTGCTGCTTCTGACCAACTGAGTTACTAAGCATCTCTGATTGTCTTTTAGATGTTCATAGTTACTGGGTTAGTCACATTAGCAAATCAAGTTACGATGGATTTTTTTAAAAAGGGGAAAAAACAAAAGAACACAACCCTTCTTGATGTGCTTCATTAGCTCCAAATTATATTTGTAAAACATGCACAGACACACACAAAAACCTTACAGTGTGCCTACTTCAGATATCATCAATCAGCAGCTGAAAATACAATAACAATAAATGATTCAGATATCACCCAAATATGTGCAAATAGAATAGGACCAGGGAAGCAAACACATCCTATTGATTTCTGTTTGGCTATTAAGGAATTTTTTTTGGGAAAAAAAAAGGTATTATGACCAGTGCTGTCTAGTAGCTGGTTTGGTGAGCCGGTGAATCCAACATCTTACAGCCCTGGGGACACATTTTCCACTGTACAAAATGAGCTACGAATGCACAAAAAATAGCATGCATAGGATCGTCTCAGGCAAGTCACTATCTCACCACCTCACCCCCCCCCCACGCTACCATAATATGAACTCATACACAAAAGAAGAGCCTTGTGTAGGGCAGAGTGGTAGACTACAGTACTATACTGCAGTCAGCAGCTCTCCCTATGAACCAAGTTCAATCCTGGCAGAAGTCGGGTTCTCGGATGGCCAGGCTCAAAGTTGACTCAGCCGTCCATTCTTCCAAGGTCAGTAAAATGAGTTCCTCAGCTTGTTGAGGGGTCAAATAAAAGGTGACTGGGAAAGGTACTGGCAAACCACCCCGTAAGTCTGCTTAACAACGCTGCAATGTGACATCAACCTGTGAGTCACGAATGACTCGGTGCTTCCACAGGGGACTACTTCACTTTTGCATACAGAGAGAATGAGTAGCATACATGATGCACAGAAAGAAGGTTGAATTTATTTTTATTTTGAAGAATTTATACCCCGCCTTTCCCATGCTAAAGCAAATGCCCAAGGCGGCTTACATGAGCAGGCTAGTCTAAACCACCATATGGAAAGAGCACGCAGACTTTTCATTCAATGGGATTCCTCTATACACGGAAACTGTGTGCCTGTCTTCAGATGGACTGGACTCTATAACCGTGCAATCCTATGCACATTAACTCAAGAGCAAGCCCCACTGTGTCCAATGATCACCAGGAGCAACAGCAGACGGCACAGGTACAGTGCCTATAGGAAGAAGGAGTTAATGGAGCAGGGTCTTGACATGCTTCATGATAGTACGCCAGCCACCTACCCAAGAACAAGGCAGCTGATACAGGTAGGAGACAAAGTAAAGACTGAAGTTCACTGAGAATTGGTTTCTGCAGTGGTTCCCAAACTGTGAGTCAGGACCCACCAGTGGGTCAGGAGCCAATTTCAGGTGGGTTGCGAAGCACATAGAGCAGCCATACTGAAAACATGGGAAGATGGGGTGCTGGAAAGAGGTAGGAGTGTGTGGTTGTTTTGCTTGTGTCGAGGTTGTAAATAGGATTTTTTTCTTCAATTTGCTAATGGAAAATGGTGGAGAAACAACGCAACTTACTGTTGCATTTCTCAAGAAAGCAAAAGGTTTTGACTTTACAATGAAGGCACTTTCCACCATAACTTCATTTCTGGTGGGTCCCAGGCAGACTGTCATTCTAACAAGTGGATCCCAGTGCTAAAACATTTCAGAATCGCTGGCAAGCCTCGTTTAAAAATTAAGCAGAGGCCATATAGAAGTGATGGCTAATGGACTTGCGTGTATACTAGCCTAGATTTGAAAATCACCTCTGGGCTGAAAACAAGCATAGTCCCAGTGTACTTTGGTTTCTGGGGGAAAAACAAAACTAGGACTGCACATGCTATCTCACTGTTCTTCCCAACAATCTAGTTCTGAATACCATATATAGGAAACGTTTTACATGAGAGAGCCTAGAAAATATCTAAGCTTCCATCTGCTGTCCAGAAAATAATGCATCAGGAGAGGTTGCTGAGCTTCTGACTTTTAGGAAGCTCAGTTATTCCTGGGAAAATGGCTGCGTGTATCCATTCTGCTAGGCAGGCCTTTCTGAGCTACACAGAAGTGTTTTTTTAATACAACCAAAAGCAAGGAGAAGGGAGTTTAAAAGGGGAAAGGAAGGGAAAAAATATTTGACATACCTAAGTGCAAGCCTCATGCATTCAGTGATAGAATAGGGTGGCTTACCTTTTTTTCTCCTAAAGTAGGGCACGTGTTCTGAATAAAAAAAGCCTTTTTTTTTCCAAAACCCAAACCACCCTCACTACTTGTTTGGGATTTCAAAAAGCTTGTCACTTAAACAGAAGGTGCAGCAGCCATTTTTTCAGGGGCAGCATTTGCTTAAGAAGCCTCCCTCATTTAGCAGATTTTTTAATAATTTTTTCTAATCTCTTCGAAGAGGCTCACACACACACACACACCATGAAAGATAATTCTATACAGCATATCATATTGGTTACTGAGGTCCAACACAAATGAAAACACAAGAGCCACAATCAAAGGTGCAGGTGTTTCAATTGTTACCTCAAGGCAGCTGTGAGGGCTGTGGGTTTGATCTATGGCGCAGGGGAGGGGAACTAACTCTGCTCCCCAGCACAATTTCCTTCCATCTAAAAAGCTGCTACACATCTGTCTCCAAACCCTATTATGTATACCACTGACACACACACAGGTACCCGAGTGGCTTTTCCTAGCTTTAGGAAAGATGCACTAAGGCAGGAGTGTCAAACTCCCTTCATACAGCTGAATGAATAGCATTCATTGTGCCTGCTGAGGTCCGGAAGTGATATCATTAAGAGGAAGTGACATCATTAAGCAGGTGATGACCAAAATAAGCACTTTGTTCTCACATAGGAACTCATTAGCTGCAAATGACAGGAGAGAAAACATGCAGATCCTGATCATATCTTCCAAGTATGGGGGAGCCTAATTATCACATAGGCTGCCCTTTCAGCAGAGCTGCTTCTGCTGAGGTGACACTTCACAGCTTAGCAGCTGAGAGGTGCTCTGCAAAGTGACTCCTTGGCAGAAGCAGTTGTTGCTGAAAGGGCAGCCTATGCAATAACTGGGCTTCCTCTCTCACTCCTCTTGGTCTGCCACTTATCCTGTAACATTCCAGAGGCCTCCTCCTATCTCTTTTTCCCAGCTTCCTCGACAGAAGCAGCGCTGCTGAAAAGGCCACCAACATGATAATTGGGCTCTCCCAGTGCCACCCTTTCCGCTTCTGCTGGCTATTTTAAAGGGGTCAGTGCTAGTTCCAGGGGCCATTCTGAAGGTCCCTGCAACCTTCCGGAAGGTCTCTGCATAGCGGATAACAAGGACAGAGGCACAGATAACTAGGTAAGGAGCAATTCTGCCCCTCAACTCTGCAGACAGCAAATCTGCATATGAAGAGGACTGGCTGTATTTAGTAACTGCAATTATAGGCTTGTAAGTGCTATCTCGTGCAAATCTAGACAGAAGTAGGTCTCACTGCGTTCAGTGGAGCTTACTCCCAAGCACATGGGCATAGCATTGTAGCCTCAGACATTCACATCCAGATTTCAGAACTCTGACCAATTATCATGCTCATGTTTTCTTATACAGGTTGCTCAATAGTAGAATATCTCATTCCAGAGGGAAAGAAAGAACAAAGAGAAGAACGTTAAATAATGAGGGAACCATCAGACAAACAGGTAGGTAAAAATACACAAAAGTATCTTATATTTTGTCATTCTGCCTGCCTATCACAGAGTAGCTTCAGAGGACTGTCTGGCAAGCTAATCACTGAAAGTAGTATTATTTACCCTGGGCAAGTAGCAGCTAACTAAAGTGCTAGAGCAGATGTCAAGTAGACAAGAGAGTGTCTTTATGTGGCCGGCAGGGATTGCAACACTACTATTAAAAGATGATGTCAGTCAGAAGGTGATCCCATGCAGCTCTTTCCTTCTCATAATTGACACACACTCGTACTCAACCAACAAATAACTCACCTACACATCTCTAGGGCAGCCAACAAGAGGAAAAACTAGAAACAATTGATACAGAATGTAAACAAAATCTCACTTTTAAAAACTCAACCGAAGTCTAGCCCAAACTATTAAACCAGGGCTGCTTTACAAAATGCATAGATAATCTAATTTGGGTTATTGCTTCATTCCACACTGCAATTAAAAATGAGACCAACCAATGATATTGCATCAGTATAGGACAAAGAAAAAGGACTTTAGGATACACACCCTTTACTTCATCTGACAGATAATCCTAAAATGCTGGAAGAAAGGAAAGAAACTGAGCAAAAACCTTCAGATTTTATAAAAGACTAGCTTTTTGTTGCAGACAGGGTAACAAAATGCTTTTTGTTGCGTTGCCGGGGTAACAAAATGATCTTCCAGAGTTTATGAATTTTGCACCCCTTCCCACCCCCCACACCGACGGGGGCCGAACCCGGACGCCAACTGCGTCGGGAGCATCACCGGTCGCTGAGGCGACCCCGGAAACTATGGACTTGATGCCAATTTTGCCCGTTTTTGGCCGTCTTCACTTCAGGCCCCCTGCACACCCCCACCCCCGGCTGGGGGGGGCCTGATCCCCACAGTATTTGTCGCTGGGCCGCAAGGCACACACGTGCCAGGTTTGGTGCGCAGCATTCCAGCACGGCATGGCAGACATTTTGTTTTGCACCCCTTTTTGCCCCCCACGCCAAGGGGTGCCTGAACCCGGACTCCAACTGTGTCGGGAGCATCGCCGCTCATCTCGGCGACCCCGGAAACTACGGACTCGACGCCGATTTCGGCCGTTTTCGACCATTTTCACGTGGAGACCCCCGCGTACCCCCACCCCCTGGGGCACTAAGGGGGTCTGACCCCCACAGTATTTGTCACCAGGCCGCAAGGTGTATGCGTGCTAGGTTTCATGTCGATCGGTCCAGGCGTGCCAGCAGGGCATGGCGGATGTTGTGTTTCGCACCCCTTCCCGCCCCCCACGCCGAGGGGGGGGGCGAACCTGAACTCGCACAGCGTCGGGAGCGTCGCTGCTCGCCTCAGCGACCCCACAAACTACAGAAACAATGACAATTTTGTCCGTTTTTGACCGTTTTCATGCGGGGGGCCCGGGGCACCCCCACCCAGAGTGTCTGTCACCAGGCTGCAAGGCACACGCATGCTGAGTTTGGTGCACGTCACTCCAGGCATTCCAGCAGGGCATGGCGGATATTGCGTCTTGCACCCCTTCTCGCACCCCATGCCGAGGGGGGGCGAACCCGGACTCTGACGGTGTCGGGAGTGTCGCCACTCGTCCCGGTGTCCCCGGAAATTATGGATTTGACACCGATTTTGGCCATTTTCGACCATTTTCACGGGGGGACCCCTACGTACCCCCACCCCCGGGGGCGCTAGGGGGGCCCGACCCCCGCAGTGTTTGTGGCCAGGCTGCTAGGCTTCCGCATGCCGAGTTTGGTGCCAATCGGTCCAGGCGTTCCAGCAGGGCATGGCGGACATTGTGTTTCGCACCCCTTCTTGCCCCCCACACCGGGGGGGGGCTGAACCCGGACTCCAACGGCATCGGGAGCATCGCTGCTCATCTCGGCGACCCCAGAAACTGTGGATTTGATGCCAATTTCGGCCGGTTTTTGACTGTTTTCATGTGGGGACCCCTGCGTACCCCCACCCCCGGGGGCTCTAGGGGGGGGTCTGACCCCTGCAGTGTTTGTTGCCAGGCTGCAAGGTGTATGTTTCGTGTAGATCGCTCCAGGCGTTGAGGAGCCTATTCAGAACATACACACACACAAACACACGCTCTTCTTTATATATATAGATGAACATGTTCATTGGAATGGAGGGAGAGCAAAAGTTCATTGGAATGGGGGGAGAGCAAGCCCTACCCCTGTTCTTCCCAAAGACAGCATTTGTCTCCAATGAAATGCTCACTTCGTAAGAAGAGCTCCACTGGATCAGGCCAAAGGCCCATCTAGCCCAGCTTCCTGCATCTCATAGTGGGCCACCAGATGAGAAAGTGCCAAGTGATGAGAGTGATTCTTCTGATCATCTCCAGTCCACCTTCCAGGCAATGGACAAATGAGGAACACTAAAAGTACCCCTGAAGAGGCAGAAGGAGAGAGTACTGCCTTTCAAAAATGCACCAAATGCCACCCAAAATCTAGATGATTGTGTACGCTTGTGCCACTGATTTCAGTGCAGCTTAAGCATATGTAACAGGTACTGGCTTGCATCTTGGTCCAAGACAAGCTAGATGGCAAGTAGAACTCCTGAAGCAGACTTTCACACTTTGGATTTCCCTTCTTTTCAGGTTCTCATTCTTGACACTGATGAAGGCATGAGAAGCGGGGAGGGACAGAGTTAGCTCTCCAGACTGTTACGCACAAGAGCTCCTTAGCAGTGCTAGTTGCTCCCAATGTTTATTTGAGCACTCCGTTTTCCTACAAAATATCAGTAGGTCTCAACTCCTGGTCTCAGTCTTCCTTCCAGATTTAAATTCCAGGAGAGGACAAGAGACATAATGGGGGCATTCACAATAATGATGGACATGTTGAGAGAAGACACTAAACTTCATTGCCCCTTAGACATTGGAACCACTTGGTGGTATCAGTAAGTGGAAATATTCTCTTCATAAATTTGATTGCTTTTGGGCCCCCTGCACTCAATCCTGGAGATTCAAATCACACTTAAATCTTTTTCTTTCCAGATTCGACTTAAAAGGTAACTGATGTAAGACACTGTAAGGATTGCTATCATTGTCATTCTTTTTAATCAGCATGGCAATCAATGACAATAATACTTCAACAACAGACTCACTGGCAAATGATTCTCAATTCAAACTTCACTGATGAACTACTTCTATTTTCAATGCAACTTCTGGCTGCAGGTGGGGTCTTACTTGCTTCAATGTTCCTCTATATTCTTCTCCATGACAGCTAATTGTCTAGATGCAGGAAAAACACAGTCTAGTTTCTCTAGATCTGTTCCATTATGTTCCTTGTAAATTACAGAATCTTTCCCCCACCCTTCACAGATGCAGCTTCCAGGTAATGATGGAGGAGATGATCATGGAAAGTACAATGAAAACCATCATGACTTATCAATACATATCATTCAATTCACCCTGCATTAGATTGTACAGCTTCAGGCTGCAAGCCCTCTTAGAATTGAATGCTCTTTCATTAAAATAAAAAAAGAAGTGAGCAAAGCCAGCCTAGAACCCACAAAACAAAGTAGTACAGCCCAAACACAGATCAATCAACAGACAAAAACAGTCTTTGTCCAGCTGTTACTCTCATGTTTTGTTTATGTGAAGACTCTACAGGAATGCCCCACTCTAGCATTGTTTGATACATTCATTAGATGCTTTAGAAACAAAAGATTACTATTTGTTCAGAACTTACAGATTGTTCTTAAAAACAAAAAGAGGTAGTAGAACTCAAGATGCTCTGCAAAGATAGGACACCTTCAGAATTCCCCAAGTTATCTCTACATGCCTATTCCTGGGAATTAGTAGCCTTAGGAGTAACATTTCATAGCCGGCCCTGAACACTCACACTGAGAGAGAAGGGTCTCTCTCTCTCTCTCTCTCTCTCTCTCTCTCTCTCTCTCACACACACACACACACACACAAGGATAACTTCCATAACATTTCTGTACTCTCTCAAATCATTTAGTTTAATACCTTATGGCATTACAATGCTCAGATTAAATGTATTTGATCATGTTTATATGTATGGACAATGAAGTCTCTTTCAAACCACAATAAAGAGACTCTACAGTATACATATACATATGGTTTTGTTTTACTCTTCTGAGCAGTAGTAATAAGTGGAAGAAGTTTGGGCATCCAAGAAGTAGAAGAAGCATTCAAATGTGGGGGTTAAACTGTATTCAGTCAGTGTTTTTCATTGTTACTAGTGATTTTTTTTTGGTGGGTGATGCTTTTTCAGTTGGGAACTGGAAAATATGGGGCAACTCCTGTAGGAGACAAGTTTTTTTTTTATGGCTCCTGATCAAGTGGGAGAGGTTGTCCTAAACGATTACAACTGCTGCCTTTGAGAACAGGAATTTATGGCAATTAAAACTGGGGGGGGGGAGAGAATTTAATACGCTTCCTATGGGGCATCATCTGGAGAACAAAAAGTGCAGCTTCCTAATTTAGCCAATATTGAATGCTATGATGAATGCTATGGAACAATGCATTTTTAGACATGGAGGATGTTTCATAGAAGAGCATAGAGGTGGAAAAATGTTCAGCCCCACATCTGACAGTAATCATGCTTTCACTTAGTGTCACTTTGGCCACACCTATGTGGGCAGGGCAAGGACAGACCTGTCTTTCTATTCGTACAGCTTTGGGTGGGAATGTCTAAATGTTAGTGATGCTGCTGTTGAAATAGAATCCTGCAAAAAAGAATAGGGTTCCCCAGCAGAGTGGATGCCACACCTGCCCCTGCGACAAGGTCTCTGATGTGTTTTCATGAAAACTAGAGGTTTTCATTTTCAGTTGCCACATATTTTGTGTCCTCCAAAGCGAGAAATGCAATGCACCAGGCACACAAGTTATTATTGGAAACCTCACAGATAGCTGTCGGGGTGAGAAAAAAAAAATTAAGATGAAAGAAGCAATGAGGAAAAAAAAATGGCTTTACTCTTAAGAACTGAAGCATCCCCTTTTTACCCGGAGTAGTGAGAGAACACAGAAGACATTCATTCCATGAGAGCGCAGTACAATAGCTGTTTGTTGTGATCCGTATTACAATGCAGCATTTATCTAAGTGCACAGCAAGCAGAGCTGACAAAAATTAGGATGCCATGAGAAAAGGGCTAGAAGCACAGTCCACAAAAGGGGTGGTGGAGAGAGGCATACCTCCATTCAGAGGAAAATCAAATCCATACAAAGAAATGCTATAAATAAGTAGGCCAGGCCTCGTTTTCATCACAAAAACTTCAAATGAGCCAATTTAGTAATATCACCCTATACTACTTCAGCCAGGAGTAACCAACTTTGTCTGATTTTATTTAAAACATTAATACCCCAGCTTTCATTTCCTAACAGGAAAGCCCAAGGCTGCTATTCTACAACAAGATAAGAACTAATACCCTCCTATAACACAGCATCAAAAAGAAATATTATGCCAACAAAACAACAGCAACATTTAAAAAAAATTAGAGCCACAAATCCTGAAAGCAAGAAATCAATTAAAGACCTGATAATGGAATAAAAACATCTTAAGCTCCCCTTTGCAACACCAGCCCTGAAGAGGCAGTCCATCAGCATTAATTCCATAGGCTTCTCACTGGGTGCCACCACAGAAAAGACCTGTTGTTCACTGCCACCAAATGAACCTCCAGTGGTGATGGCACCCACAACTGAGCTTCTCTTGATGACTTTGTGGGGGCCGGGCAGATCCATAATGGGAGAGACCTTTTGGGTCCCAGACTTTTAAGGGCTTTATAGGTCAACACCAGTGCTTCAGATTGTGCCCAGAAACACATAGGCAGTCAAAGATGGTATAGTAGGGATGTGATATGGTCTCTACCCCAGGTTCACTTAGCAGCCAGATGACTGCATTGTATACAAACAGTCTTCATAGGTAGTCGTGTGTGAAACATGCTAAAATCTAGTCTCAGTGTATCAGTGTAAGGGTAGGCATACCTATGTCTGACTAATCTGAGAAAGAACATAATTGGTGCACCATCCTAAACCAGCCATGGTCATCCCTTAAATCAAGGGATCATGAGCCATGCCTCCTTGGGGAGCCACGAAAGCCAGCCAGAGGAGCCACTGAACCTTTACAAAAAACAAATTCTCCCCTTTACAATGTATAGGATTCTAGCCCTAATGGGGAGCCTCTGCCAATGGCCCAGTAGGTCAAGGGAGCTGCCAGTCGAAAACGTTTGGGAACCACTGCTCTGAGGCCTGATTTATGTAATCCAGAGCAGTGTGGCTGCTGCTGAATGCCTAAACCCCAGAGTGGAGTGCGATGGGATGGGGAATTCGTATGTTACCAGGGTTGCATATGGAGGACTACGGAGTTCGTGGCAGGTGTGACTCTTCTATTAGCACTGAGTAATTTCACTACAGTAACTGGACACAGAGCCCAGTTCTATGGATGTCTACTCAGAAGTAATGCCCATTATAGTCAATGAGACTTACCACCAGGTAAGTGTGGATAGGACTGAAGCCATAGTGTGCTCCACTTAATAAGTCAGGCTGAACATAATTGCCTTAGCAGTTGGTGAGGGGGATTTTGCTGCTTCCTGCCTTGCTGGTTTCCCACCCAGATAAGAGGGGGGGAAAAGGTAAAATGTTTCTCACTACTTGGCAGGACCATGCAAACAACTGGTTTACCATACAGGCAACTGGTTTATTTGTATAAAATTATTATTATTATTATTATTATTTATTGTCATTGTATTACACAACGAGATTCACTGACACCCGGAGACCAGACCAACACACACTAAATTCCCCACAATCCCCCCAAATCCCCCACACCCCCTACCCCCCCTTGAAATTCCTCTTCTAAAACACAAACATCCACACAATAGACAATAGTACTGTCCGACTGCCCCTATCTACTGGTACTTATGTCCCAATTTTTCCTCCAAATAAGAAGAGCACTCAAGATGGTATAACTTAGAGGGGAAAAAAGCAGTACAGTGCAAAAATAGTAAAAGTATATAAAATGAGTTAATGGTACAAATGAAAAAGAATTGTACAGTTGAAAACACCAACGCAAAATAACCACATAACCTTGAAGCAAGCATTAAGAAGGGAAGGCCAGGGAAGTAAGTATTCAGCCCTCGGCAGAAGGCTATCGGGGAGGGGCAGTTGTTAATTCTACTGCGGGGGTTCCATAATAAAGGTGCTGCCATGAAGGCTCGGCTCCTCATTGCTGCCTATCCGGCCTCTGTCAGAGGACATGCATGCAGCAGGGCCCCCCCCTGCAGACCTTCAAGGATGCTGGTTCATCTGGGAGAAGGTGGTTTCTCAAATATTCAGGTCCTGAGCCAAACAATGGCGGTAAAAGGCCAAAAACAGCACCTTGAACTGAGCCCAGAAACAAATTGGCAGCCAGTACAGCACTTGATGGGTTGAGTCAAATTGTCTAGCCGCAAGACAACACAGGCCAAGACCACACCGTGTGGCAGTAATGGTAACTTCTGGACAGTTATCAAGAGCATGACAGTTGTCAAGGCAACTTTGAGGGTGTTGCAGTAGTTGAGTTCCAATGTCACCAAGCTATGGACTATTGTGGTTAGGCCTGATCAACTGGTTCATGTGCCTGATGAAAGTTGTGGAAGGTAGCGGAAGGTCACGTAATGCCGGCATGGAGATTGGATATCTGCCCGCATGAGAGAAAATACCTCAGAGCGCAATCCTATACTGGCGCTACGCTCCTGCGCTGTCAAAAAATGTGCCGTCAAGCGCATCAACGTTGGCGGGACAGGTGTAGGACCGGCGCAAGCAGCAGTGCTGGTGACCCCTGCTAACTGGGCAAGAGGCACTTTTTCAAGTGGCATTTCTCTTATATTTAGCAGGGGGAGAGCAATTGGCGCCATTCACCCCTGTGCAGTGTCTTTTCTAGTGGCTGTTGCTGGTGGTGTTCTGCATTTTTTTAGATTGTGAGCCCCTTTGGGACAGGGAGCCATTTAATTTTATTATTATTACTATTTGCCTGTAAACCGCTTTGTGAACTTCATGTTGAAAAGCGGTATATAAGTACCTATTGATTGATTGATTTTCGAGCGCTGCCACACCCTTTGGCAGCACCGGCTGAACGCCAATCAAATGTTGGCAGCGCTCGATCGGCACAAGACCTCGCCATGGACATTCCAGAGGCATGCCAGGGGCATCATTGAGTGGTGCCGTGGGGGGGGGGGCGCGACGAGGTTAGGGCCATATCCTAAATCTCGTCCCCAGCCTGGATGGCCCTGATTTGGCCAGCTGCAGCGCACGTTCACCTGCACTTGCTATTTTGCTTACGCAGGTGCCTGGGGAAAACCTCCCCTTGTCCTGTGCTGGGCTTAGGATGCAGCTCAGCTATGCCGGCCTTGCTATGCTGATACAGTATAGGACTGGGCTGTCAATCTCTTGTGTGTATTACTTGTTTTTTCTTTTGAAACCATATTTCTGAAATCTGTGATTTTTTTCCCCCAGCCAGTATGCTTTCCTTTTGTTTACCTGCTTCAGCCTACAATTCAGTAAGCAAAGCTCCATTTTAAGAAAATAAATTATAAAGTCAGGACACTGAAGCTTTAATCTGCATCTGTCTGTAGAAAGCAACCAAAGAGCTGAAGATTGCAAAGAGCAATTCTGAGCCTTGAAGGCATTGACCTGACTATCTGGTGAGCCATAAAATAGACCCGGCATGGCACAGGTCATCAACTTTACAGAAAGCAAACGTGACAATAATTCTGGGTTGACCTAGAAGGCTGTTTGTACATGGATGTTCATGAGCCTACTGTTCTGTGTGTGCATGCGCACTGAAGTCATGCAGTATAGAATTTTGAGGTGAAATAAAGGGTTGTTTTCCCTGCTAAGGGTAGCAAAACATGCCAGACAACATTTTAACACTTGTCCAAAAAAAAACTGGATCCATGAATTAATGGGCTGGGAAAGAAAATGAGGCAGTTGCCATGCAGTTATGTTACTGTTAGCTAGTGGTCACTGGTTCGAAGCTGGCTGTGGCTGGAAAGGAAACAAGGGTGGGGACATGGCTCCTTGATTTTGCGTGTGCAGACGGTCCAGCTTCAGTCACAGTCATCCTCGGCTAAAAGAACTTCAGGAAACAGAAATAGGAAAGTCCTAAGAGCTAAGTCAACGATTACGTCTGGCTGTTTAGGATTGTATCCTAAGTCTCAGTGATTCTCAAAGTTTTTAGCCCTGGGACCTACTTTTTAGAATGACTATCTGTCCAAGGGCCCACCAAAAGTGATGTGATAGCCAAAAGTGACGTCATTGTGATGCCTGAGCCTGCTGATTTCCTGAGAATGCAGCAATAAATTGAGTTATTTTTCAGTCATTTTTCAATAGCAAAGTGAATCAGGAAAAAAACACCTCTTTACAACCTTGACACAAGGAAAGCAACCACACAGCCCTCTCCCTTTCCAGCATCCCATCTTCCCATCTTCTCAATACGCCTGCTCTAGATGCTTCGCAACTCAACTGAAATTGGCTCACAATCCACAGTTTGGGAATCACTGTCCTGTTTCTACTAGCAAGAACTAGTATGAAGTTCTTGAACACAGGAATCTGAATGGAATTCTGGCTTGGCTTTATATTATACTTCTGTGACGCGTTGCATGAGATGTCACACGTAAAATGGTCAGTATCCCATTTTTCAGTGTTGTCTTTGCAGTGGCGCAACTGCAGGTGAAATGATGCAAGACTTCACTTTTTTCCTTTAGCCTGTGTGCTCCTAAGGATAAACAACCCTTGGAGACTGTTATGTGGATTTTAGTATCATGTGAAATACTTGAGGGTTCTATGAATCTCTTCCTTGTCTAATAAATTGTTCACAATTTCTAGGTTTCACAATATGAACATGCAAGGCACAATATTTCCTGAAAGGACTGTGACTTATTTCCTTCTTAAGATTCAAGGTTTTGAACAACACAGACATAGATTTTGATTTATGGTTTAAGTATTGGTAGCAATCCATACATGAACTCACAAGACAGGGATGAATTGATTAACAGATTATACGCTCTCTTTTGTTTACTATCTTGAAATATCTTGCTGTGTGTCATTTTTGCTCTTCAACCAGCTAGGAAATGCAGCACTAATTTCTAGGTTGAACTACTTCGTTGGGTTGATTATTGTCATCTGAATAGCCCCCCCCCCCATTTTTACAGCTTGGTTCACAGGCAGTGCAAATGACGGGACTTTCTCTGGATCAGGAGCAAAATAGCTGCAAAATTTTGGCTTTTGTTTGAAATTATTAAGGTCCGCACTATTTTAAAATTGTAGTCTAAACTGCTTTCATTTTCATGTTACCAATTTTGGGACTCGGATGTATACTGGTTGAAAACTTCTTCATCAGTGGAGAATAAAGTTCACTCTGGCACAAAATGTTCATTTGTGTGTATATGGGTAGGGTAAATGTACAGTTCTTGAAAGTGACATGTCTGGCTTGCACAGATGAAAATGAACTTTGTTTCTTATGCAGACTTTTTTTTTTTAAAAAGGACCGTTTAATTGTGAATGGTTGGTTGAAAACAAAAGGTTACTGCTTCTAAAAAGCAAAAAGATCTAGCGTATTAAATCCCAGTGGAACTCTAAAACTGTGTTTAAATATAGAGAGCATGGATATTAGTGACCAGCTAGAAGTAGCAATATTTTTGGTGGAGTGGTGTTTTGCAGATCAAACAGTTTCAACTGTATCTAATAAAAGGATCTAGTGAAATACATGGGAAGAATGTCTACTGAAGATATTCCAATTAGGGATTTATTGTGATTAGTAATTAAAGCTTTAATTACAGAATTTCCCTTCCCCCCCCCTTAATCTGTGAGGTTGAAAACAAGCAGCGGCTTCCAAGATTCAAGGTATTTGAATGGTCCACTGCACTGTTATTTATACAAATGTGCCAGTGTTCTCCGTGCATCAAACTTGATTCAGAAGAAGCTGAAAAGTTATAATTTCTTTCATTTTGTACCCAAACCTAACAGATTCACTCTGAAGTAAGCCTACTTGTGTTATACTGTATACTAGGAAGGACCACCAGATTGTGCATGTGTTTTTTGGAGTGGTGGGAAGTACTTGGAGAGATGAACTCTTGTATATATGTGTATTAGAGCCCTGTTGTGTCTTGCTGATCAAAGTAGCAGATTATTTAATATTGGCATGTACTGGTATTCGCTGGGGTTCCATTCTGAACCCCACCATGGATACTGGAGACACCTTTTTAAAAAATAGGGGAACATCAAGGGTTTTGCTACAGCAAGGTGAAAAATAGATTTGTTTAATATTTCCCTATTTTTTTTAATAGGTGTCCCAGTATCCATGGTATCTGTGGATAACTGAAACTGGATACTGAATCAGTGTATACCAGGGCATCCCTGTATTTATGAAGTTTATCTGAAGTGCCCTAAGAACCATAAGCACCAGAGTCTGAAAGTGCTCTACTGAAACCTGAATCTTCTTCACTATGAAGTTACTTTGAAGTTTGAAGGCTTGAAGTTACTTTGGTCTTTTTAAATATAATTTTGCTCTGGCATGAGTTTACCAATATTGTGGAATGTTATCTTAAAACATCCAAAATGTTATTTCATTCTAATAGTTTCTGTAAATTATCATGTGATAATGTCAAGCTCAGCAACCACCACCCATGCTCTGGATCCCCAATCCAGGTGCTCCCATGGATCCTGATTTTCTCAGATGTCAACCTTCAGAGAGATGGAGTGCATCTGAAGAACACAGCAGTCCAGGACACCTGGTGGGCCACTGTGAGATATAGGAAGCTGGACTAGATGGGCCTTTGGCCTAATCCACTGGGGTCTTCTTATGATACTTGGCTGACAGCCAAGGCATCCAGGAGCATCACCTTCTTTGAGCTCTGTGCCATGTTCCTGCACTACAGCTCTACCACCGACAGGTTACTCACCAAGATGTCCTGGTGTATATGGGCAACCTCTCTACCAAGGCATAAACAAACTGACAGGGAGGGACCAGATCCCCATCCCACAGGCTCTTCCTCTAGGCAGAGGAATGCAAGCAGTCTGTCAGTGTTGAATATGTGCTCGAGATACAGTGATGTCATGCAGAGGGAACACAGGGGAATTCAGTTCCATTTGTTAAAATTAGGGCTGACTCCGCCCACTTCACTCTCCCTCTTCCCCCCTCCCAATTCCTCTGCAAAGAACTTTTCTTCTTGGTTGGCTGGCACTCAGAGGATTAAAGGGAGCGACTCCAGATTCCTAGGGGGGGGCGAAGGGGGAAGGCCTGCAGTGGGGAAGTCCTGTCTTGCACAGCCCCCTTCCTCGCTCCTTCCAGCCACACACGTGGAGTCAGCAGCCACTCTGGTGAGTCTGCAGCCCACTGGGGAGAAGAGGCGTCCTGGGGGTGCGGTGGCGAATGGAGGGGGGGCCCTGGAGGGGACGGAGGGGAGCCAGGACTTTTTGAAGCTGCCCTCCTGATGTGCCCGGCATAAGCAGGCTTTGGTGTGGGGAAGCGCCCAAGGGTGCCGTCCGGAGTGGTGCCGCCCCTCAGCCCCTTCCACAGGTTCTTGCCTCATTCTGCTCAGCCAGCCTCGGCTTCGAGGCTGCTGCCCCCGTGCCAATTTTCAACTTCCCTGGCAATTTTGAATAACTCCACCTCGCCTAGCCGCGAAGACCAAGGAAAGGCTTTCGCTGCTGTCTCTCCAGTCCAGAGCGTTTCACTAGCGCTCTGGGTGTGAGGCTTCTTTGGGAGACTGTCCCCATCGCTATTGGAGCTGCAATTGGGGAGGGGGGAATTCTTCACTTTCTGTTCTGTACGCGCCAGGCACTGTACAGAACCACCCACTCATCACTGACGTCGTTGCTGGCTAGGAACCAGCCGCAGGTAGACCTGGGCTCCGCCAGCCTCCGGCTTATGACGTCACTTCCGGTGGGCGGCTCCTGACACGTGCCAACGAAAAGTGAGTTCCTGTTCTTAAATCATTTAGATGCCACCACTGTCGAGATACATAGTGTGATAGCAGATTGCTCAGTAGGGAAGCCATCATCCAGTCAGAATGGAACTTGAACAAGGAGCTGGGGCTTTCATCGGGGAAACTGCAAGTGGTTTCCCCCCTTTTTACATACTTTGGAGGCACAGGGAGGGCTGCAGAGGGGGTCACAGGCTCCCTGGACCCTCGGGGAAGCCAGGTAAATTTTAAAACGCTTTCCTCCCTGGCAGCAGCGTGATCGTGGTGATTGCGTTGCTGCCTATTTCTTGGCCTCTCCTCTTAAGAGGGAATGGCCTTCTTTCTGTTCTGCTGGTGGGTTATGATCCACCAGTTTGGGAACCACTATTTTAGACTACATTTTGTTAACTTAGTTCACCTGTGATGCTGCTGAGCTTCGCTGTTGTCCCAGGTAAATAAAATGAGGAGAGCGCATGCTAGAACACAGCTAATGATTCCCTGCAAGTATTCATGGAAGAGAAAGTTCAGTGATGATGCTGTCTTTCAGGAAAATGTATTTTCTTAATATGGAAGGGGCATGCCATGCCTTCTAAGTAATTTTGCTTTGAAGTGTGTTTGCTTCTACGAATATTAATCTGTACTAAAACCTGAATATTTTTTTCTGTCTAACACTGACCTGCCTGGCAATTATCAAGTCCCTGCTACTTGGGGGCGGGGAATGAACCTTTAAATAAGTGTATGCATGCGTACAGAGCAGAATCCCAATAACTTTACAACTGTTATCCTCATCTTCTTAAAGTAACATAAAACGTACAGTAGTGCAAAGGGCGAGTGGACTGCATGAGAAATGTGTTGGTTTACCCTCCTACTTGTAGTATAAATGCTCTAATTGATTGTAAGTAAATATGTTTTCTAATTCCTATAATCATATAGTTGCGAATTGTTAGGAAATAGCAGAAAAGTTTTCATCAGTTTGAACCTTTTTTGATATTTTAAATCAATCCAGTATGTTAAAGGGATGGATGGATGTACCGTATATAAAATCTGTCTTGCAGGAGGTGGCTCATGAACTTAAGGAAATCGTATGGGGAAAGTTGTTTTTTGCCCTTTCAGAGCGCATGTGCGTGTTAACATAGTAGACAAGTTCAATTTGAATTTAGCAGTGCTTGAAGTTTGTGCTCGCGATGTGTCTTACAAAACGTGGGAAAATTTTGATAATTGGTAGCTTTCCTCTTCCTCTCTGATTAAGGATCGCTAACTGATATTTTCATTAATCACTAAATTATTGTCTAGATGATAGCTAGGGACTTTGATCGCCCGCCAGTGGCATGCAGCGTGTTCTACCAATAAACAATTAATTACAGTGCAGTATTCTGCCAACGGTGATGTAATCATTGCTATACAAAGAGCTTTTAATGTTAACTGTGGCGAGAGGAATTTGAAAGGGAAACTTTGGCACAAGACTGTAGAAGAAGATTTTGAAAAGGTGGAGGACCCCCCCCCAAAACAGTCTCTCTCATTCTGTTCTGCTTCTCACTTGCAAGCTACTCCATTTGAGCCAAAATACTTCTCTCAAATTGTGTATATATGCCACCGTACTTCAGTGGAATCTGATAACGAAGCCATTGTCTCTCTATTTTCTATACCCAAATTTGTCTGACCAGCCATGTTCCAATTTAGATCAAGTGTCTTTTGGATTACAATGCCTTTAGAATTGTTCCCACAATTTGTTTTGTTTAAAAGGTACTTCTCCCCAGTGAAAAAAGAAAATCTGTTCAACTTTTTGCTGGGGAAGCAGATAGCTCAGCATATGTATATGGCAAGGAGAGAGCTTGGTATATATTTCATTCTTCTGATCTCTGCTGTTGCTGAGGTTTCCTCTGCTGTACACCCATTTCTGAACATATTCTATTTCCCAGCTCTCGGATATTCATAAAAAAAGCTTATTGTATTTATTTATTTCAGGTTTATATATTATTTTTCCAGAGCAAAAATCTGCCCAAAAGTGGCTCACAATAAAAATAATATAAAATAGATCAACCAAAAGGTACAGCTGTCTCAAATCATGTCAAGTAAAATAATCCTTGACTAAATCAATCTACAATATTTATATATTGCTTTTCAACATAAAGTTCACAAAGTGGTTTACAGGCAAATGATGATAATAAAGTTAAATGGCTAAAGGAACCAGATCAGCAGTAAAACCTCAAGCTAACATTGGTTAAAAGTCAGGGGGGAAAACCAATTTTCTGGGTGTTTTCTGGGTGCCTGTGAAAATATATGTGGAAAAGGGGGTGATTTGGTTTAGAGGAAGTGTGGTGGTTGAATTCAGTCCACCCCCCACCCTTGCAATTCTATCAGCACTAAAGCATGTGCCCTACTATGCCACGCTCCATGGTTTTGGGCTATGGTACTTTCTACTACTTTGGTTCAAGGGCAGGGGGAGAGACATTCCACTTCATCAATGAATATAGAAACAAATAAAGACACTGAGGGGTTGATAGTGATTTGAAGAGCAACATAAGCAAAAAGCAAGTGGTTGAGGAGCTTGCAAGCTTGATGTAGACACAGGTGGGAAAAGGGAAGAATGGGAAAGGCAAAGAGAATGCACAGGCTCACAAGACCTTCTTCATTTGCATAGGGTTTTGTTTAAATTGGGAAAGAGGCACAAATTTACTGTTCTTTGTAACTGTGTTGTGCGCAAGGGAAATGTGATTTGCAAGAATGACTTGAAATGTTTACAAGGGAGAGTGTTGGCTGCAGAATAGGGATCATAAATTGAACGTAGAGGCAATTTTGACAGGGGGGGTGGGTTAAAAGACGCATTCTAGCTGCTGCAATTGGACGTCAGTGTTCACTCATCTGCATTCTTCTCATATTAGCCTGCCCAGGCTACACTGGGTCTTGTTTGCCTTCCAAATGCGCTTTACAGTGGGCCTTGTACCAGCCAAACTTTGCTGGCCTAACTGCGACAACCTAACTTCAGGTTAAGATTGCACTCTGAGTCTTGCTTAAACAAGTTTCTGCCTTTTCTGCTATCTGTTAATGTATTTACTGTAGCCATCACTTGGAGCGGTGATTTTTTTTCCCTTGCTAAGCACTCTGCCAAAGAGAAGCTTATGAAATGGGAGAGAAACAGTCTCCTGGGCACCATTTAGTTACCAATCTTTAGCTGTTGGGCCCTTTGAAAGCTGCTTAATTTTTAATAGCTGTTTATATGTCTGCTGATCATAAATTTATTTTAAAAAAAAACCTTTTAAAATCCATTGATGAAGGCAGGCAGAGCTTGCTAGGTCCAAAGCCTTGGCAGGTTGTTTATCATCTGTTTATTTTGCAACTTGAGGAAAAGATCAGGTGTTATAGACATCCACTTTACTTCTGAATCTTTGAGGGTGGCAGCTGAGAAAATATCTGCTTCTGGTTTTGAGGAAAAGTGGGAAGAAAACCTGTTGGCTTTGGCAGGTGCTGAGGCTCATTGGGTGTACAGAGAGGCAGGAATTGTCTCTCCCCTCACACGCACACTTGATAGAGTGAGAAGCTTCCTCCTTTCTTTTCTTCTCATTCCCCCCCCAATGCCCTCACTCAGTGTTGAACAGTGGTGGGATTCAAATAAATTAACAACCGGTACTATGATGTCATAGCCGGAGCAAAAAAACCCGAAGCCAGCCGAGGTAAGCGAGTGGGCGGGGCCCGGCCATTTAACAACCAGTTCTATAGAACCCCTGAATCCCACCCTTCAGGTGTTGAAGCTGAAAAGTGGAGGAGGGAATGTTGGTAGATAGGGGAGGAACCAAGGAGTTGTTACTGCCTCGCTTGCCTTGGGGGAGGGGGATGTCTCCCTTCAGACTCCATTCATAGGTGGAAAAACACTAATATAAGGATGTTGGGTGGCATGGGAGAGGGATGGAATGGGCATGAATTCGCATCCCTTCCTCCACCAGGTAGGTGCCTCAGGCCGCCAAAGGAGGGAGAGCAGCATCCCAAGCCCGCTGTGGACAGTGTTCTGGGCATTGCTACTGGTCAGCACAAGTGTGGAAAATCCCCTTCAGGGCTCTTTTGGGGAATATACACATATTCCTACCCCTGATCATGTTAAGGGTGCTCAAGTGTGCTGTATTGGCGAGTCATGGCCAATATTCGGTAGGTCAAAGAAGCCATGAGTGAAAAGAGTTTTGGAAGCTCTGGGTTAAGGGACTGCATGATCTTACATGTTTACTCAGACATACGTTCCACTGTGTTCAGTGAGAGTTGTTTTCTAGTTAATTTTTAGGGTTGCAGCTTTAAAGTGACAGATCTAGTATGAAACTATAGTCATAGTATAGTCTTGAACAGGAGCCCCCCCCCCCCCCACACACACACAATTTTTATGGCAAGCTGCTGCTAAAACTGACAGAATGGGGTAGGTATTCAAAGTGGGGGGAATAAAATATTTTACTGGACTAGTAAAGTAGTAGTAAACAACCAAGTAGTTCTTTGGGCATGGAAGGATCTTATTTGACTTACAGGTTTCTGCTTCACTCTGTTTATCTATCTTCCCCAGTCCTTCTGCTTTATTTGACAAATCTGTTCCCAATTTTTGCCATACTCTTGCTACTATTTGCACATAGTGTAACAAGAGGAAAAAATGAAGTATGCACGTGCCAAATAATCTGTTACTTAGGAGAATGTGAACATTACTTCAGTGCTGCAAGTGCACACATGTGGCTGCTTTAGTTAAAAATAGGAGGAGGTGTGGATGTGTTGCTATCCACAGATGACCTTTGTCCCTGCATTTTTAGGTTCTCTTAAAAAGACTATTCAGTTGCTTAGAGCCCAGGAAGGGTTTACTAATCTAAATAAAAAAATGGATAAATCAAATGTGTTGTGAAACTTTTTCTGGGGGGGGGGGGGGGGATGGATATGCAATTACACTTTTTCAGCTATTGGTTCATCCCACTATTTTTTGTTTTAGAAGTCAGGATTTCAACATTATCCATGAAATAATAGTGGGCTAAGAATATATGTAAGAAGTGAGTAGTGAGAAGGGGAGAAAACATTTGATCTCTAGTTTTTTTGGTTTGTTTAATGATTTTAAAAAATATAACCAGGACCCAACAAACCCTATGCACAAACTGAAAGGGACACCACTTGTGTCTGATACAGGAAGGGTCCATGCTACAGTCTTTTGGAAACAGCAGAGACAGTAGAAATCCAAAATGGGAAACTATCATTAAAACATCTTCTTACGATTGACTAACCCTTTCTATCTTCAATAACTCTCAGTGTGTTCTCACTACTCTTCTTCGGCCAAAAGGAGCATGTAATTCCATCACGTTGGAACTGTTACGGCACAATGAAGTATGTCAGATCTGTGAAATTCTGAAGTGTGTATATGTGGTTTTGTTGTTTTAACAGTAAATCTCTTTGAACACCATTGCATGATGGAAAGGTCCTTGCACTAATGACGAGCATGGTTTAGACACCGGGCAAAACAACATTTTGAAGGCTCCACTTGCCATGATGGCAAGCTTGTGCATTGCCTTCAATTGCTCCATTAGTTCAAATTGGAATGTATGACGCTGCTGTTGTGGATCAGCTGTAGGAGATAATCTCATTACAAGCCTTTGGGACTCCAAGAGAAAGAGGAACGGCCTACCCTGTGCACCTTATCACTTGAACAGATTGTAGGAATGCTTCTGCTACTCTATACATTGGCCTTCACACACTGCTTATATTAGTTTAGCTTATGTCGGTGCTTCGTAATCTGTGCGTCACAAATCCTGGAAGTGCGCTTTTGAGTGCAAAATGGGACTTTCTGTGCTTCAGGAAGGAGGGGCTGCGGGCCTCTCTAACCCTTCTGACGGTGCCCCTGACCTACCAGGTATGTAAAAAATAACAAGGCGCCACGATCGCTGCAATGCTGTCCTGACACCCTCTCCAGCCCCAGTCCCCACACCTGTAGCTACTTACAGTGTTCCCAATATCTGAGTAGGACTCAGTATCTTTGGGAACTGCTGGTTTATGTAATCTGTTGCCCCAAGTGGCGACGGCCACTAACTTAGATGGACTTGACACATCTATGGAGGATCAACCTGTTGACTAGAATGGCTAGATAGAACTTCCATGAATGGGGACAGTAAGTATGCATATCACAAGTTTGGGACAAGGAGGAGATGTCCACTGCATTCATGCTCTTATTACTTTAGTGTGTCAGACGGTTCTTCTAAATTCCCTCTCTGCAATCTTATGTCCACAGTAGACCAATTAGCTTCCCTTTTACCATTAAAAACCAACTAAAAACACCCTAGGCTTATACAAGGCACCACAAAACCCCACCACCAAGCAAAAGCAAAAGGCAGTCCACTTGCCTGCTCAGCCACACCAGCCTCTTCCAGGCTGGAAGGAGCCTCTTCCAGTTGGTGGCCCCAAGGGCATGGCAGCCACACAATTCACCAGCCTCCAGTAACAACCTTAGTTCCAACAGCAATCTCCACTAGTCAGTCACCCAATCAGTCCATCCAAATCAGTAGTCACGCTTCCAAACTCCTTCCTTCCACCTTTCACTACACAACCCTTTTTCCACCCACACTCCAAACTTCTTGCTCCTACACTCACAACACTGCTCTATTCCCTATCTCCTTTGGGGTAATCTTCTACAATTTCCATAACACAGACCAAAATTCCAGCCTGATGATGGTGATGATGGTATTTATACATCGCCTATCTTATACATCAGATTGCTCCTTTGACTTTAATTCCAGGCAGTTTACACAGGCAGGCTTTTTTCTAAACCCCAAGGGGTTTTTACAAATCACAAAGAGGTTCTCAGCTTTCAAGAATTGCCACATTCAGATGGAACTTAGTCCAGTCTTCCTTGCTGGCCACACAATTGCCTTCATGCTGGCTGATAAACGGCTTCTTTGCTCTCACCAAAGAAACAGCTGGCCCAACACAACTCCTCTCTCACAGGCAGCTGGAGACAGCTTAGAGCTTATCAGTCGCGTTCTCAAAGTCTGCCGCTCACGGAAGCTTTCGGTGTTCTCAAACTGGCGACCTTTGGATTTTATCTTCGGGCATAACGGCGACTCTACCCTCTCAACCAGACCTCCTGTTTCAAAGACGGCTTTGAAACAGGGATGTGAGGCACAGAACATCATATGACTTGGAAATAACATGATATTTTCTGACCGAGCCTTTCTGAGGCTGCACACCGCTGTTATGCTCTGAGGTGTATTCCTCTGTGGGCCTGGAATGCAACCGAAGAACATCTCCTGTCATGTCCAGGAGCTCGGGTTCTGATGGTCCGGGAGCTCAGTTGAGGCTCAGCCTCACCTGACCACATGTCCCTACTTTGAAAGGTCACCCAAGGCACACAAAGGTAGTAACTTTCCTTTGCTGATGCTACCTTTGAGTTTTCTGCCGCATCTGGCTGGTTGCTGTTGGGAATAGTATGTTGGACAGGGTGGACTTGTGTTCTGGTAACGCAGGGTCTGATCTTGGATATCATCCATCTTTTTGTATTTTTGAAATGTGTCAGCATCTCTAATAATAGCAATGTAAGGAGCTTCAGGATTTTCAGAAATGCATGCCTTAGGGGAAAGAGGATGCTTTTAAAGGAAAATAGCAGTAAGAAAATCCTTCTCTAATTCTTGTCTTAATTAAGGAAACTTGATCAATACAGTGGTGCACAAATATATCTAAGACGAACAGGTTACTAGCAGTGCCTTGGGAGGGAGAAATCAATATTTGTTCCTCCCTTCCATTTGCCTTTTTTATTACTATAAGTGAATCTAGGTGTGCAACTGCTTTGCCGCACAGATTTCCCTGTAGGTGTTTCTTCTTTAAACAGGCCTACATTTGGACTGCAGTAGTCACTCTTGCTGTTCCGGTAGTTGTGAATCATTTCTGCTATGCTAATGACCGAGTACCAATTTACTTCCAGTTTCCCGTGGTGTACTATAATCAAATGAGTCACTTTTAAAATGTTACCTAATCCTCGTGGTAGTAATTTAGCGTTAATTTTCTCTGGTTTTGTTTGTTTGCTTTTAAAGTGGTGTCGACTAATCTACTGTAACTTACGCAATACCTATTAATATGGATAACTGTAATAATGGTGTTTAAGATTTATATAGTGCATTTAAACAGCCAAAGCATTTCACATATTACCTTCCTATGATTCTTGGCAACTAGTTTTAGAATACTGGTAATACTTACTATTTTAATTAAGTGGTAGTATCACATTAATTTTCATTCCAGTTGATCTATACCAGTGTTTCTCAAACTGTAGGTCAGGACTCACTAGGTGTGTCACAAGCCAATTTCAGGCCGGTTGTGTAGCATGTAGGGCTGCCATAATTGAAAATATGGGAAAGTAAGGCACTGGAAAGGGGGGAGGACGTTGTGGTTATTTTGCTTGTGACAAGGTTGTAAATAGGCTTTTCCCCCCTTTCTGACTGCAATTGGAAAATGGCTGAAAAGTAATCCAATTTACTGCTGCATTTTTGGAAAAGCAGCAGCTCTGGCATCACAGTGATAGCACTCCTGGCCATGACATCACTTCCAGTGGGTCCTGAACAGATTGTCATTCGAAAAAGTGGGTCCCGGTGCAAAAAGTTTGAGAACCACTGATCTAATCACTGATCCAGCATGGGAATGTGTGAGATGGCTGGCTGGCAAAAGAGTGGAGTACGACCTTGATGACCTCTCCAAGCTTGACTTGCGATTTGCCTGCTGAAGCTCGATGGTACACAGCCATAGAAGAGAACCACACTGTGAAGGCTACATCTGGGATTGAGGATTCGGTGAATCACAGAATAATGTATATTTATTTAAAAAAAACATTGAAAACTGGTGGTTTAAATTAGCCTGCCTATGTAAGCTGTCTTGGGCATTTGCTTTAGCATGGGAAAGGCGGGTTATAAATTCTTTAAATAAATAATATAGGGCTAGAGATGGTACAGTACTCTACTACTGTATATACAGTATTTGTTAAAAAATAACTCCTGTCCTACCATCTTCTTAGATAAGAGAACAATAAGGTAAATTACTTGGCAACCTCCCTCTCCCACCCCACAAGCTCCTGTGGAACCCAGATTCCCAATCGCAAGTTAGAACCAGTCTGGGGAGGGAGGGGTGATTAGACCCCATCTTCTGGTTAGCCCAAGGGGTTGCCCAAACCAACTACTGCTCTACCTACCTCAGAAAATAGGCGTAAGACAAGGCAAATACCCAGAGTGAGGCACAGAACAACGCAAGCTCAACACCCAGGAGGCATTAGAAAACATTCCTGTGGAAAAACTTTCCAGGAAACCCACATCACTGACTACTCATCATAAAAGGTAGGTGCTCAGCCTCACCCAAGTGACAGGCCTACTCCAGATTGTTACAAGTGTTCCCGTTCCAATCCGTAAAGCCCCTCTATAAACACTCTCCACGTGTATGTACATATTGTTACTGTCCGATCTGACCTACACATTGGACATACGCCTCACAGAAGCTGCTTATGCATTTGTTTTTGCAGGGCCAGCTGCATCTCAAACTTCTTATCACTTCAGACACATTTTAAAGAAGATTCTTGAAAGGAGGAGGGAAGTCCTTTAAGCAAGCTCAAGTCCTCCGAGGATAAAAAGTATGTAACCTTTTTATATAGCATATTCTGATGCAGCACTCTGTTTAAAGCCATGATAGTCAACCTTGGAGTTGGGACCCCAATAGGGTCACTTGTGACCCCTCAGCGGTGAGGTCGCAGCAACTTATGGGAACAAAAAAGGTTGAGGACCAATAGACTAGAGAACCAACAGGTAAAGGGGGAGGGCATATCCTTCAGGTACCAGGAGACTGTATCTCAGTCCTGGTCAGGTTCTTAGCAATTGTGCTAAAATAGCTTTCATGGGAGCCATGCTTCATGGTAACTTTTTTTTTTTTTTGCTCTAATAAGAATATTTTGTTATAGTGGACAGTGCTGGGAATGTGTAATGGGGGGGAGTAGTAGTGATAGGACCACAAGAGCAGGATTCACGGCGGGTACCAAGTCTCATGCTTTATTTATGTTTGTGGCCTGAAAAAGGTTGCAGAACCCTGGTTTAAAGTAATGAATTACTCGCAGTTATGGAGTAAAATGGATGCAGCTCCCTGCAACTTGAAGTTTCTCTTCTTGCATTTCACCATTTCACCATTTCCTCTCTTCAATCTCAGTAATCATTGTCAGTTGAGCAGCTCTGCTCTGTTGTGGCAGATCTCACTTGTCTGATAAAGCCTCTCTCCTTTCATTAACATGCAAAAATCACTGTGTAATCTGGCATCTGCTCATCTCCACCCCCCCTGCAATTTTTCTCATTCTCTTATAATAATCCTTTTCTTTCCACTCAATTTCTTCAACATTCAGTAATTGGAGCCATATCGGTTTGGGGCTTATCACCGTCTCCTATGATTTTGCTTTTTAGTTGTATTGCTATAGAGATGTCCTTATAAACAGGTAGAATACAGAAACCAAACAGATGAAGCTATATATTCAGGGGGCTTATAGAAAAACACACTGATTTCAGCCTGATGAAAAAATGACTTATCAAGTAGATTTTAGCCCTTTCCCAAGTATTTTAAAGCTTAACTCCATTGTAATTTCAGGATGGTACCAGTAGTATTACTCCAACCCTACATAACAGAGGAGAATTGATACTAGGAGAGCACACTCAAAGTTAGATTTAAATTGGAAGACCCTATAGGTTTTTGAAAAGGGAGGCAGTTCCACTCACAGAATTCCCATGCTTCATCTACGGTAATTTGGCCTTTACTCCAAAATGGCCATCTTTTTCCAACATTTCTACCCTCAAACAATGCAACAAAATCTCCAGTTTAAAGTATCTGTAATGGCAGAAAAACTTCTAAGAGCTACTGCAGTAGGCTAGAAGCTCCCATGGTCTGAACCAGTAGAAGACTATTTCATACGTTCAACGAATAAGCCTTATCAGTTGAGTCCCACATGAAAACCAATCTCTCTAAAAGTAACACACCCACAAAACCAATTCCATTGCAGATTCACAACTCAGAAGTCCAGCTAATCTAGTGGCAACACTTGTCTAGTGAGAAGACCAGCCAGCGACAAATCTTTGAGCAACCTTACCCAAGTCAAGAATATTTACTTATATGCCATGCTTCTTGAAGACTCGGAGACTTGAATCACCTAGATTTAAGGCAGTTTACATAGGCAGGCTGACCATAACCCCCCCCCTTTTTAAAAAAATAAATGGTTTTTTTTACCAGTTTTATTCTATGAGAAAAATTCATAGGATCCTCAATTTTTCCAGAAGTTTCCCTTCATGGGGCAATTACTGTCCTGGCTGCACAGCTCTTGCACTTTCCAAACTTCTACGGGCAGCTGCAAAATAAGCCTCAGGCTGGTTCACAGGATGTTATCCATTTCTTGCCAGTCCATATTCCTTTATCTCTAGCCAGCACCTTCCAGTCTCCCATTCAAAGCAAGATTCAAGTTGATCCTGCTTAGCTGTTTCAGGTAAGGCAGTAGCTCAACCTGCAACTGAGTTCTTCCCCCTTTCCTCCACAGAGCCCCAAAGACAGAACATGGAAATACACGTAGGTATCCCTTATCAAGACATCTGAAATCCAGACATCGTTGTCCAAGACTTTAGAAATAAGGTACTCATTCCATGTACAGGCTGTATTCTCTGCTCTGTAGTGCCTATGCAAACTTCATTGAAAAATGTCAAAGACGCCAGCAGATACACAAATGGGCAACAGTGAAAAGAGTAAGAGGAAGCATTCTTCATCATATTTATTCAATTATTCCAAAATCCAAACCCAACAAATCCACCTTCCTTTCCCAAGCAATCCGGATAAGAGATGATCAACCTGTATCTGCAACTTCCACTTTCCTAGGTGTGCTTAAGGTATAGTTGGTTCCAAAACCATAAAGGGCTGCAAGATGTGCTATACCACAGCCAAGTGCAGGACATAGGCTGATGCCCCATCATGAGATACTAACACATCTTTCAGCATTCTTGAACACTTAGATTTTGCTTTTTTGAAACTACCAGGTTTGAAGAATGTAACATACTACTACATCATGTCCAAAGGCCATATATTTCCAGACTCTCCAGTCAAGGGCCAAAGCTTAAAGCTATGGAAGCAGATAAATATTCCAGTTGGCAGAGGAGCCAACAGAAAGTGGCAGGCATAGATCTAAAAATATCATCCTTATTTTCCAAGAAAACTTTGCATTGGAAAAAATGAGGTATGTCATGGAAAGTAAGGTGAGACAGGTAAAAAAAATTCATCTCGAAGTTCCTATTAAGTCACAAGCCATGTTTTCAGCAGAACATCAAATGACAGTCCATTTTTGAACCTTAACGTGCAACCCAGAGCTATTTGCTTATGTTCAGAATGCACTTTTTCTGAAAATTAGAAGTACTACAAAGAGGAACAGTCTACTCAAGAGATCCTCTTTAGTTTGGTTGTAAACAAATATGAGAAATTCTTAATAGAAGCCACTGAATGCCAACTAATGAAAGTGGAGCAGTCTCATGAACGACTCTAGACTCCAGAGTTGTTTTCTGGTGGTGTATGAACATGGCCTTTTATACCTAGGTCATTTCAGGGAGAGAACTCTTCAGAGCCAGCCAAAAAAACAAAATCCCCAACACCATGCAAATGGTCAGCTGGATATGAGCCAATCAAAACTAAAACAGACTGTTACAGAACATGGTAGATTTCAAAAGAACAAAAAAAGCTGTATTGGTAACACCTTCTTAATATCCTAGGTGCAGAGCAAGAATTGAGCTGGTGGTCATGCAGTACATCAAACAAATGTACTATTTCTCTTTTATACTAGGAACTGAACAACCTCTTAACAGGAAAGGGTGAAACACAACTCATCAGAACCTGCAAAGCGCAATTTTCAATCTCTCATGTTCCCCTGATGTGTACTGATGATTGCAATGAAATGGGAATGTGTGTCTTTTTCCAGGTGCATTTATCCTGAAGAGTGCATTCCTCCGTTTCCTCCATTACAGATACTCAACAATCACTAGTCACTCTTTTTCACCACAGCTGAAGGTGGCAGACTGCCAGGGTGCCTAGAGGTTTGATGCTGGTACCTTGGAAATCTAAACTAACTTTCCAACTTTGCTTTTCCACATGCAGTCAGATTTAGTAGGTCAGAAATAGCCAAGAGCCACATTAAGAATTTGTAGCCGCCATACTTTGGCCCAGTCTCCAGCCTTCCATGAAGTCACTCTTATCTGCAGTATCATCTCTGCTTGCAAAAATCACTTCTTACAAAATTGGCTCATAGTCCGGACAATCCCATTTAAACAAAGAACTCAAAACATGAGAGGGGATGATTCTTCCCTGTGTTTGCCCTGTATGACTGAATTCATGCAGCCATTCAGTTCAAACATTTTCATAAAGCCTTTAACCACACTCGGAGCGCAATCCTAAACTGGAGTTAAAAAAGGTAAAGGTTTCCCCACGACTGAATGGTCTAGTCATGACCGACTGTAGGGGGCAGTGCTCATCTCTGTTTCAAAGCCTGTAGAGCCGGCGTTTTGTCCAAGGACAAGCTTCCGTGGTCATATGGCCGGCATGACTCTAGGAATGCCGTTCCCTTCCCACCGAAGTGGTCCCTATTTATCTACTTGCATTTAAGTGCTTTCGAACTGCTAGGTTGGCAGGAGCTGGGACAAGCAACGGGAGCTCACTCTGTCACGCAGTCTTGAACTCCCAACCTTGCGATCGGAAAGCCCAGCAACAGCGCATTAACTCGCTGCGCCACCACATCCCTAACTGGAGTTAGGCCAGCATAAACTAAGCCAGCAAAGTTTGGCCAGCACAACGGCCACCATAAAGCGTGTTTGGACTACTCTCGGAGTCAGGGAGGATAGTTCACATCTGTGTGCTGGCCTCTCTGACTCCAAGAGTGGACAAAACATACTTTACAGTTGCCCTTGTGCTGGCCAAACTTTGCTGGCCTAGTTTATGCCAGCCTAACTCAGTTTAGGATTGCGCTCTCAATATGGCAATAAATAATCAAACCTAGAGCCCAGCGCTAGTGACAAGCTTACAACCAAGTCTCAGCAGTCTTCATATCCCATCTTAAATGCTCCCAGGATGAAACAGTATCACTTATCAATACACACTAGACAGGAATCAGGGTTCCCAGCTGATGACCCAGAGATCCTGTCCACTCCTTTAAAAGATCAATAGCACTGAGAGGGGATGCAGGCACTGCCTGCATTTCCGCATTCCTTTAACAGGCATTTTATCTTCCCTCCTCCCCTCCTTGCTTACAAGACAAAATTTAAGTCCTGCTTACTACAGCAGACAAGAAATCTGCATCTTATTTTGCTGCTTCAGAGCTTTTTTTAAAAAGGGATAACCTGGAACAATCAGGCCTGACAGCTTGTAACGCCAGTAAGCATGGATGGTCTCTTACTGAACCAGTTCTCTAAACAAAAACAAAGAATCATCAGAGTAAATATTCCCAATTCAGAAGTAAAGTAGAGTCACTTCTGGAAACAGAACAGCCCCTTCACCCTGTTTTAAGCAATAACTATTCTGCCTCTGTTAATCGCTCTATGCTAGCTAAAACAGCAGATGTTCAGTATTCTGTTTTTAAGAATAGGGCTAGGTAAACAGCTGTGGATTTAGCATTAGGTTCAATATGCTGACAACTTAGAACAGGTGGGCTTGGCTTAGAAAGTGGATAAGGTAAAAACAGACTCAGCTCTCTCTGGCCTCTTGTCAATCCACAGATGATGCCTGTACATGTTATTCCTACAAATATGAGATGTCCCTCATATTTGTGGGATCAGGAACACATCTTTAATTATGAGCTAAGCATTGCTATTTTCTTCACCTATTAAAGGAGCTATCCAATGGTTCTAGACTTGGAACTGAAGACAGGCCTTCCTTTAGGAACAGATCTTTAAAAATTTTTTAATGAAGTATTCAAGCGGCTTACAAAGAATGCAAGCTACATACTATGTACACTACACAGACCATTCAAGAAATACTGCAAATTTTCAAAACTAACACACCACAGTATGCAAAACTAGATTTCTCTATGGTCACCACATTTACAAAACTTGCAATACTTACTAGACAAGGGTAGAATTACTCCCTGTTACATTGTACACTTCTAATAGGCAAACATGCCATGACACCATTTAAATGTTCCATAGCATGTCAGCAGCTAGCTGATGGAGAAAACAGAAGCATTTTCACTAGCATTATCAAATTCCTTTAAAAAAAAAAGGAAACAATGCTTCTGTTTTTCAGTTACAGTCATCACTCAATGAAAGACAAGCTCTTTTTATATTTTCCAAGAGTCAATATCACCTCAGTAATATATGCTATTTTTACAAGTGTGTAAGAGTCTCAAAGCAATTAACAGCCATAATTTAGTAAGGAATTGTTTAAACGCACACACTCATGTGCACACGCGCACACACTTAATTCCAACTCATTTCAAAAATGAACTAACCTTTCTGGTTGAGAAGTTGGTGACAATACCACCTAGTTCTTCCCTAAAGCTGCAATTATAATATGTAAATACACAGACTTGGTTCCTATTGATCACTTTATGAACTTAAAGTGAACTTAGTTTAAGCACTTTATGAACTTAGGTTAATCATTATTTGGACATAATTGTTCAGTCTCTAAAAAATAAAGATTGTGAAAGCAAGTATGAATTTCACAAAATATCAAACATCTGGTAGATCAAGTGGAAGATACCAAATATCAAACATTTGGTAGATGAAGTGGAAGGTACAGCCTTCATCTCCATAGAAAGTCTAAAGCTTTGCCCCTGTTTCGAACCAAAGCAAGTGATGTTCCACTATCTGTGACACTATTTGCCATGTAATCAAGGCAGATTTCAAATTTGCTTACCAGCATCTCTGAGTAAAATGCTCCATTTCACCAAAGGTTAGTTATCTTCAGTACAACAAGAAGCTTGTCTCTGTAAAATTCAGTGTTAAATAGATCCATTGAGCTGCTCACTTTGGATTCAGAAGTGCAGTGTCTACAATGCGATACTAGCTCATGCATTTTAATAGTCACTAGCTATTCAATCTTTGAACATATTTTAGAACCAAGCAACCAATGAGAGGCCACTACAAATATACAATACAATATGCTACCTCGCCAGATCTCATTAACCAACTGTCCATTTTACAACCTTATTTTTGTTATCATGGCTAAAAGTGGTAGTTCTATTCTTCCAGGAAACCACCAATTATTTCATATACAGTACTTCTATCAGATTCCAGCTTAACGTTATATTTTCTAGACTATAAAATCTAAGACTGCCTCTCCTTGTGTGAAATGTGCACCAAATGCTTTGTTACCTATTATGTACAGTTTTCAATCCCATTATGACCATTTTGAAAGTAAATAGACCACATACACAGAGGGGCCCAAGTGCAGTATTTTGTTTACAAAGTTTGCTACCCTACCTTACAGCATTCCTTCAGTAACGTCAAAAGGAGCTCTGTAAATTAGTCATGCATCAGGGAATGCTGGGGGCAGGTTTACCTACCTTCCATGACTGCTGCTGGAGATCCAGCTCTAAATTTCACCCTTGAGCTGGACACTCTAGGAAAGGAGACATTTTTCCATTCTTCAGGCCACTCTAGGAACTGAGAGGTCGTCAAGAAGTTCGACCTCCTGAGGAAGTCTCCATTTCTAGAGTGCCTTGCTCAAGAGCAAAGTGGAGAGCAGGAGCATCAGTACTAACCCTGGAAAGTAGGTAAGCCTACCCCACCAGCCCCCTCTCAACCATTACCCATCTTAGAGAGCTCCATCTGTGGTAGTGCCCCTCTCTCCATAAGGACAGTCTAGGAACCGAGACATTACTCCATTCCTAGAACACTCCTGATGGCGAGAAGAGCAGAGCTGACTCAGCTTTCTAAGGTCAGGGTTTAATGGATGCATGGGGGAAGTATATTCAGATTTAACAAACTTCTGGCAATAATGGACATGCACCCCTTTCGTCTATTAATTGAGGGTTCGCTTTACTTGGCTTTCATCCAGAGTTAGAGATGAAGGGGAAAGGAGAATTAAACACATATTTCTTTAACGTTAAACCCTGATGCCCAGAGATGCAAGTAGCTCCATCAATATTTCTGTCACAAAAACCCTCCTAGGGATTCTCAATTGTTATAGCAGTGAGCCTGCTTTGGCCGATTCTCCTCATCCACGAAGTAGGATGGCACAGAGCCCAGACACAAATTGGTTTGTTAGCTTACAGCAGCATCCACCTGTGCTCCAGCGGGAGGGGGAAAACCCCCAGCAGGAAACAGACTCCTGTCTGGAGACACTCTTCTTCAAAAGTCATGCCACGAGCTGAGGGAGAATACAAAATACCTACTCAAGGGAGGATGGACACACACACACACACTAGATGAAATGCACTGGATTGTGATGCCGGTAAAATAATTTCAAATGAGCTAGACAGCATGTGCACATCTAACTGGATAGAAGACTCAGGGCCACCTAGGAAGAAGGACTTGTCTCACACAGTCAGGCTTGTACACTCAGTATAAGGGTCAAGTAGACAAAGATTGTGCTGATCAGGCTAGTTCCCTGTTCTTTGGTGTATATTTTTGCCTGATACATAAATCAAGGTTATATTAAACCATGGGGGTGGGGGCAAGGGAAGGACACAAAGGGTTTCTCAAGCATTTTGCCTCTTGACTATTTTTCCACCAGGGGAAAAAAATACCTTAAACCCAAATTATTTTATACGGTGCCTGCTAAGCCATCATTTCATAGCCAGTTACTCTGAGATTTGAGACAGTACTCATTTGCTCTCTGAAGAAGGGCACACGCAAAATATGTATAACTGGGATGTGCTGCAAAATAACCACCATCTTCCTCCACCCCTAATATTGTACTTCTGCCAAGTTAAGGTTATTTATTTATTTAAAGATTTTTCACCCTGCCTTTCCTTTGCTAGGGTAGATGCCCAAGGCAGCTCACAAATTCCTGGGAAAACACGCAGTATAATCCCTTCAGTATAACTGGGCAAGTTGCTGCCTTTGCTTCCTGGTCCTCATCGGGCAAATTATAGCTTGCAAGAACAGAGCACCAATGATACCATGTTCTTTTGGAGACTGTCTGCAATATATAGCAAGACACTGCTGTATTTGTAACAAGAGCACTAAGGGCCCAATCCTATCCAACTCTCCAGCGCCAATGCAGCAGCAATGCAACCCTGAGGTAAGGGAACATTCTCTTAACAAACATTCTCTTAACCCTTGAGGAGGCCTCCGTGACTGCCTCCCCATCTCAAGATGCAGTGCACACCCCATTGGCACACCTGCATCAGTACTGGATAGTTGGATAGGACTGAGCCCAAAAAGCAGCTTTCTAACAAGCTCTGATATTCTGAGGACGTTTTCCTTAAAGATACAGATTAGCTTCATCCGCCTCTTAACACTATACAATCTTCAGCTTTGCTCAAGCTTTGCTCAAATGTTTGCACCACTACATAAGGCATCAATGCCCCCATTCAGCCAACATTAATGATATCGATTAAAGATATCACAAAAAAAGACGTCATGGGGGGGGGGATGCGAAAAAACAAGCATCTAAGTTGGCCTTCAAACACAAAAATGTAATTTCTTCCAAATACAAAACCTACAAAAAGTTACAGAATTACAGGAGCTTGTAAAACAGACCACTAACGGAAAAGTAACTTGGAAGAATTAAGCAAGTGAAACTCCTAGCTTTTAACCCAATGAGGTGGCCAGCTAAGCTTTAAAACAATGGGAGTAGGGGTGAACAGACATATAGCTGACAATTAAGTGCCCTAGCACCCAATTTGTTTAGCAGCGATTGCTATAAGGCAGTGCTATTCAAACGGTGGGTCAGGACCCACTTGGTCCTAATGCTTGTTATATTCCTTTTGTAAGTATTAACAGTTTGTATTTTCAAGTTCAAGTGAGGTGTGTTTTTTAAAAAAAAAATTTAGTTCACCGCTTTTACAGAATATTTTATCTAATCTTGCTTTTTGTCAGAGATGTTCTATGGTTGTGCAATTGCTGCAATCCAAGAATGCCAGTTTGCATTCCAGAGGTGTCATTTTTATTACATCACACTGACAGCACTTCCTGTTTGATGATGTCACTTCCAGCTATGACATCACATCCAGGGATGGAGAGCAGCATGATATAAGCAGTCACCACAGTTGGGTCTACCAGCACATTCACTGCATTTGTTGTGGGAAATATCTAGCTCAATGCTCAGTATAGTTCAGAGTTCAATGTTAAGCTTACATAGGGCCTGAGGTTCAATATTTGGCTGCTCTGCCTGCCCCTTCGACAGGCAGAAGAGGCAATGTTGGTCTAGATGAGTCTGTGGTTGGATAGTATAAGATTTCATATGTTCAATGAACTGGTCTGCGACTGTCTAGTTGTCATGCTGGTAGCGGAGTCAGAGGACTATACCCAAGATAGGAGAAAGTCAGAGCTGTTTCATTATGGAAACTGACCCTCTCAGGACTACAGACCAAGCCATTAATTACTGGTGCAATTTCACAGTTATATTTAAATCAAGCCAAGGGATGTGACCATTGCAACGTGTCCCTCAAGTACAGTATGTCTAGCAACTGTGGCTTCACCTATACCAGGTTCATGCATACAGGTAAATATGAAAGATACTACTGTATCTTTCACACAAAAACACATACAAGCCATTTATCTGCAGGTCCGCCAGCTCACAATATGCACAGGGGCTGCAAACCTCTTTTCTCTAAGCACGGTTTCAGCAGTGTATTGCTGGGGGAAGAAGTGAACAAACCATTAAAATGGTTTTAAAAGTCTGTTCAGTTGAAAGAGAGAAAAGCATAAAAATACAACATGGTCCAAGGACACCATTAGATTTCTTATTTATGAAAGTTCTTAGATACTTGGCAAGTTATTCTTCCATTTGTTCAAGCCACATTTTCCTATTAAGTATGAGAAGTAGGAAGTGGGGGCCTTATAACAGTATTCAACGCCTGCTTTCCTGTGTTCCTTCCTCCAAAAAAAAAAAAAAATCCAACACCCAATTTATTCTTGTTTTCAAGGAACGCCAGATCTAATTTCCTGGGCTGCCTGGCAACAGGGTTTATTACATTTGTAATCTCTCTTTGAATCTCCATTTCCCCTCCCTCTGGTCCTCCTCAAATCCCCTCATGAGTTGTGAAACAGCTGATATGGTTAGTCTTGCCTTTTTATTAATAACCCTCAGAGCTTTATGTAAAAAAAAATTATTCTGGTTCGCTAAAGATTTCACTGACTAGCCTCTGTTTTTAAAACCACATAAAATGTCACACCAAGGGCTTCGCGCAAAATAGCCGTAAGCAAGAATCTAATTAGCTTTTTATAGAAAGTTTTTTTTAAAGAAGCCACTGAGCTTGTTTATATATAAAGTAAGAAATTATTACAAGCCAGTAAACAATAACTTCATTTTGAGGGGTAAGAACTACTTTCGAGCTGAAACTTCCAACACACAACAGCAATTACCCAGCGCAAAGGGCCAGAAGATAAATATGAGGAGCCCACTTAAATCTTCAGCATTTCAAAGTATAAGACTGAATGGGATTCAGAGGAACAGCCAAGCCATATGGGGCAGGGTAAGTGTCCTTGGAAATGTCCCAAGACACCACAAGCAAGTACTTCACAGCTTCCTAAAATTCTTTTGAAAAATGGGCCAGCGTACATACTCATGGCCAACACTTATGACTGCAACACCAAGTGGGGACATGTATGCAGTGGCGTTTCTACAGGGATGGCAAAGCTCTAAGTTTTGCAAGAAGCCTTACCTTGCAGTGGAAATCACTCCTCTCCTGCACCGTTCTAGCCAATCCTCACAGGGAAAAGCAACATCTTGGCGTTGCTTACTGGCTACAGCAGCAAGGGAGAGGAGGGATTTACATGACAGGGTAAGGCTTCTTGCAGCACTTAGAGCTTTGCCATCCCTGTAGAAACGCCTCTGCATGTATGCGCAAATGAATAATCATACCCCAAAGACAGAACACATTCATGATCACGGCCAACACTGGGAGGTGGAACTCTTCAGTTGTGGTACCCAGTTTGGGAAACTCTTCCCCCACTGCAAAGTGCGACTACGCTGCTATTATTTTGGTATCAGGTAAATAACTTTTTCTCTTCTCCCAGACATTGTAATGTTTTGATTATGCTTTTGTTTTTAACTGCTGTTTCAACATTGTTGGGGTGTTTTTACTTGTAAGCTGCCTTAAGGTAAAGGGTTTCAACATTGTTGGGGTGTTTTTACTTGTAAGCTGCCTTAAGGTAAAGGTAAAGGGTTCCCCACGACTGAATGGTCTAGTCATGACCGACTGTCACTGTCCCCCCCCTTGCCCAAATCAGGCTTTCCCTTATTTTTCCCTCTAAAGGGATATGGTAGCAGCTTTTGGTATATTGAATTTTAGAAGAAGATGCACCTATTCCCTACTCCCATGAAGTCAACTGCACTTTTGTTACAATGCCACTTTTCAAATGGAGTCTAGGAAAGGAAAAGTTTAGCTATAACAGTAGCACTTTCCCTTCCCTGTTTTAGTAGTCCAGCATTACTCAGTAATAAATATTTTTAAGGACTATTCTGCCCCATCAGAATTGCTGCAAGCAGAGGATCTAACTACATTTCCTTTTAGGTCCCATTAGCAACCACATTCCCCTCCTATTTCCTTGTGTCTATTTTCAGCAATTTAGAAGTGGCCTCTTCCTTAAGCAGAGATTAGATACAGATTACAAGATTGGGGTGTTTCTAAGAATGTAAAATACAGACAGTGGATGCACTGCCTTAAGAGGTTACAAACTGGAAAAAGGGAAAATGGGGAAATTTGGGCCTGTGAATTCCCTTCTCAGTGGTTCTGCTTCAGTCTTGAGCATATGCCAAGCTCTTCCCTTTTGATGCAGGCAGAAGCAGATAATCCAAAATCACCCAAGGGGACAGGGCTCTCCTCAGCATCCCCCCCCCCCAAAAGGAGCCCAGCGTTTCTGTTGGCATATCCACCAGACAAGTCTTTAGCTTTGCCATGACCTCTGGTGGGAAGAGATAGAGCTGGCTTGTGCCAGCACTTGGTGAAATATCTGAAGCAAAAGGAAAACTCTAAAGCGTCCAGCATTTATGGAGTGCACAGAGCCTCACTCCCTAATTCCGCCCAGGAGAATCAGGATTGTATAAAGTTGTTTAATATATATTAAAGTTGTTACATATATAACAGATTTATTTTGAACAGTACCACAGAACTAGATTTATGAGGCCTACTGAAGAAGCAGATGCGTAGAGAATCTGAATCAATTTAAATTGAAACAGAAAGGAATAATACAGAGCAAGAGATTGCACAAGTGGAACCCTCGCCTATTCCTGTCACTTCTCTATCATTACTGAAAATAGCCACTCAAAAACAAGGGCTAAAAACTTGAAACGCTTCTGTCCGATTGGTTTGTTTTTTTAAAGCGAGAGAACAGAGAAATTCTCTAGGTTCCAGGACAGAAAAAGAACAGAGTCCCCAGTTTGCTAATCACTTGTATAGATAAAAAAGCTTCCTACTCCTGAACCTTCTCCCCGTACAATTCACTCTAGCATCCAAACATTGGGTGCATTTGTTTCTCAGCTTCTAGAACTAGCAGCACTAGAGAGCTGTTTGCTAATCTCCTGGTAGCATGCTAAGGTCACATACATTTTTCTGATTCTCAAAAACAGCCTGAAACAATTAAAGTGGCTGCAATGGATTTCTACAGACATAAGCATGGCGGCTTGCATACATTACGGCAAAAATGGCGGCCTTCATGCATTTGAGTAGATAGGCCTCTGGTACTGTTCTATTTTTCCATTGGAATTCTCCCCAAAGAATGCTTTATCATGGAAATTCATACTGGTACACAGGCTTAGGTAAAAAAATCTAAGACAAGAGTAAGAATCTAGACAAGAATAATCATCTTGTACTAGAAAGAGAAAAACAAAAGGAACCCCATCCCAATTCTCAGAATGAACAAGACAGACAAAATATTCACAGAAGTTATCATATCCTGTATTCTCTACACAATTAGGAAAATCAGTGAGAGAAGAAAGGTGAAGGGTAAGGACTCACATGTGCAATGAGTACATCCATCAATTAATGTGAAGGGCCAGTTTGGGATTAGAAATGTCTGAACCAGCCCAATGACTGGCTGCTTATATTAATGTGTAATTTCATGCTCTGAGTTTCTCCAAATTAGAATTGTTCCAGCTGTATTAAAATTTTGGCAACATTTAACATACATGAACGCTTGTCATCCCTTCTCTTGTCTTTCCTCTACTGTTCCTCAGTGTTTGATTTGTGGCTCAGTGATCTGTGGCTTTCAGAGCCAAAGCTCACCCCAAGCCATTTAGCAGAACAAAATGGGAAGCGTCCCTAAGCAGAAAGTGTGCTCACTTTCCTCACTACTCAGTGAAAAGCGAATCCCACAAATGAGAGATTTCCACATCACAAAGGAGCATGCCCAGACAGACTTGACATTCAACATCTCCTTTTCATGAAATTAAGCACTGGAGTTTGTCCCCCCTCTGCCAACACTTGCCCTCCAAAACCTGAAGAAGCTGTCTCATACCAGCTTCCTGTCAGAGTCAAGTAGAGAGGTATGGAGACAGATACACTGTCTAGCTCCATACTCTTTATTTGACTCTGACAGGATGCTGCAATCCAAAGATTCCAAGAAGAGGTCATTCCCTCGTCACCTAAAATCATTTTCAATTGTGATGGAATGGGGTGACATGAACCTAGAACATTCTACAAGCAGATGAAGTGCTCCTTTCCTAAATAGTGGCCCTTCTAAACTTTCACATCTTCACAGAGGCCTGTCCTCAAAATCTTTCTCGAACTAAAATTATTCTCATTTTTTACTCACAGACTGAGCAGTCAGTAAGCAGACTGTAAGGAATCCCTGAAAAAAAAATTTCCTCAAAACTATTTTTCCTACTGCCCCTCACACATACTGCTTTTTCAGAGGCTTTGCTTGCTCCTAGCTCAACCCACCCCCATTCCCCCCTGTCCACTCCTGAATGAATGTGAGAACTTCCTGCACTCAGAACAACATGAATAGACCTGGCAGCTAGTCAAGGAGATAGTACAGGCCTATGAATGCCCCAAATTCAGCTTCTGTGCAGCCGCAAAATTAAAAGCAATTCAGAGGCTTCACAAAGGCCGGGCTATTTAATGGATTCAGCCTTTTATTTGATAATATAATTAGGCAGCATACAAATGAAAAAGGCTTTTCCAAGTGTCTATGCTGAACAAGCAGACCCCAGTGACTTCTCCTGACACTCTTCTCTTTTCCTTGAGATGATGTAATTATTGCAGTACTGCAACACTTTTAAAGTCAAAGTAGGCTTGAAGAAACTTATGGACTGGGTTCATGCACTTTGGTGCAATATTTAACTCCCTGATATGTCCTTCCCCTGCCCTGAAAGGCTCAGACAACACTCCTACTTTCTCCATTGTCAAGTCTTAACACACACAATTCTACATTCTTGAATGCATGGCTAAATTCATGCACAGCCCAAAGAGAGCGAGAGCCTTCCTGACACACATTCTAAATTGGAAAGAGACCACATATTGACTGAAAGTCCTCATTTGAACCAGACTTAGACACTCCAACAGGATAAAATCCCCAAGATTACCAAGATTCAGTAACCAAAGAGAGATTTCACCCCATATTTAACTGCTATAGTACATTCTCAAAAAGTGACCTGTGTGCTTCAAGTGGGTCAGCAACAAACAGGAAAATCAGAATGTCCCACTAATCCTTTTCTACAGCATGCCGAGAAGATACAAGAACACTTCACCAGTGCTGCTATTACTAGTGTCAGACAGCAATTTGTGTTCTGTTAACACTGCCCATGAGTCAGTCTCACATTTATGCAACCTAGGATGAAGCAGACCTAACAGCCACAGGAGACATATGGAGCTCATCAGTCCATCTCATTGCTTATCTATACTGACTGGCAGTGGCTCTGAAGGTTTTCAAACAGGGGTCTTTCCCAGCTCTACCAGGAGATGCTAGGAATGGAACCTTGTGACCCTACCATTGAAAAACAGGCATTATCAGAATATAATTCATTAGACACCCTATTTTGAACTCAAAACATACAACAGTGATTGCCAAAGTGTAACACCACCCACCCTTCATGCCTCCCATGACTGGTTACCTGATTTCTTCGAACTAGTTCTGTTTGGCCCAATGCAACAAAAGAGCAGCTCTGATGGATCTGATAAAAAAAGGTCCACTTACTCCAATACCCTTTTTCCAACAGCAGCCAGACACATCTCTAAAAGCTCACAAGCAAGGCATTGCTTAATCTCCAGGAGCCAGTACACTGCCCTAAACATGGATAGTTAGGTATGATAAACCAAGATTCATGAATTCACCTAATCTTCTTCTAAATCCATTTAAGCCACGTTTTTGTCATTAAACTTTCACAGTAGTTACAATAATAGTATATAGATAATATCCTCTCACACAACAAATACAGAAGCCATTTGTAAAGCCTCCAGGTATTACCCTCACAGATGTCTTAAATATTGAGGCTATAGGTCAAGTACTGGTTAAATCTCCTTTAACTCCACATCAACCCAAGGCGCAGAAAAGAAAAATGCTCAAGTCAACAATAAGAGATTTCGAGGAGAACACTGTGGCTCATTTGAAAAACTGATAAAGAACAAATCAGCATTAGCAGGACGAGTGGTATGGGAATGCTTTGTACAAGGCCTTGTTCAATGATGCTAGCTCTACCACTAAACATGTCTGAATTACCTAATAATTGTTAGGTCCATGTGAAGACCAAAGCTGGGGAGTCCATCATTTAGCGAGGGGGGGGGAGAAACCTGTTCTTTATTCCTCCTTGCCCTGCCTCACCAGAACACTTGAGCAAAACAGAAACATTCTCATGAAATAGTCTATTTCCGAATGAATAAAAGAACCCAAAAATGAATTTCTCCTGAGAGAATAAAATACTATTTTAATACACATACTTGTGATTAAGGAACTAAGACGCAAAAAGATTTGAGAAGCTTTGCTACAACTAAAGCAAAACCTTCAATTTCCTAAAACTTCATGGTTCAAATTCAACACTCAGAACCAGAAGCCATATATCTCAGTGTTACCAATTCCAGAAAAACTAATATTTTCAAGGATACGGACTGGGCTGGAAGGAGATAAACAAAATAAATACAATTGTACTGTGGGTACAATCCTAACCTGGAGTTAGGCCGGTACAGTTTGGCTGGCACAAGGGACACCATAAAGTATGTTTGGACCAGAGGTGGCCTTGTGGTTTCCCCGCCCAGGGGCAAATCCCAGTCATATATCTTCCACCCCAGAAGTAACTGCAGTGAAATCAACATATCACTGCAATCACATTATGCAAGCAGCTGCTCTGGCAAGGGGGGGCTGCCTTCAGCAGTGCAAAGGGCTGCTGGTGGTCCCACCTTGTGGTGGTGTGAGGCAGCTCCCTGTGAGTGGCTTTGCGCCACTGCAACGGGCAACAGTTCCTCCAACAGTCAGAGGAACAATTGCCCCTTGCCGGCTTCCCTGGCTTCATGCTTCCATGCACCCTGCGCAGCCACTTCTCATTCTCGGGGAGGGGGGGGGGGGGGCAGCCAGTGTCACACAGATGAGCGCTATCCTCCCTGAACCCAAGAGTGGTCCAAATGCACTTTACAGTGGCCCTTGGGCCAGCCAAACTTAGCTGGCCTAACTGTAACAGCCTAACTCCAGCGCACTCAGTATGGTGATAAAGATACTATTGAAAAATTGTGTCTTATGTGGATAACAGAACATCTATCTTTATTGCTACCCGATTCCATTACAGGGATTTTATTTTTTTGATCTCTCTCTAAAAATATGAGTTTACTTCTGCATGTGCCCAATAATATTAAGGTCCACATACAGTTTCTAAACCAGATATAATAATGAATCCTTCTATTTGCTTACTACTATGCAAATAGCTTCTATTTTCAGCTTAATTCTATTCCTAATTTTCCTAAGTGCCAGAAACGAAGTCCTCACTTAAAGTTGTTGATAGGCTCTTCGAAACAGCTACTTTAAGCAAAACCTAATAACAAAACCAATGTTACCATTGGTTAATACTTAATATATGTAAACAAATGTTCCTACAACATATTTCTAGTCACAAAAATATCACTAAACTTCTGAATAAAGACCCAGAACACTTCTAATATTAAACACTGAAATAAGTATGAGCTTTCTGGGCCAAAGAAAACCCATGCAGACATGGGAAGAACATGCTAACTCCACATAGAGAATGCCCTAGCAGGGAATCTTTTTTTTTCCTCAACAACTTTAAAACGGAACAAAACAACTTTTGCAGGATTTGCAGTACTTCAGTAACTTTTGGGTGCAGCAGCTTGTAGCCCCATTCTTAGCACTGCACACATCTCTGTAAAAGCAATTTACACTTGAAGAGTCATAAATATACCAAACAGTATAATCGTATTAGCTAATATGTTTCACATTTAACACTCAAACAACATTTAGGACGATATGAAAGTACTAAATCTTGTTTTCTCAAAGATCAGGCATCCCCAAAAATAAAAAATACACATACTGCTAGAAGATCTGCAGTAGTTCTGGGCATCCCAACGGAATGGATGATGAGGATATAGTACAGGCTATACTAGGAACAGAAAGTAAATTACTTCCATCTTCCTGGACAAGAATATTTGGCCAGAGTACTCTAGCCAACGGCTGTATCCTGCATTCTGCATTACTGATCATGTCAGAAGATATTAATATCCATTTCTAGCCCAGTAGTGTAGTGTTCAATTTGACGCAGGGACACCTGAGAGCAAGTCCTCCTTCAGACCACAAAGTTCTCGAAATGGCCTTGGGAAATCTTCTCTCTCAGTCCAACCTACCATTACACACTTGTTGGGAAGAGAAAACAGGATAACTCCCATGTATAGCACTCAAATAGGATAGGCACATTTAACAGGATAGAACACAGTTGTGCTAGGGAGAAACTAATACAACCAGGGAATAATTACACTATGAAGAGAAAAAGTGAGTAATTTCAGCAGGTGCAGCATGTCAAACAAACAAACTTTTAATGGCATACAAAGTAAAAATATTACATTTGAAAGACAGCAGTAAGCATACCGACAATTTTTAAAAATTATTTTAAAATAGACATAATGAACAGTTTGCTCTGACTTTTAGTTATACAGTCTATAAAATTGGCCACTTTCTTCATCTTATCCGCCACTGCATCATTCAAAATATTAGTTGGGGTGTAGGAGCAGGAAGTTTGGAGCATGGAACGAGGATTGTGGAAGGAAGGAGCAGTTAAATGCATTGAAACAGCACTTCAAAGAGGCAGTACAAGAAGATGGAAATATGGTCAACTAAAGAAGCTCCTCTTCTACTACAGATACAGAGGAGCTTAATAGCAGTCAAATACCCATCAACATGGCTTGAATGACTAAGAGGTGTAGATACAAAAGGGAAAGGAAGCACAAAGGAATCTAGAAGATGAAAATATTAATGAACTTTTGCCAGAGAGAGATTTAGACAATGCAGGGGTTAGAGGATGCAGGCACTGGAAAGACATTGAATCAAAACAAAGGTTTAGCAGACAATGGAACTCCAGGGAGCCTGGCCGAGAACTCAGCTACTGCAAGTCAACTCCAAGGAGAGAGAGAGAGAGAGAGAGAGAGAGAGAGAGAGAGAGAGAGAGAGAGACAGAGAGAGAGAGAGAGAGAGAGAGAGAGAGAGAGAGAGAGAGAGAGAGAGATTCTACTAGATGGAAAAGAGTTGAAAATTTCACTCCTGTGGATTTGCTCTCTGGAAAGGAATGCTCTCTGGGAAAACAGCAATTGTGTCCACCATACCAAATTTCAAGAAACTTCATGGAGGCTCAGTTCAAGAAAATGCTGTCTATTGATGAGTATATTGAGAGGAAACATGAAATGATTAAAAACTTCAACCATTCAGTCAATGACATGGTCAAGAGGCTGGCTAAAAAAAGTACTGACCTGAAGACATCTCAGAAAGCAATTTTAAATAGTAATTCCAAGACAATTCTCTTGGGAGTATAAATAAAAAGTATCATCTCGGAAGTCATCATTCAACCTGACCAGCCTCTCAACAACAACAATGAATGTCAGATTCTCTGAATCCACAAGGGGTAATGAGCACAAGTGTTCTTTGACCAAGACTCCATCTAGAAAATCTTCATTCCTGAAATCCTTCACCCCAGAGAGTTAGCAGAACAATACTTCTATAACTAACATCATCAAGGGAAGTTCAACAAAATGTGCGCTAACAGAAAATGCATCCAGCTCTACTCTTACCTCCTTTAAATTTTCAGGTCAGACTTCATAACCAAGTACCAAGAAGCCAGTATTTGATCTCCAAGCAAGTCTGTCAAGACCACTCAGTTATCAGCCACACAGAGGAAAGCTGAAACCTTGGGGTAAATCAAAGGAGAACATTTCACATGCATGTTCCCTGAAAGTGAGTGATTACTCCAAGAACAGAATGAGGAACAATTAGGAGGCCTGTGGGGAAAAAGAGAAAGGCAAGTTAGCAATCCTAACTAAAGTCCTTCACTGTGATGCAGCAGTGCTGGTAGAGCCTCCACTGCGCCCACTGTGAGAAGAAAGGCTGCTGGAGGTCTCCCTGAGATAAGAGGACATTCATTCCCTTGCCCTGGGGAAATTGCCAGTAGCCACTCTGGGGCTACTAGGACTCACTACAGCAAAATCTGCTCCACTGGCAATTGAGCAGCCCCATGACAGGAAATCAGGCCCAGAAGGAGGAATAGGATATGGTAGTAGCCATGGAGTTATAATAAACATGGAGAAGAAATGACGTCATATTCTTGAAACTTCCGGTCTGGTCTAACAATATGGCCGACGCAATGGGTCTGGTCCCATGGTCTGGTCTAACAATATGGCCGATGCAACTCCATGGGTCTAACAATATGGCTGACTAATTATGCGGAATTAAACCTTGGAATTGCATATTAACTCATAATTAGGTTACCAATGATGTTTCTCCACGATCACACGTTGTTATTTTGGTAAGTTTTTACTTCAGGAGTAAACGATTCAGTCCTAAACACTACGCGCAAAGCAATCTGAAATGCTTGGAATCAGCATTTTGAGTATAAAAACATGGCCACTAAGCCCGCCCCCTCTGGTCTCACTTCGTTCCTATCTAACTGCATGGGCAGGGCCACCCCCTGGTAGTAGCCATTGCCACCATTTCTGCCCCTCTCCCGGGCCCTATCCCCTCGCCTACCTGCTCCAGCAGGCACAAGTCTGCAACTGGTGCCAGCGCAGGCCTTCCTACCAAAACCATGAGCCCTTTCAAACTTACCTGGGAGTAAGTCTTACTGAACTCAATAGGCCTTACTTCCAAGTAGACACATGGGATTGTGCTACCAGTCTAAAAACGAATTATGAGCAGAGATGCTAAAGTTTGGAAGACACAGAACTGATACCAGCCACTCCAGCTTCCATTTTCCTCACGATAGCAAAGAAAAACCATGAAGTATCATCTTCACAGAACACCACTAGAACACTAGGCACCAAGCATATATTGCCTCACAGAAGGCAACCATAGACCTTTGGAGTATCTAAGCAGCACAATATACAAGTCGGCTGTAGTCAAACGGTCAAGTGCATGTATCTTTAAACATTTAGAGCCCAATCCTATCAATTTTTCAGCACTGATGCAGCCGTACAATAAGGCATGCGCTGCATCCTGTGGCAGGTTGGCACCTATTGCGGAGGCCTCCTCAAGGTAAAGAAACATTAGTTGGGGCTGCATTGTGGCTACATTGTCGCTGGAAAGTTGGATAGGATTGGGCCCTTAGTCTTTTAAAATGCACCCTGTTCCTGACACAGCTGGCTGCCCTGCAAACAACTGCACCCTCTGGCATCATCTGGACACCACTGACCCCATCAAGCTTTAAGGAGGGAGCTGCAAGTGCGATCGGCAACCTGGGTAATATAACAGAATATGGAGAGCTGACCAGGGAGCACATGGAAAGCAATGTGTGCTCTAAATGTGTTCTTTTGCAGGAGAGATTTTAATTCATCACAGCAACAAATGTTATGGAGGCCAAGACCTTCTAGGACGCATTTATCTAAGTCAAGTGTGATCTGAAAAACCTTGATGCGTAAGACGCTATCAATTGCTTCTGCTGTTATGATATAAGAGCAGAAGCATTCAACAGCCCTAACATATATCACGTTAATCTTTCACTTCTAACTTGGACTAAGTCAAAAGATGAATGCTAATCCATTTTAAGTGCAAGACGCATCCTTACTGTACCACAGGCCTCAAGCATCAATCGTTCAGAACCCTCAGAGTAAAGCCCTTGGAATGCACTCTATCCACAAAACAAGACTTTGCCTCTCTGATTCAGGAGTTCAGGTCTCAATATTGAGCTAAGCCATGACAAGATGGATTTCAACAGCTTGTCCAAATAAACAGATTGAAATCTGCGGCAAAGTCCGGCATGAGGTGGGGGGGGGGGAGAAGAGAAGAAACCTTATTCACTTCTTTTTCCATTGAAAAGGATAGTCTCAATTTTGGCAGATGTACTAGATCAGCATTTCTCAAACTGTGGGTCATGACTTGATTTTCAGGTGGGCCCCACAGAGCCTCCAATGAAAACAGGGGAATGGAAAGATCAGAAAACTAATTGCCTCAAGCCCTGAGGCTATTCAAAAATTAACCTGCTACTAATTGCCCTACAAACAGCTGAGCTCCTGCAGTTTGCAAACTTGTGAAATACGGGGAGAAAAACGTTTGAGCATCAATTTTCTGGCCTCCCCTGCCCCAGTCTGTCAATGACAGGTAGTGGGGGCTGGTAAAGGCTGGACCACATAACTAAGCCCCTCAAGCCTTGAGACTATTCATTAGGGCTGCCTCATTACAAGAAATAGACCAAGTTATTTGCAAATAAATGCATTAAATATTGCTTGTAAATAAATATATTATTTCTTTCTATCACCTTTTTTTAGTCTCATAAAGCTAGGTGAGGCCTGATATAGGATCATTTTAAAAAGTGGGTTCTGATGCTAAAAAGTTTGAGAGAAACTGTAATTCAATCACTGGGACAGATGTAGTAAAGATTTAAGGCCTGTGCAAATGCTAGAGTCTAGATATCTGAATCACATTTACAAGATTAGGAGTCAGTCTTTGGGTTGCACCAGGGGGTGGCCGTGCCCATGGAGTTAATACAGAATTATTGAAGCCTAGGGGGCGGGCTTAGCGGCCATGTTGGTACGTCCAAAACATCGCTCATTCCAAGCATTTCAAATGGGTTTTCGCATGATTAGATGTTTAGGGCTGAATCGTTTACTCCTGAAGTAAAAACTCACGAAAATAGCAACGTGTGATCGTGGAGAAACATTACTGGTAACCGTATTATGAGTTAATATGCAATTCCAAGGTTTAATTCCGCGTAATTATATTACTGAACATACCGGACGAAATGCCGCTTGCTGTCTATTTAAACTCGGATTGCACTGTTTTTTTTTACTTCTAGACTACGAAGAGTATTTTTTTTAACTTCTACACTCACCCCCCCCCCAAAAGAAAAAAAACCAAATTCTGTTAGTGTTCAGTACTCACGGTCGTTTTATTGAGCCGATGTAATGTGAATACATGAATCTTTCCGCGGAAATTAAATCCCATTTTTCGTTAAGCGATTCGCACACCCGTATGCAGAACACGCAGGCATGCTTAAAGACGTTGAAATTAACTTTTACACATGCGCCGTGCGAGCGAGAGAGCCCCTCCGGCGGCAATCCTCCTCCTTCACGGCAATGATCTGAGTCAGCCATTTTTGGGAGTCCTCGGCTTCAAGAATGTGACGTCATGTCTTATCCAGCTATCTAACATCCTTGGGTTGCACACTCTGAGCTGAATAAGTCTTAAAGGTTACTTTTGCATCACTAACACGAGTAAGGGATCCTGTTGCAACCAAACTTCAAAGTTTGCTTATAAGCTTTGGTTAAGACGTCCTAACAATAGAAAATGCTGCACAGCTAAATCCACTACCAATTCTTACTTCAGCCATATCCGTAAACATCAAAAGACATCAATACATAACAAGCTGCCAAAGTTCCTATGGTAGTTTTAACTTCCACTTGAGTTTTTAAACCCTCATGACCACACACATGCTTGAAAAATGATAGCAACTGGTGCCAATGCTGCAATCTTAAGTCCATTCACTACAAACCCAGCCCAAATGAACATAGGATTTACTCCTGAGTAAACACACAGAATTGCAATATAAAAGGATTAGAATCAAGTAAACTCTTGAAGTTTCACATTTTAGGATTGGCATTAAATAAAACAAACTTATGTGTAGGCAGGCAAAAATGGTTAATTAGCCTATACAGTATTGTTCAAGTCTAGGCAAGTCTACTCAAAAGTAAACCCCCATTGCAATGGGACTTACTCCCAGTTAAGTGAATTGGATTAAAGCTTCAATTATAGTCTGATTGATTTCAATTACATTAATTAATTGAAAATAATGCCTAGAACTATATCCCCTATGTACTAAGAACGACTTATATACACATTACTCAAAATGGATATGAACACAGATATCTAAAGATAGCAAAATACTTTTCAATGAAGAGATAAAGTGACAGTGCAACTTGAGTGCATGATTTCTCAGCATTGGAAGGGAGGAGGGATATGATTTTTAAAAATCCAATTCAGAAAATCTAGCCTTTGATTTGGAATCAAAGCTCTCCGTTTTCATTCCACGCAGCTGGGCGTGGAATGTGTGTTTAAATTTTGTCTGTCTGAATTTTTGCAGATTTTTCTTCCTTTTAAATTTTGTCAATGTTTCCCTTTGAGATGACAAAGACTTAAACAAAAATTCATAATTGGCACATTGCTGCAATCCAAGAATGATAGTTTGCATTCCAAGAGTTTCATTTGATTATGTCTCAATGATAGCACTTCCTGTCTGATTATGTCACTTCTGGCTATGACATCACTTCTGGGTTAATGACATCACTTCTGGTGGGTTCCAACATGTATACTAAAAAGTGGATCCCAGTGCTAAAGTTTGAGAACCACTGATTTATTCCATTGCACGCAGGATAGAATACTCATTGCTGAATCACTCAATTTGCTCATTATTTTAAATTGCAAAATGAAGAGCTTTTCAAGACAAAGTGGACAGAAAGCAAAAACTAATCATCTTAACAGTACATATGCATAATAAGAACTCCAATTCACATGCATCTCACGTTGCAGCTTTAACACTGTTTAGTAAACATCATGCTTCCTCTTATTAGATAAGATTTGTTTTCAGTACTAACAATTAATAATGTCAAGGTGAGAGAGCCCTATTTTTACCGTCCTTCGAAGTGCAGAAAATAATTAAACTGAAGTAGGGGACAACCAGAGTGGGATCCACACAAGGATGGAATCAAACTCCAAGCCGGCCAGCAGTTGGGAGGCCATGGGGAACTCAGAGCCATCCCTGAAAAGATCCAAGCCTCAGAACAAGGACCAAACAGGACTCTAAAACCCTCACCGGAACATGAAGGTTTTTGTTGGGTGAATGATTGTTAAAATAACAGAGCACTTTCCCAGAAGGGGGGGCAAAGGTATTAGAAAGCAAAGTAAGCAGCAGAAAAGATTTGAGAACCTGCTTACTTTGATGTGTTTTGGAAATGTGTGACAGGGAGGAAGGGAGGGGTTGTATTGTTAGTAAACAGGCACCAAAGGCACAGATATTGATCAGATGCACTTAGTTCCTTGCCCTGTTTATGCATAATCGTATCACACCACTACTGGACACAGGGATTTGGCTATTCACATAACATGCCGGCTCCCTGCCTGCCACCTCAGAATGACCATTGTCAGGATGAATGGGGAAGGAGGAAAGTGGGGAGGGGAGGATTCCAACTCTTCCTCTTCCTGTGCAGGTACTAAGAACACCGATAGCCTATGGATTGACTCCATACTGATATTTCTGCATAACTATGTCTTTCGTATATCGGTGTTTCCTGATTCTAATGCTTTTGTATGTCCTCTTCATGCTGGCACCACAACAGCCTCGATCAATACAGTCATGCCTTGGAATATCAATACAATCTTGCCTTGGAGTGTAAACAGTATTCTTCTTGCAACATCCTGAATATCAGAATCCCACTGTGCCTCAGATTGTAAATGTTTTCAAATGTAAATTGTTACCTGCATTTTGACTGTATCAATACAATTTTGCTTTTGTTGGACTGCGGCTATTATATAGATTCTATCGTCTTTCTATTTGATTACCAATGCTAGCATATAAAATGTGAACTCTGATGTATGATCTACACAGGTCTGTGCTGTTTAGCTCCTGTGTATTATAATTAGCCTTTTTTTAACCATTTCCCATCAAATCCAGTGCTGGTCTCTATATTTGGCCTTCATTTAATCCACGCTTGTTCCTTGGGTGTTCTAATCTTCTTTCAAATGCACACCGGGTGAAACCCTCACCTTGGTCCCTGACAACATTGTGAACAGACCCATCTTTCAAGGACTAAGAACTGTTTCCCTCTTCCACATTTTTCAGAGCAACCAAAAGGAGGCAAAAGCAAGAAAATCATTTCCTAAATGTAATCTTCCACTACTTTACCGGCCTACAAGGAAAAGGAATCATCTTATTTGAATTCAAGTATTTCAAATGTGACATTAAAATGCGCAGTTTCACACACTACCAAAGGATAACAGGGTAACGTAAGTTGGGCACTGAATTCAGAGTGGCTGACAATGGCCTAGTTCTGAACACCAACCTAGACAAGATGCAACAGCTCCACAACTGGAACACAACAGGCGTTCCCCCTCCCTAAAAAAAATAATAAAAGGCTGTGAGGTAGCCAGAGAGGCCTAGCCATGATGACCCAAACTTCACATATACCCGAAAGCTGCTACAAAATTAGCCTTATTATATAGGTTTTCCTCTCTGCAGGCAATAGACTCAATTTATGTTGGAGAATTGGTATATAGGTCAAAGGGCTACACCCCTCCTCCCATACCATGGCTTTGATCCAAGTCAGGCCTCTTGCATCTGCTTTTTGACTGGGGGGGGGGAGCATCAGGAGTTGTGAATACAGAACTCCCACATCTAGCCAGGTCTGGCTTACACTGGGGTGGTAAACCTGTGCGTGAGACATACCGCATATGTATGCTCCTTCTCTATGCTCACTCACATACTCACTCACCCACTCCCCCTTCCTTCATCTAGAGGGCATACCAGGAAGAAGCATTTTAATCTAGCTCTCTCCTGCATAGACTAGTATTCTCCATAAAAATATTCCCCCCTTGTTAATCACGCTTCTCTGTTCGCAGGACATGGTGACATGCTTCTCAATCACATGAGCCCCCACTTACAGTCTGAAGTGATACAGTTTTCCATCACATTGTGAAAAGTAGCCATGATGTGTCTCAGGGGCCATCTTTTCCGAACAGGAATTTAATGACTCTCCTGACCCAGAATCAGTCAGAACCTTTATTGGCACACAGACACACACACACACACAGAGGTAAATGTAACCAAGTCAACAAAATATATGCATCCTCACAAGATGATTCAGAAAAGCCACCACATTCTCCACTGTGGGAGACTCTCCTACTGACAGACAGAATATGTCTCAATTTATCACACTCCGGGCCAGAGTTAATACCACAACCTACCACTCTGCATGTTATCCGGCCCCAAGACTTTTTGTAAGGTAGAACACAAGCCGATTTTATCTGTTCTAAGAAGCAGCTTCTCTCTGGCCAAAATGACTGAAGTTACTGCATTAAACATGCCCCAGTTCCAAGTAGCTGGCTGGCAGGGTGGATAAAAATCCATTAAAAATAAATAAATAAAAATGGATTTTTTTTAATTTAAATTGGATTTTTTTATTTTTATCACATTTACTTTAATAAAATGCTTTTGGAGTAAAAATCTATCTAAAGATAGTTTTCTATTTAAGATACATTAATAATTTAGTCTATTCAGCATGAAATGGAGCTTAGTTACATAGCATGAGGCTGTATATTCTGCAATATTTACACTTTTGGTAAACTCATTCAATGAATCCAAGCTCTGCAAGGTGAGATAACATGCACTGCAGTCACACAATTTCATGGTAATCACAAGATAAATCATAAAACAAAGTTCAGGAATATTCCTTTATCCCATTGTTTTGCAAATCCTATGTACACTGCAAACTGTAACTATGTGTGATTAACCTATTAACCTAAAATCGGTTCCGATATCGATCGCTGTTTTACTAAACTGACAGCTTATTATTCTAAATAGGAAACCTTCATTTTGTTTGCAAATAATAATATTAAAGATTCTAACTGCCAGAAAGAATGAGTCCTGTCATTTCAGAGCCATCATGGCAGCGCCTGTAAGCGGGCATCCGCTTACCTGCTGCCCAGCATGTCTCTCACCTTGTTGTGTTACTGCCGCATCACCAGCCGCCCCACTAAAGTGAATGGGACTGTCGGTGAGTCAACAGTGGGTCAAAGGAGGAGCCGCTGCGATGACAGTTGCTTTTTAAAAATTATGATTTAAATTGAGTTGATTTAAATCAAGCCTTTTTTACTAGTGATTTAAATCATGATTTAAATCGACTGGATTTAAATCAAATCCACCCTGCTGGTTGGCCTCATCTGGTGGGAACAAACCAGTGGGCATGGAGATGCCCACGCACACCCATTTTTTAAATAACTGAACTGGTAACATTTCTTTTTCAGAAAAAAGCGAAAGAGAGAGCCAAGCAATATATAATAAATACATCTTAGCACAGCCAACAATTGAAGATCTCTCTTCCTTCCAACTCATAAGAAGGTGGCTACGGTATTTGCATTGCACAAGATATTTCTATAGACTTGTACAAGTCTATACATAAAACAGAAGATGTACCATGATGTGAGGAGGGGCCAATAATTAAGAAATGGATAGTAACAATTATTTTATCTGGAGAAGGCTGAGATTCAAAACCTCACCCCAGTTAAACTTACAATACCATCTTAGAAAACCACTATTTTTTTTCTGCCTTAGCTCCCCATCTGCTCTTGGAGAAGAGTGCTAACCTACACTGCAGGGTTACTAAAATAATGTGAAGTAAATTGCTGATTACAGTTGCACTCTCACTGCCCTAACACAATGTAGCAACCCTCTCAAAATTGTTTGTCACAGAAACATTCCTGAAAAGGAAATACTGTAGTACTTGGGAATACTTAATTCCACCTACCCAACATCCTCTTGCATTTCAAAACGAACATAGTATCATAGTTAGTCACTTCCTGCTCACAAAATGGTGCAGTACAACAGTGGGTTGAACAGCAACTGTTGTAGTCTAAGGAAATAAATTGCCACACCACAACACCTCAGTGGTGTTGCTGGAGCGTCTGCCCCCAGGGCAGTGACACCCCACCACCACACAACACCCACCTTACCGTGGGTTGTGCCAAATTCCCTTTCTACAGTCTTATGCCCACAGTAGGCTAATCAGCTTCCCGTATCTCTTCAAAAACCAACTCAAAACACCCTAGCCAGGGGTAGGCAACCTTAAATACTCCAAGAGCCATTTGGACCCGTTTTCTGGAGAAAAGAAAACCTCGGGAGCCACAAAACCCTTTTGACATCTAAAATGAAGATAATACTGCATATATAGTTTTTTTTACCCTTATGCTATGTATAAAAAAACTATAGGGAGTGGAAACAGGATGTAAGAATTTTGTTGTCTCATGCCTCCCTGGGGCACCTGGTGGGCCGCTGTGAGATACAGGAAGCTGGACTAGATGGGCCTTTGGCCTGATCCAGCGGGGCTCTTCTTATGTTCTTATGAGCGATCGCGGCTGAAAATTGGGTCTCGACATTCGTCATTCGCTGTCTCCAGCTTTCTCTCTCTCCTACCCCCAACCCTGCTGCCAATCCTCCACAGCCTTCCAATCGCGCGTAAAAAAACGAACGGCAGAACAAAAACCAGCCACCACGCTGCACCTTGCAGGGCAACGCGGCGGATTGCCCGTTTGCAAAGAGCACATGCGACAAGCAGCAGCAGGATGGACGGGCAGAGCAGACCCCAGAGCCGAGCCGAGCAGCTGCCCGTGCAACTGCTGCCACTATGGGGTGTGTTGTTGTTTTTTCAAAACGGTGGAGGATTTTTTATTTTTAGGTTTGCAAAAGGGGGATTCCAGGCTCATGCACAGTACAGGAACTTTTGCAACTTGCACGCCATCGATGCAAACAATTCCTCCACGTTGCAGAAAGAGGGACCGGGCAAAAGATCCTGGAAAACGGGCAGGGGACACACACACACAACTGCGAGACCCAGCGCTTTCCGTGCTTGTAAGTGGGAGCTGCCCCAACGCGTGCAAAACCAGGGGCAACTTTGCAACCCAACCGAGAGCGAGCCAGAAAGTTTTCCCCACCGGCTCTCTGCTGCACGCCGCCGCCCCCCCGCCACGCTCCATCCCAGCTCTGCGTGCGAAGCAATACAAACACATGGAACAGTCAACACAAAAAGCCACGCACCCTTCCAGCCGGCGGATCAGCTCTGGAGCTTCGCGGGTTGCCTTCTGCACAAGGCTATCCACAGACCGAGCGGGAGCCCAGCCGTCGCCGCTGCCAGCACGCTCTCCCCACTTCCCGGAGCAGCGTGCAGCACAGGACTGGTGCCGAGCAGAGAGGCGCTCTCGGCAGCAGCTCCTGGCTCGGGGGGCTTGGAGGGAAGGGGAGAAAAGGGGGCGATTCCCAACCTGCAGCCCTGAGCACAGTGCAGCCTACCAGGAGGGAGAGCAAGCTCGCGGTCGCAGCCAATGCTGGGAGCCTCCTTTGCTACTTTCACCCGGACTCTGGAGCCGCAGCAGACGGCTAAAAGAGCCACATGCAGCTCCAGAATCATAGGTTGCTGACCCCAGCCCTAGGCTTATATAAAGCACCACAAAATCCCACCACCAAGCAAAGACAAAATGCTATCAGCTTGCCTGTTCAGCCACACAGGTCCTCCTTCAGTCAATGGCTCCAGGGGTGCAGCACACACAATAACTCCCCGGTCTCCAACAACCCTAGTTGCAACCACAATCACGTCATGTATCGAGTCCATCCATCCATCCAACAGTCCATCAGTTCCAATCAGTCCATCCATCCAAATCAGTAGTCACACTTCCAAACTCCTTCCTTCCACAATCCTCCTCCTATACTCCAAAGCATCCTGCACCTACACCTACCAAACTTCTCTTTCCAGGTAGTCCAGCGGACTTACCATATCAAATCAAAAGAATTCAAACGAAAGCCCTCTCAACTGGATTCGACAGTACTAGGTGTGCATATTGCCAGGATGAAACCCCGGGAAACTCCGAGTACCAGAAGTGGGCCATTTACAAGATGCCATTCTGAGAATAGGCCAAAATGCATTGAAAAGTCCTATACGTAAACTGCGCCAGTCCCAAGCTCGGACACAGTCCAACCACAGGTATGACTGCAGTTTTTCTCAGAGCTGGGTGTGCACATTGCAGGAAAGGCAGTCCGGGAACTTTGGAGTACCCGGGGTGGGCCATTTCCACCAGGTTCCAGTCTGAGGTTTTAGGATTTTGCATGCATTTTGGCCCATTTACAGATTGGGACCTGGTGGAAATGGCCCACCCCGGGTACTCCAAAGTTCCCGGACTGTCTTTCCTGCAATGTGCACACCCAGCTCTGAGAAAAACTGCAGTCATACCTGTGGTTGGACTGTGTCCGAGCTTGGGACTGGCGCAGTTTACGTATAGGACTTTTCAATGCATTTTGGCCCATTCTCAGAATGGCATCTTGTAAATGGCCCACTTCTGGTACTCGGAGTTTCCCGGGGTTTCATCCTGGCAATATGCACACCTAGTACTGTCGAATCCAGTTGAGAGGGCTTTCGTTTGAATTCTTTTGATCTGAGGGCTTCTTTTGGCGTAACTGCGCTGGACTAAGGAGCTACTTTTAACCCAGGGCCCTTGTTATCCCCAATGGGCTGCAGCTGTGAACAAGTTGCAGGCAAAGGCCCTGGGGTTAACCCTGTAATTCCTGGCTGACATGGACAAGGGGCCACTGCTGATACCATTCCCCAGCTCCATGGGGTATCTTCCGCAATTTCCATAACACCGTGCAAGGCATTGCTATGTAGCATCGGGCCCAAACCCACCAGCACATGCTGCGCAGACACAACTGCGTGACCGGAAGTAGTTTGGCAGTGGCACAATGACATCATCGCATGCTCTGCTGAACTGCTTCTGAGAGGCAGCTTTTGTAGTCATTCGGAACTGTGGGCGGGCCCATCCATTGCCATACATGCAGTCCCTCTCAGGCCGCTCCAGCCACCCCCCCGATGCCACTTAACGATGCCACTGCAACACCTACACCCAAACTTCTCTTCAATAGAATAGATAGTCCTCTCTCCACATTGAGTAGCACAACCCAATCATGGGGAGAAGACAAGCCAAGAAAATTCTACAACCAAAGCCACACCATGGCATTCTAGCTGCAGCCCTAGAGAGCGTTAAGTTGCACCCATGAGCCACTTCACCGAGCATTTGTGAATGGTATATGTGAGCATTTGGCATAGCTATACTGCTGTTTCATGCAGCAAATATGTGAAGGGCAGGCATGTACTCCAAAACACTTGGGAGTACCTGCTAGATAACTGTGGCCAATGCTCATTTGATTATTCCAGAACATCCGTACCTTTAATCACACTTTATATATTTGCTGTGGGAAACACCAGCATCATCAGAGAAACAGTTACAAGGTCAAATGGATCCAGATCGCACAATATGCAAGCTGAGTTTTCTACTGAAAATTAACTACACTTGGGCTACATCCCAAGACCAAACCTTGTCTACCTTTCATCTACACTGCGTGCAGCTGGGTACAATCAGCTAGCCATGTGCATCCAAGGTTACTGCTCCTACTGGATCCACTGCTCATTTACAAATGGAGGTGGAAGGAGGACACCTTGCTATTCCAAAAGAGCAACATGTTCTTAATTGCTAGTTATGGTTTTAGAGTACCATTCACCTCAAAACAACATGGAGCAAAGCTAGCAGCATGCAGCAAAGTAACGAACCCAAGGAATAAAATGTTTATGCTGCAACAAACTCTCTTGGCCTTTTTATCAACTAAATTCAGGGAAATGCGCATCCCATGATAGCCACTGAAAATTATACAAACTGCAGGAACACTCTCTTTGTCCTGACGCAAACGCAACTGCACATATGCACAGTGAGAGCCACCAAACGTCACTGCAGGTGTGGCAATGAGCCACAGTTAAAGCCAGTAAGTAAAAGAAGAACAGAGAATTTGCAAACTTGAGGCTGTTTCCCCTCAATTTTGCAAACCATGATGTGCAGGGAACCAAAGTTACACTTGTATTGGGCCCAAGAATGTCCCATCATTCACAACTACCAGAACTACAGCCTCCGAGAAGCTTAGGAGATCTTAGGGGGTGAGAGTTACTCATCAAGCCGCTGTTCTTCATGGGAACCATGCTCACATGCACATCTCTGAGACATCTGGTAGGAATTCTTCAGATTTATCCATCTTTAGTACCTAAAAATCACAGAAAGGCATTCCAACGTACTGGACCATCAGGTCTGAACAATGAAGGACAGTGTCATTTCAGTTAAAAGAATTCCAGAAAATAGATACAGGTATTTATAAAGGCTTTGTTTTTGTTTTTTAATTCAGAACATTTTCAGGTAATTGTATGCTTGCCCAACATTGCTAGTCTAACTTATCCATATTTCCTGGTTTTTTTTGGGGGGGGGGGTGTCTGGGTAAGAAACACAAGGAAGTGTTTCCGCTTAGGCTTTTTAAGCCAATAAGATAACACCCTTCAATAAACAAAAGCAAGCACAAGGCTTGGGAAACATTTAGATCAGAGCTTTGAATTCTCTTTTACGCTATTTTGAGGGCTTTTATGTAGCTGCACATCACCAACAGATTGTACGAAGCGTCTAATGTTCTCAATAGAACAGATGGATATTTTAATTGCACAGAGTACTCAGAGGTATATCAATGCCACCATCACCAAGGGGAGGGTTGTTACAAAATTTCAAGCAATAGTGTCTGAAGATGAAAGGCAAAAGCATCACCATCAAGGCGGCCTTTCAGCTCTTAAGAGAAATGACTAGCAGCCCAAGCAAAGTGAAACACGATGAAAACTGGTTGAAGAGAACTTAAACCATTCTCTGCAAGTATCACAGGATATTATATTCATTTATGGCTTCAATCCTAAATACACTTCTTCGAAAGCAAGTCGCACTGAATTCAATTAGCATGCTTTCCAGTAAACATGCATGGATAGATTGCAAGTGCTTAGCCTTTCCTGCTCAAAGGGCACAGGTAAGATACCAAGATGCTTAACTGCCACTGTAACAAGACCCTAAAACGTTTCTCACCAAAAGCCAGCCCAAATAAAAATCTTGCATTACCACTTGGGGGATGGACGGACAAAGAACTAAGTAACCTTTTATTTCTGTTTTAAGACTTTATTCTTAGCCATCTAGTTTTAAACTGATCAGGCTCCTTTGAGTAAAAGTAACCCAAACAACAGAGCCTGATCTACTTGTATGCCCAAGAGTTACTTAATCTGCAGAAATCAGCGTATGATCTTCACAGCGCAGAAATAAACAGCAGGTGAATATAGAGAACCACTTACCAAGAACTGACTTCCCTAGTGTATGTACAGTCACTTCATAAGCCAATCATCTATATTACTCTATGAAGTGGCAAGAAAATTTTTTTCCATACTTTTGTGCCTGACCAGACATCCAGGGAAGCATGAGACCAAGAAGATTTCCTTCACCACTTGTCAGGACAACACAGATTACCAGTTGATGACATGCCTATATGCACACATATCTGTACTGGCAAATCGTCATCTGCTAACATCTGAATGTCAAGCAGCTGTAAAAAAAAAAAGTGCAACTGAATCAAAAATTGGCAACTTCCACAGTGGCTTTATTGTGCCAAGAATTTGAAAACTCATAGAAAAATGAAAATCTTGAAAGCCTAGGACAGTACAGATTAACACAGCTCTCCTTTACTAGAGTTAAGTATCAAGTCAACGAACGGAAAAACCAGGGCATATCAATCAAGTGCTCAAGCTACTTTTAGGAAATGTTCATGCAAGCAAATGAGTTATTTTCTTTGCAAACTTCTATTTGCAATGGACATTACAGTCTTCAGCCTGCAGACAATCTTCCAGACAAGTAATCCATGCTCTAGGGCCAATACAGAGCACCACTTGATTTATACAAGACAAATGGTTAAAATCAGGAGTATTTTAAATGTCAACAAAGATGCCTCCCAAACACCCTGAAATAATAGCTGTAAATAACCACGTCTAATTTCAACTGAAATATTAATTGGCAGATGCCTATCCAACTCTTAAATCTGATTATTATAGCAATACTATACAGCCATACTATGGCTAGATACGACACAGCCATATAGCCTATACTATATACCAATACCGATTATTATAGCAATACTATTATAGCAATTATAGTAATACTGGACTGCTTTAAACGCTTGCTCAGTACTAGTACAATTGTGGCCCAATCCTATCCAATTTTGCAGCCCTAGCATAGCCGTCCCAACAAGGTGTACGCTGCATTCTGTGGGGGGGGGCAGTCATGGAGGACAGTCATGGCCTCCTCAAGGCAAGGGAACATTTGTTCACTTCCTTGTCATGCTTGTCACTAAACTACAAAGTCTTATTAAGCCCCATTACCCTTTCCTCCACAAAAACCTTATCACAAGATGGTTAACCACAATCTTATGAAAGCTAACCTGAAGAATTTCAAACCTTGAGGAATGGCGAGACTCTTGTGAGAGAGGAACTGCCCGCCACCACACATCTCCTACCAAACATCCAAACTCTACCTATTCAAGTGTCTGAAATGGAAACAGAAAACTTTTAACTATGTGCACTACAGTGCCTCATCCATGCAATTTCCACTGCCTATTGAAACATGAGCTAACTTCTAGCCTTTTGAAAAACAATGGTGGCTCATTCCAATACATTTCCAAGAACCAAAACATCAGGGCTTTGACTGAGACGGCTTTTGGAAAATTGCATTTGCAAAGTTGGATTGTAATTGCAAGCTTTAGTTGTTGTTTTTCCTTTCTCCATATAAAACACCGTACATATAGATGGCACTTGCTAACCCGTATTCTTCTTTTCATACTATCTTGCACATTTAGGGTTACAATTAGCCAGTTAAAACTGAGAGCTTCCCTACCACATCACACCAACATGGCATTGTGGGAAAGAGAAAAAGATTGTACAGCTGAGCTTCAGCCACCAAAGCAAAGCAGGCAGAAATGCACTGACCCATCAGCGCCGCACATGGTCATTTCTGTGACACAGAGCTATTTACTCCAGAGCAGAGGCAGCAGCTCCACTCTTGAGTATCTTCCCCTGCCAACTCCGAGTACTGGACGGACAGACACACAGGGGTGCATGTTCATATTTCCCTGTGTGTTTTTGGTTCACCTCTTTGTCTGTGCCTGCCATTGCCCCACCTCCACTACTTCATTGCTAAATCTATGTGCATGAGCATTAAGCAATTAGAGAGAGAACAGCACAGCAATCGAGTTTACCATATTAAAGCAAGAATGGTTAAAACATGTGTCTTTATTTGCATCATCACTTATTCCGACTACAGCACACTGCACAACCAGGACACTGTCAGGCAATGCCCCATCAGTAGCCTTCCCATGACACACATATAGCCCCAGGAGGTTTCAGAATTAGACTGAAATATATTAATTTCAAAAGGGGGAGGAAGGAAGAGAAAACCTGAACCATCTATTTTATATGCAAGCTATTTATTATCATAAATATTTCTAGCTCACTTTTCCATTTGAAAAACCAAACATTCAAGGCAACTTGTAATAAAAAATATATATGCATACAATGAAAACATGCATAAAAGTACAGCAGGTAAAAATGCACAAACCTAGCAGGCCAAGTGCCAGCTATGGCTTTACTTGGAGCTGGTTAATTTTTTACAAATTCAATGCACTCAAACATAAGTCACGATATGCAATATATGGTCACTGGCTATAAGCAGGTATCGCCATGCAGCTTTGATGAGCCCTTTCTGCTGACAAATCTTCACTATTACAGGTTTTTTAAAAAAAGAAAAAGCTTGCTTGCTACAGTAATACAATAGCAGTGCATTAAAAACGCTAGTAAGATGGAAGAACAAAAACAGAGAAGTCCTCAAGCATCTCTACAATCTTTTTTAAAACTTTTAAAGAGAGCAATTCAAGTAATGAGATCGCAGTAATTGACAATGCATATATTCTTCTAAATTGGCAATTCATCTGTGAACGTTCAGTTTGAATCCAACTAAGCAAGAATGGATGGTTCTATTTCTCTCCCTACCCCCTCCCTTCATTCTCTACACTGGCTCATTTTTACCATTGTTTCAAACCCTGTAAATTTGAATCTTCATCTTCTTTAGCGTCATCACTACATAGAAGGCATGAACTTCCAAAAGCCATCAGAAAACAACTAACCCTATTTGCCCTTTACTTCTCTAGTGTGTATTCAACGGCCATACACACTAGAGGAGATCTTTCAACATGAAATACAATATATAGTATACAGAATTGTTGATTCTTAAGGCTTGGGCACACATTGAAGCCCATGCTATGCTACCTCTATGCCCTGACCCCCAGTATACTGTATTTTCACATGTTTAGTAAATTACTTCTAGTCACAGCTTAAAGCTCAGGCTAGTGGTTATCTAAAGTCAAAGAGTTATCTGCAGCTGCTACTTGGTAGAACAAGCAATGAGTTAAAAAAAAAGTCAAAGTGTGCACATACAAGCTCCTGGGAGATAGATATTTTAAGCATGTTTTAAATGGGCCAGTGGAATTCATGCTTATAGTAAAAGGGTCACATACAAGGGGGGATAGACTAAAAGGAGAAAAGGCCTTCTTACTCCTTACCTAGTGAAGAGGTAATTTTGGCAGGTAGGGGAGAAAGGTTGAATCCTCTGTTCCACCCTACTTTTAAACATGCAAAAAGGGGGACTTTTCTTGCCCCTGCACAGCAAACTCAAAATTCCTTCTTCTCTGTAAGAACCCTGCCCTGGTTTGCGCAGGCTATCCCAGCTTGCATCCCAACGTTTGTGAACAATGTTTGCAATAGGGACGAATAAGAGCCTTGTGATGCTAGAAAGCCTACCACACTTAACCACAGTATAAGTTTTCATTGCCTACAGTAGTGCAAGAAACTAGTACTACAATAAGGGTGTAATCCTAACCAACTTTCCAGCCCCAGGGCAATGCAGCTTTGTGCTCCCTTACCTTGAGGAGGCCCCCTTGAGTACTACTTCACTGCAGGATGCTGCACATGCCCCATTGGTATCATGATGCCAGTGCTGGAAAGTTGGTTAGGATTGCGCCCTAGATCTGTTAATCTTTTAAGGTGCCACAAGACTGTTGCTGCAAAAATAACACATTAAGCACAGCTCTCTTGATGTGCTAGACAGAAAAAAAGCTTCACAATAAATTTCACATTCACAGTTCTTACACAGTGGCTATTTGAAAACGCAAAGCCTTCAAACCCATGCAACAGCTTTACGTTTCACACCAGCAGCAGTCCGGCTAATCAAAGTAATGGTACCATATCTGTGTACAGCTGGCCTGGCTTCATTAATTACACTTAAAATTCTGTAAATGTCAAAGTAAGTCAGAAAGCCTCTACCTGATTAAAGACAAATAAAAGAGAAATGAAAATATATGCAATTTAGATTTCAAAAACAGTACAGGCTTTACAGATCCCGTCACTGTCAGCAGACATAAAAGAGCCAACTTTCCTCTTTGGTCCTTGTTGTTCAATTCACCTTAACCACTATATAGGCAAGGCCACAAAAATCTGGATTCATTTTGTTCTTTACTGCTAGACCAGAGAGATCTCAGGCACCCAACAAGTTGCAAGCAATATACAGGCATGCCCTTACTGATTTGGTATCCATGGTTTCAGTTATTTGCAAATACCATGAATATTGGAAACCTTGTTAAAAAGATAGGGGAACATTAAACAAATCTCCTTTTTTCAGCCTCCTTGCAGGAAAACCACTGAAGTTTCTCTATCTCTAAAAAGGCATTGCAAGTATCTACAGTTTCAGGTATCCAAGGGATGGCCCAGAACAGAACCCCAATGTTCTATCGGGACATGCCTATATAACTGGTGGGCTTGATTTAGCTTTGAAGGAACTCACTTGCTATTTAGCTTTGCGGGATTTCATTTGTGAAAGAAACAGCACAGGAGTCTTTCTCCACCTGGAGATGGCAGGGATGGAACCAAGTATCTTCTGCATGCAAAACAGATACACTTACAATGCAGTTCCAGTTTACTTTCTCCCTTCAAAAAACTACAAAATTGCTATTTTTATGGTTGTGTTTTGCTTTTTCTTACATCTAGTTTTTACAGCATTTAGTGATGGTTTTGTTTTTTTAAAAAGTGATTGTTGGCTATCTTTATCCTCAGTGCTCCAAATAGAAAGGTGGGATATATGTTTTCCAACGTAAAGCTTAAGTAGTAAGCCTCAATGAATTTAAAGGAACTTATTTGCAGGTAAGCGAGTAAAGAACTGCAGCCTTAGTTGAGCAGGCCTGCCCTGAAGAAGTAGAAATCTAAGCATGTTTGACCTAAAAAGCTTAGCTAGGAACTGCATTTATTTAAAGAAAGATTAACTTGCTCAAATAGGTTCTTTCTCACCATGTACTAAATGAGCATTGCAAGGCAAGGATTTTCACCTTAGAGGAAACACTGTGCTTCCTGTTTAACCCCAGATCAACCATGCCTCGACAGATGAATTATGCTACCTCACAACCCTTCTTTTCTTATACAAAGGTCATTTAGAGTATGACCCACCTTCCTGCATATTTTCAAGTCAAGGAAGCCTATACAGCAATTACATGCATGACACTAACAGAACTCTCATTTGCAAGACCTGAACTCTTGGGTACTCTCTGTTAATTATCGCACAGTTCTGCTATATCCAGCTGCACACACAAGTCTGGATCAGTGTGTTATCAAGTCACTGATTTCAAAAAGAATTGCTCACACAACTATATGTAGGACTGCAGCCTTAAAGTGGCTCCTTGGATCTTATCTTAAGAGAATGTGTTGTTTTTTAACTTTGAACCACAGGCTTCCATAACATAATAAAACACCTGTTTCCACAACTCCCCTGGCTTCCAGAAGTCTTTTGCCATGCAGGATCAATCAAATTGTCCATTCAGTCTTATCCGACCCTTAGTGATTCCATACAGAATAAGTGCACACAAACCTGATCAGATCTTACATTTTTAGCCCATCCAATTGCAAATGACGGCTAGCTAAGGTTACCAGATCCAAACTACCTTTAACCATTGTATAGAAGAGGGAATTTGGGCAGGTGAGCTCATCACAGAAGGGTTTCAAAAGCTGCACCTGCCCAAATTCCCTCTTCTATGCAACGGTTAAAGGTAGAGGCACTCTGTCCCAGTTTGGATCTGGTAACCCTAATGGCTAGCTAGAAATGAGGACTCAGCAGCCGATAAACTTAAGACTTGCAGTGACGTGCATATACACATATTCTTGCTCTGGACATGTCAAGCCCGGACAGCTACTAACTGACATCTAGCACATTTTTTTTAAACAGGGGACAACCCGCTCTTTACATCAAGAACACTCTTTTTTTTACCATGTTCACTCAAATACAAGAGGTATACAACTCAAAAACTGTTACTTCCATTCCAGCACAGCTGGCCCAACCAACAGGCCCCATGATGTGGTTCTGCTTTCTGGCAGCCTTGAAGACTGCCCCTTCCCAAAGCTCACATGCTACACCTCTGGGAGCAACAACTGTTCCAAACACAAGCTTTCAAATTTTAACACATACATGGTTAACAAAACCCAATGATTTCAACAGCGTTCATACAAGTGCTTCTTCAGGTTGTTGCACCAGGAAAGTCTCGGAGGACAACCTTTGCATGTATTTGTCAGAAGCAAAATCTTCCAAACAGCAAACAGGTTTCAACGTAAAACCAAGCTACTATTTTCTGAAACATCTCCTCTAATAGCACTGGGGAGGGAAACCCATTTTACCCACCCATGTCCCCAATTACAGCAGCCTGAACAGTAAATACCAAGGGCTCTGAAACCAAACAGTTCTTACCCACATGACAGAATCACTATGGGAAGAGAAGGCACAGTATAAGCATTTGTCAGCGTAGTAGTGCATCACAGACTGTGATCACACCCCTCTCTCCAGAATTACACACCAAGAGCTCACTTCTCTATGTCTGCATGCACTGACAAATTAAGAGTGTAATCGTACACCTGTACATTCAGAAGTCAGCCTGACTATGTTTAATGGGACTTACTCCCAGGTACGTGTGCACAGGACTGCAGCCGAAAACTACAATCCTAGACACAATTACCTGGGAGTCAACATAGTGAGACTTACTTATGAATAAATATGCATAAAATTACAGTCAGGCTTTGCAATCTTCCTAGGGAGAGAGTTGCATTGAAGTCAGTGGGACGAACTAAGCAAGTACAGTATAGGATTGCTTGGCTTCTTCATTAAGATCATCTCTTGTATCGCTTCACAGTTACACTTCACACACACATACACACACCCTCCCAGGACATCCATTTTCATTCCTTATTTCCTCAGTGCTTGTCTGGTAGAGGGAAGGCGGAATTCCGCACTCCGATAGTCGTGTAAACAGAGTGTCGACCACCAAGGGAATAGTCACATGCTCGTGTGAACATAAATACTGCTCACCCACCTGCATAGAAGCGGATGAGGCAGCCGGTCTCCGAGTCCATGCCCTCCTCCTGCACCCGCCACAGATCCCGGAAGCCCAGCTGGGAGAGGTAGTCGTTTTGGATCTGCAAGGGCTTCTCGTGTGACTCCAGCCTCCGGGCCGTCTCACCATGGAGCTGGACATACAAGGCCGGAGGCTGCTGCGGAGACGCGGCTTCCCCCATCAGAGAGGAATCTCCCAACGCCTTCCCGTCTGTCGGGAACTCCCCTGCAGCTCGGCCCACCCGGGGTTCCGCAGGGTGCACCGGCGACAGATCTCCTGGCCGGTGACGCTGGCTCCTGCCGGGTCCTGATCCTGCTCGTTCTTCCTCCGCTGCCGTAAGCGGAGGCGCGGGGTCTGCCTCCAATTCCTCCGAGGACGAGGAGGAGCCGCCGCCCCCACTATAGGGATCCAGCCGGTCGGAGGCGCTCTCAGCACTGGGGCTGAAGCTCTCGGTGTCGGAGCCCCCCAGCAAGGACGGGCAGGACAGCGGGGGCCCCGCTAGATAAAGTTCGGTGGGGGGCGGCGACGGCAAGACCCGTCCAGGGCTACAGTCGGCGGGTGAGAGGCTGGGCCGGCCCCCTGACCGGCCGCTCTCCCCGCCACTCAGGGTCAGGCGCCCAGGGCGGGCCGAATCCCCGGCACCCAAGCCCTTATGAGTCCCTCGCCGACTTCGCGGCCTTCTCCCGGCCGGGATCGGGGTCAGGCTGCCTGCAAGAGAGGTTGAAAAATCAACGGGGTGGGTTAGCGCCTCTTCTGCCCCATCAGGGGCGGTTGCCGTTTCTGCCGCTAAATCTTCTTCCTCCTCCTCCTCCTCTTCTTCTTCTTGGGGGAGACGACTCTCTACTGTTGCTGCTGCCGTCACTTTCCCCAAAACCCGGACGGCGCTACTGCCCCCTCCTCGGTGTCCAAGCTGCAGCAGCCGAGACGCCACCTCGGCCGCGGTGGTCTCCAGGGTGCAGAGCACTGGGCGCAGGTAGCAGCCGCCACCGCCGCTCCCACCACCCCTCTGCTGATGGTGGTGGTGGTGATGGTGGTGGTGATAGTAGTAGACATGGACGCATCCCCGCTGTAGGTCCCGCCGTACCCAGTCCCGCTCCGGCGGCTGGAGGGGCTGGAGCTGCCGAGGCGGCTTAGGCAGCAAAAGCAGCGCTTTGCGATCTAGGCTGCGGGTACCCGGTGAGGCAGCGGCGACTGGAGCAGCCGAGGAGGAAGACGACGAGGCGGCGGCCGAGAGGTTCCTCTTCAGTCTTCCCCTCCGCAACAGTAGGGAGTTGGCGCCGGTGCCGCCACCGCCGGTAGCCGCCACCGCCGCCTGAGTCCCGTTGGCTGCCAGGGCGAGTGGAGCACTGCAGCCGGCTCCAGCAGCGACGGCCCCTCGCTTCCTTCGCCGCTGCTGGCCTCCGGCTCCACCCGTTGCCGCTGTTGCGACGGCGGCTATTCCTTTGCCGCCTTCCAGTGGGCTGGGTCCTCCACCACTGCCGCTGCTTTCAGTGCCGGGGGCTGCCTGGCCCGAATTGCCCGGCCGCTCCCCCTTCCCGACCATCAGGGCCGGCGCTTGTCTGCTTCCATGCTGTGGTTGCTGCGTAGGTTCCATTGTAGAACGTACGGACACGCCGCGTTCCAAGAGGGGGAGGGGGCGCCGGGATTATGTAGCAATTGCGAACATTCCGTCGGTGTCTGCGCGTTCCATTCGGTTCAGCCCCGCCGCCGCACAGCTGCTGCCGTTGTCGCGAGCGCCATTAGGGACTGGAGCAGAGAGGATCAGGAGCAGCGGACAGCCGCCTCCTCCTCTTTCGTCGTCTTCCCACCCACCCGGGCCGCCCTCTCCGTAGGAGGCTCCTTATGAATATTAATTAAAGCAGGCCCCAGCGGTGTGGTGTAATTTTCCTTTCCTCCTCGCTGTCTCCCCCTATATCGGCAACGCCATTCGGGCGCCTTCTCAATATTCATGAGGAGGTGACGCCATCCCTCGTGAGGTAGGCAAGGGCGGGACTCCAGTGATAAACAAAACGTGACAATTTGCGCCCAAGAAGACAGGGGGGAAATCGGATGCGTGAAAGGGCTGCCGGGAACCGTAGTTCACAGACTCACTTCGTCCCTTACTAGACGCTTAGCACAGACTACGTGTTCCATAAATCATCACATCTCCTTTTTGTTGGGCGGGAGAGAAAGCGTCTTTTCCTTTTTTTTTTCCTACTGTTGCTCGATCTCTCTCGCCTTTGCTTTTCTGTCCGCTCACCGCTACTGTTACAGTTGCCCTTGACCCTTCCCCCATCTCCTCCGTACCTGCCCGCCCCTAACCATTACATGTAGTTTCAACACGTTTTACGAAATGAAACGTCAGTACGTAGCGCTGGCAGAGAGACTGTCAAAGAAGGCTTCGTCTTCGTAAGCAAGCATAACTTCAGTAGACATTCTAATGCTGTTACGGCTGATGGAAGAAATTTTATTCGTTTCAACCCTAGGATATAACCATTAATTTCAGCCAGTAGCACTGAAACTTGTCACTTCCGCTGAGAACATCGGCCAAATGCGAAACGAAACCCATCCGTGTTTCCAATGCACGTGATTATAGAAATTCCCACATTGTGTCTCAGTGATGTCCCGGGAAATAACTTCAATGCTCCTGGGAGGCAAAGTACAGAACCACAGAAGAAGATGTCCATTGTCTCTGTCTGGCAGATTCATTGCACTGGCGTTGCCTTCTTGCACTCAAGAGGGCAAACTCAGAACAGTCACTCATGCAGAAATACAGACAGTGGATCCTCTGAGGGAAGGTCATGCCTACACACCGTAAATGCAAACCTTTCAGGCGTAAGTGTAATAGTACTGCTGTGTGCCTCTCATTCAAATAACAGTGTATCTCAGGCACCAGAGGCATGGGAAATACTCCTGTGTAGTCTTGCCTTTTGGGTAAGAAAGCATTCTCTATACTTACTTAACACCCACAGCAATGCTGTGAGATTGCTTAAGCTGCCAGAAATTGACTTGGCCAAGGCTATCTTGAGAGTTTTGCAACTGGGCAGGGAGTTTGTCTTTTGCTGTGTTCACACCCATTATCCAAATAAACATTGAAAGTTTGATAGAAGAATTCCAACATCCTCTTTTTGTTTCCATTCCACTACATATGGCAACAGAGGAAGAGCAGCAGCACAAGTTCTCCTCATACCAGAACTGGTGGCTTTGGGATGTCTCTCTTGGCTAGAGATCAGAGACAATTTTACAAATTAAGGATTCCTCCTTGCTGCCAGAGAGTCATGGGGTCAGAGCAGGTCTTGCAAAATGAGAAGGGGGCAGAGATTAGATTCAAGACTGGATTAACTTGCCAGAGATAACTTCTTTCTTGTTGTCCTGGCGATAAGATTGCTGACTGGCCATCACTTTTGTTTGGCAGATTACTGGGTTAATAGTCCAGGATGCTTGCCTACTGTTTCTTTAATAGGAGCTAATGTTTGGGAGGTGGGGGGGGGGGAGGTGTTAACCATTACAGCTTGGAGGAGGTGGCCCCCTTCCTGCTTCCTCCATAAGAGATGCAGCAATACTAGATGTGGAAGTTAAAAAACAAGAACTTTCCTGATGGTATGGAATGGAGAGAAGGTGCTCTGGCCCAAGGGCATCTCATGTGGTACAGGATGCCTCTCTCTGGGGATTTCATGTGCAAATGCTACCAGTAGAACTTCACATGCTGTTTTCTCCCACTGATGCACTACTTGTATATTTGTAAATAACAAAATATTACACAGGAAGACATATTAGCCCTAAGTGCTCCCACCATGCAATTTCTAGAACTCACATTCTAGTTTCTTTTGGACTCACATTGCCCAGATGTTAAAAAACAAAAAAAAAAGTATTACTGTGACCCTCACATTACACCTACAACCTACACTCTAAAGCATGCAGTATATAGGACCTTGGCCATAGCAGGATTCTGCTCCTTTAGACATATTCCAGGCCTTTTCACGGAATCGTCTGCTTTCATCTACAAAGGGTTGTACGTATCCAAAAGCAAGTTGTCATGACTAACAGTGCGATTCTATGCATACCTGCTCAGAAATAAGTCAATGGGAGTTATGCCCATCTAAGTATATTTAGGATTATATTCTTGAAATCAATTGAATTTAGGGCACAATCCTAACCAACTTTCCGGCACTAGGGGTAATGGCAATGCAGCTCTGAGGTGAGGAGGCCTCTGTGATTGCCCCCCCAACTATAGGATACAGCACATGCCCCATTGGAACAGCTATGTCAGTGCTGGAAAATTGGTTGGGATTGCGCCCTTAGGCTGCAATCCTATGCAGACCTACCTGGGAGTAAGCCCTCTTGACTATAATGGGATTTCTGGATAGGTAAGATAGGACTGTGGACTCAGTTAAGTTGTGACTCACTTGTTTCATTGATTTCAGTGGTGATTTCAAGCAAGTCAAACCTTATTTGAATACAGCTAGAGCTTTAGCTGGGGTGTAAAACATAAGGCCAGTGGGCCGGATGCAACCCCTGGATGCAATTTCTCTGGCCCCCCATTACAACTGGGCTCTCCCAGTGGGATAATTAGGCTTTTTCATATGTTGAAATTATGAACAAAGTTTGCACATTTTCTCTTACATCATTTGCAGCTATGTGCAAACAAAATGCTGATTTCTGGCCATCATCTGCTTAATGATGTAACTTCCTGCTTTTCTACCAATGATGCACTGGAGATTGCATTTCTACCAGTGTTGCTCTAATGCATCATTGGTAGAAAATGGTTTTAATGATGTCACTTTCAGCCCTCGGCTGTCAACATGAATGCTAATCTGCCCACTATATGAAACAAGTTTGACTCTAGCTTTTTTCCTAACACAGATATTGGAAAACATAAGCAGAATTTGACCCAGCTGCTCAATAAGAAGTTAACCTGGCCATATTGGTTCTTTCCTTGAATCTGTTCTTGCTCCCTGATGTGCCATCGGCTACCAAAAATATGGGTTTTCGGCTAGCATAAATCTTTAACTACACAAATGTTAAAGTGCAACATGCGCACAAATTTCGGATCTGCACAGCCACAGAATGCAGGTAGTTTTGTGCAATATACAAGAACAAACATATATGCACTGTTTCACAAGGTAGCCTTCATTAGCAAAGTACTTTTTAGAAAATTGCTGTGGTACCTAGCATTCAATCTGAAACAAGACTGTTTCTAGCCTATAGCTTAGTCTTCAAAAACTGAAAGACTAGTTTTTGAAACAGACATAAGTAACCAGGTCACAGGGAAGTCTTTGAAATTAGGGCTTATTACTAGCTTCTCATATTTTTTAATATTGACATTTCTAGATGTTGGATAGTTCTGCATTTCTATGCTAGATGTCCATGAAAACACATGCCTGTATTTTCCCCTCAAGGGAAAAGTGCTATGTGCCTTAAGGGAACTTGTATACATTGCCCTGTTAAGCAATTGCATTCTATCCTAATAGAACTCATCTGGAAACCCAAATTGGGCAGCAACAAAAGGGCCTATTTAAAGGAAGAGCTGTACCAACCTTTAGCTTACACAATATACATGTTGATTTATTTTCTTGTCGTGCATAGAGTGCTTTACAGAACTTTGAAGTGCCAATTGACCTGGAGTCTCTGAATCAGCTTCCATCTCCAGGTGACTACTGTACTGAAAACAAGATTTTCAGTAGTCACCTTAAATCCTCAAAATTTCAACAGGATCTCAAATAATTGCCAACATTATGTCATCCTAGGGGAAATAAAGTCCTAGAAAGGCTTCAGTAAGAGCTGGCAACAATACATCCTCAGGTTTGCAGTTTCAAGCACTTAGGGCACAATCCTAACCAGGATTTAGGCCATTGTGCCAGCCCAGGAGAGTTGCAAACTTTCCCTAAGCCACATGTGACATCCTACTTGACTCCAAGAGTGGTCCAAACATGCTTTAGGAGACATTTGCAACACTGGCAAAGTAAAAGCATCAGCATCAGAGTCCTGCTATCGTGGCCAGCAGTCTGGAGCAGGTAAGCTGACACTGGGGGCAGTTCCTTGGATAGGGAGGGGGAGTAATGGCACATGTTGGGGGAGGACAACAAATATCTCTTTGTTATACAGGAGTGCAGTAAAAAGCTGGTTTTTTTCTTTTTTAATTGTGCTGAGGCGGCAAACCCAAGGTGGCATTTTGGATCCCACTGCTGCTGTGTAGGACATTTCAGATGTTACTGTAAGCCCCAAGACTATCTCATGAAAAGGAAGGAAGGCTGGCTTACATTTGCATGTAAATTGCTTGGTTTCAGATCCCTGGGTTACTCAACACTTGATGGCTTGCAGGTATGTGAACAGACTTGATCTGAAAGCACTGAAGTAATATAAGGGCACAATTCTAGAAGCGCCCTTGAGCTGATGCTGGCAGCAACGTTGGCAAAGCCGGTGCTGTGCTGCTTCTGTGCCAGCCAAGTTCAGCTGGCGCAAGAGCATTTCTGGGCGATGCAAGGGAGGGGAAGAGGGCATTTCTGGGTGGGGGATGGGCAGCCTGGGAGGCATGCCAGTGCAGGGCGGGGGTGGTGGAGATGGGATTAGGCCTAAATAGATCTGGGAAACCCATTGGGGTGGCTGGCACCTACCTCGGGGTAAGGGCGCAAACATGCCCTTGCCCCATGGAGTCTCCTGCATTGCTCCCAAGCTGCACTGGATAGTGAATAGAGCACAGGCCCCCCCGGCCTGCCTGTTCCAGGGCAGTTTAGGATTGCTCCCTATCTATGGGGCCGGAACTGTGATAGAGCACTTCATACATATATGCCATCGAGTCAGTGTTTCTCAAACATTCTGTACTCTAACCTTCTTATTTTATCTTCTGGGATCTTCCAAGTCAGCATTAATTGTCCCTTCCGCAGGTGAACGTGAAGGGCTGTGTGTCTGGATGGGAAGAGTAATCCTACACTGGTGTTAGAAAAGGAACAGAGCAGGATCTCTCTGGCCTCCTGTAAAAGAAATGTATAGAGAAATGAAGAACAAGGCAAATCTTTTTCCAAACTCCCCAAATCACAGTGTAATGCTGTGCAATGGTAAGGATATGGTCACCACCTCCACAGAATCCAAAGCAGTGATATCATGCAGGGGGTACGCGGGGGGTACGCGAGTACCGGTTTCTAGGATTACAGCTGGCTCCGCCCATTCGCCCACCCACTCATCGACTCCGCCCTCTGCAACGTTTGAATTTCCTGCATGTTTGAGTTGCCTGCATGTTCTCAGAGCCAGGCAGGCAGCGAGCGGAGCCTTTCCTTTCCTTGCCACTGAAAAATGAGTTGCTCTGGGGTTTTAACATGATGCCAGGCCTCCTTAACGTGTTCTGGGGGTGCTGTGGAATACTGTTGCAACTGTTGGGTCAGTTTAAAATCATCTGAGGCCTCAAAAAGGGCTTTTTTCATGTCACTTCCTGCCACGACATCACTTCTGGCTTATGACGTCACTTCCGGTGGGCGGGTCCCGACACATGCCAATCAAAAGTGAGTACCTGTTCTTAAATCATTTAGATGACACCACTGATCCAAAGTAGATCAGTCCAGTACTCAGGGCCTCAATCTATTCAGCTCTTGGATGGTGAGGGAAGAAGGCAGTACTTGCTTAGTAAATGTGCATATTCTTAATGAATATGCAATGGACCCTAAGTTTCATTGTAAGTGTGAATGGACCCTAAGTTTCATTGTAACCTGTGCTTCATGCAAAGAGGTGTTCTTACAATCATAGCAAGAGAAAATAATGGCCAGAGATGGAATATGAGTGCTGCTGTTATTGAACAATATTGTGATGTGCGTTATTACAGGTACAGGCATGCCCCGGTATCTACTGATTCAGTGTCCATGGTTTCAGTTATCCACGGATACCATGGATACTGAGACACCTACCTTGTTGCAGCAAAGCCACTCATGTTCCCCTATCTTTAAAAAGGCATCCCAGTATCCACAGTTTCAGGTATCCACAGTGGGGTACCCAACAGATACTGGGGCATGCCTGTAATGCAAAAATAGACAAATAAGGAAACATGCACATTCATACTATAAAATTATGTTTACACTACCTTATAGTGCTCAAATGATAAGGTGGGACAAAGTGGGCCTGACCCATTTCACTACTGTATTTAGAAAACTACAGGAGCCAAATTATTTGCCTACAATTGAGGCATCCATTGGAGTGGGGCTTCTGGATTTCATAAGGGCTCACTCCCTTTATCTCTCCCCTAATTCAAGCACTGGACTGAGGGGGAGAAGCATAGATCTTGTTCAGCTCTTCCCCCAGAGGAAGACTGAGAACTGTACTGTTCATTGACTGATTAATAACTGCAGCTTCTCCCTGTCGCCGTGTGCTCTTCCTCCTACAGACCATCATTTTGCAAGGCTGCAGGAAAACATTTTGCCAAATGTTTGGTAGAAAATGCTACGTTCTGTCCTAAAGCGAGAGATACTGGCAACAGCTCAGATACATCATCATTACAGGAGACAAGGAGAAAAAAAAACTTTTCTCCAATAAGCATTCTAAATATGTTTTCAGTCAGCAAAACACAGCTGCCTGCAACACTTAATGCAAGAGTTGGCTGCAATTCTGAAGACACTCACTTATGTGCGCTGCACCACTGAAATCATAGACTTTTAAGGTCTGCTGCCAAAGAATCCCTCCACTTTTATGCTTTAATTAGCAGAGCTGCAAGCTTTAATCAGCAGCTATTCATCTAAAACGTTAACTTATTACCCAATGGATGCCAATTTTAATCAGCGGGAGGGAGAGCAAAGAATATATTTGCTTATATTTTGGTTCTGTTGTGCTGTTCTTGTTACAGAAGAGTTAAAAGAAAAGATGCAGAAAGACAGCATTCAGATGCTTAAAACAGATTTAGGTGATACGTGCATTTATTTCAATTTCACAATTAACTGGTTAAAAGGCAGGTGATTATTTGATGGAAAATTATTTAATCGGGGTCAGCCCTAATAATTATGCTTAGATTTCCTAAACATGAAATGACTGTTCAGATAATGTATATTCTTATATATTCCTAGCAAATCAATCTTATTGGTTTTTTTGACTACAACATCACAAAGGGTAACCCTGACAGCAAAACAGTCACATCTTGGACAAGACGCTAGCTTCTTCTCCTTAAGTTGTTCCTTATTTTGAATTATATACTGTCTATTACATACTAGACCCAGAGCGCAATCCTAACTTGGAGTTAGGCTGGCACAGTCTGGCCAGCATAAGAGCCACCGTAAGGAGTGTTTAGACCACTCTTGGAGTCGGGGAGGATGGCACATTTCTGTGTGCTGGCTAGCTAAGGGCATATTTGGGTAAAAAAGTAGACTTTTTATTTTTCACATTTTTATTTTTCCTCCAAGGAACTCAGGGTGGTGCACATATTTCCTCCCCTCCTTTTGTCCTCACAACAATCCTGTGAAGTAAGTGAGACTGAGAGACAGTGACTGGGCCAAGGACACCCAGGAAGTTTCATGGCTGAGCACAAATTTGAACCTGGATATTCAGTCCATTCCAGAACCACTACACCATCTATTCATTCATAACTCTCAGTGGAGGAGGAATAGTGCTGTTGTACATGCACATATAACAGATAATCAAATTCACACCATGCAGGCATCAGTGATGTGTGGTGAGGGGCCTGCAGGTGAGGCAGGCCCGCCCCACTGGAACTCTTCAAAAAGTGCTGCTGCCAAAGCTGTGAGTGTGCAAACACTCACAACCCACGTACTCTGAACAGCAGCTGGAGTTCGCGGGGTGCGAATGTTTGCCCATTCACAGCTTCGGTAGCTATGCTTTTTGAGGAACTCTGGGGTGCAGGCCTGCCTTACCTGCTGCTGCTGCACATTGCTGGAAAGCACATATACTAAGACCACAGATATGATGAAATGCTGAAGCACTTTAATTAAGAGCATGACCTATACTCCGGTATTAACCCGGTATGTATCCACCTTCGATTAGGCCAACATGGCTCCAGAGTGTGGGAAAGAGCTGAAACCAACCCATGGCCCTGCCTTAAGAAGTAATACGGCAGAATTGAAGCCAGGGGGCGGGCTTAGCGGCCATGTTTTTGAGCTCAAAACAATGCTGATTCCAAGCATTTCAGATTGCTTTGCGCGTACTGTTTGGGACTGAATAGTTTACTCCTGAAGTAAAAACTTACCAAAATAAAAACGTGTATTATTCTCGTAGCCCGCTACGCTGCCTGTGCAAGAGCTGAGCCGCCGGCTTGGAACCGAGGCACGCAAAAGGCGTGCGAGCGGCGTTTCTCTAATCTCAGCCCCGGTTTACGCATGGGTTGCTGCCGGCCTACACAACCACCGCGGCTCGGATTGCACTATTTTGACAGACTTATTTTTTGAAATCTACACAAGCGAAAATAAAACAGTCATGCCCCATAAAAAAAAATTCTGTACTCACTGAACGGTAGTTTTATTGAACCGATGTAATGTGAATACATGAATCTTTCCGCGGAAATTAAATCCCATTTTTCGTACAGCGATTCGCACACCCGTATGCAGAACACGCAGGCATGCTTAAAGACGTTTAGATTAACTTTTACACGCGTGCAGGGAGATTTTTATTCCTGAATTCGCGGCAATCCTCCTCCTTCGCGGCGATGATCTGAGTCAGCCATATTGTGTGACCCATGGCTTCAAGAAAATGACATCATGCCTTCTCCAGTGTATAAAAGCTGCTTGGCTGAAACTACATGCCTATCTCCTTTGTGTTTGCAAAAGGTGTGAGGTCATAGCTGGGGTCAGGAATGCAAATCTAATCAAGAAGGTTCCATTCAGCTAGTAATGCAATCAGGAGAAACTGACCTTTATCCTGACAGGATAATTAATTATGCCAGAGGGGTATAAAAATACCCAGGTTTGGGGGATATAACAGCACACCCACCATCGAGACCATCCAGGTTATATTAATACCCATCAAGTCCATGAACCCCCTTGGTTGTACATTAGGGCTCCAAATGTGAAGTGGGTGATGTATGCGTGTTTCAGTGCATTAATACTGGAGTAGGCGAGTGCGTCTCCAGCGAAGGTGGATACATACCGGGTTAATACCCTATACAGCAACTTGGCTATGAAAACATACAGCCAGCCCAATGCTATGCATGTGTACTCAGAAGTAAAGTCCCGTTAAAGTCAATAGGGCTTACTCCCAGTGATGTATGGATAAATTGCTGCCTAAGAGCACAATCCTATGAGCTTGTAGCACCGGCACTGCTGCTCAGCACTGGCTCCAGGTGTTGTAAACATGCTATTAAGCATGTTTACGGCACCCAGTGAGGAGAGAGGACCACTGCTGTGCCAGCCATGCATCAGCACCAGTCAGCGCTTGACCCTCAGCACTACAAAAATGGCAGACCAGCACCCCTGCAGTGCTGATTGCTGGTAAGCATTTTCAGGATGGGGGAGGTTAGGAGTGGGAGGAACGGGGCGGAAGAAGGGGAGAATTGGACCCACGAGGAGGGTGAGGATGGCAGCAGCCTCTGCTGCCAAATTCTAACCCGCCGCATGAGCTGGGCAGCCTCACAAGGGGCTCCTCTGTTCAAACACGGGTTGCAGAGCCTTTGGAGACCCATTGGTGCCACAGCAGTGTTACTCAGAGTAAGGGAGGAAACATTTCCTTTCCCCCAGGACACCCCAGCGGTGGCCTTGGTGGCCTCAGGATGCAGCAGTCACAATTTTGGCACCGAACTTAAGGTTGGGCTGTCAGTATCCTTACAAAAGAGGCTGTCTTTCCGCTTCAGCCCCTGTAATGCAGACAGGGCCTGCCCAAGATCTCCTATGCTCCTCCCAGCCTGTGCTCCTCTCACTCTTCAGTGTTCTAGCTTAGCCCGCCCCTCCACATTTCAGATAAAAAACCCTAATCTTTTGATCAGTAACATAGTACTATTAAAATATCAATTGAAATAATTTAAAAGAACAACAGTAGACCATATTGGATGTTTTAAAAAACACTTGTTGAAATAAAAAGGTGCTTATAGAATTTGGCTTAAAACAGAAATAGAGGCAGCCCAGGGAAACTCCATGGAGAAGACAGTCCACAATTTTGGCACCACCACCAAAACCATTGTATTTTCTTTCTTTCTTTCTTTCTTTCTTTCTTTCTTTCTTTCTTTCTTTCTTTCTTTCTTTC